>JAJOZX010000581.1:927500-967500 GCA_023014485.1 Bathynomus jamesi | reverse complement strand
ATTTATGGCAACCTCCTTATAAATATAACCTTCATGAAGGATATATATATATATATATACACACACCGAGTTCGTACGAAACTTAATTTACTACATCCGGCAACTCGAGAATAGTTTTACCCTTCAAATAAGCAGACTGTGTCAACTTGAATTATGTTTATAGACTATGGAATTTTATTTATATTCCTTTTATAAATAAGCCTTAATCTTTGAAACGGCTTATTATATAGCACGGTAAACGTACGTGTATGTGTGTATACATATATATAGAAAGAGAGAGAGAGAGAGAGAGAGAGGGGAGTTGAAAGAACGTTTTAACCCATAAAAGAATTGACAATTCCTCTTCGTAACAGGTGCTTTGGAAACGCTCCATCAGACACGAGAAAGATTTTTTTTTCAACTCTAAACAAAACTCGGACAGAAGGGTCAGTGGCCATCTCATATATATGCATCTCGAGTAGGTTTCCTTTTTCATTTAGAGTTCGCTATTCCACTTTGAATACTGCTTATTAAGAGCTTTTTGTAAGCCTGGGAAAATAGCATCTATAGACAACCCTTTTCATCCACGCCATTTCTAAAGATTGTGGTAATGCTATCTGCCGGACAATCATCACAACCATTAATTTGATTGAAGATTTCATTTATTTATTTAATTTTGGAGCCATAACTCGTACACAGAACATATAATAATTCCTTAAACATTATAATTTGATATATATAATATATATATATATATATATATATATATATATATATATATATATATATATATTATATATATATACACACACACGACTCTTTATCATTCATTCAGTTAATATAAATCTGGGTGAATCTTACGTTATAAGAACAAATTAATTTGAAATCCCTTCAGCAGAGATCGTTCATGATTTCGCAAGACTCCCTCTCTACTACCGATGCATAATCATTTATCAATGACGTAAAAGAAAGTAAAATAATTTATTAACCAAAGTATATATATATATATAAATAAATATACAGTTCCCCTTCCTGCGCGTAGAGGGATATAACCGAAAAAACCTAAATGGATAAAGATGGATAAAGAAGCATGACGAAGTAGGTCTACGTGCATAAATTGAGAGCGTATTCACGTCTTTCGTATACGATCTTGCCCATTCAACCATTTCATAGAGTGATGCTTTAAGAAGACAGCAGACAGTTTCAGTATAGGTCCGACCCTCTGTATACATACATACATTCACTTGGGCATTATAGGGGAAGAGAAAAAGCCTGTGGAATATTTCATACACGTACGTTTTTATACTGTCGTCCGTCTTATACCATTAATTATAGGATTCGTAAAAGAAGGTAGGCCGATAAGAGAAGCGTACATTATAAATTGATTATTTTCGCTTAAGTGGAGCACAATCTCGAACCTTTTCTGAATTTTACACTCCATAGAATGCGGTTGGGCTGCGTTAGAATTAAACAACCTTCTCGATTTATGGTCTAGACTTTTTTAATACAGTTTTTTAGGAGCGGGTCTAGGACGAAAGTTTATTAGCTTTTCTTTTTCAGTTAACTAAATTGGCAGTTTGTTAAACACAACTCGTGGGAACGTATGATTTAGGAACAATAAAAAGCCTAAGGTTTTCTTTTATTTTTATTATTATTACTACATCAAGGCTGAAGAATAATATATATATATATATGTGATGTCCTCTCAGCTCATTAAACAGTACTCCGAACTTTTTAAACATATGACACTGAAAAAAAGGTTCGTATTTTTTTTATTAATTGAAATAAAAACTAAAAACACAAAATATATATTTTTAAAATTTGTACGATATTACAATCCTTTTGTATTAGGAGTTACACAGCTTAAGCCAGCCCTCACACTAGTAATGAGGTGCTTCACTTCATAAACGATACTTTCGACGAAAGAGTCCAGCTCCAACAGATAGATTTGCTGCGGTTTATGATAAAGGAATATCATGGCCACCAACATCATCGGATCTAAACCCCCGTGACTCTTCTCCGTGGGGTTATTTAAAAGAGCGTATGTTTAAACAGAATCCACACACAACGGAAGAACTGAAAGCATCAAATGAACAAGAAATTTCTCAGATTTCAACGGATACTCTGTCCAAAGTACTGCAAAATTTTGTTGTTCGTGTGCGGAGTTAATGAAGTGAGAGGACGTCACATGAAGCATATTTTGCAGTAGTAAAATAATTGCCCACGTGTAGAGAAAGTATAGTACAAATTTCATTCTTTTATTTCAGTTAATAAAAAAAATACAAACCTTTTAAAGTGTCAGATGTTATATATATATATATATATATATATAGTTTTGCAGTTTCTGTTGTAAGAATAATTAATTATTCTAATATAAAATAAATTATTGTAAAATTAGGCTATTTGTCTTATTTAATTTGGCCCTTAAGTTTTAGGCTTTAGGCTTTACTTTATTATAAAGATAAAAACATGGTTTTATAAATAATTGATTAATAATATATAAAAAATATATATATATATATATATATATATAATATATATATATATATATATATATATATATATATATATATATATATATATAGTTTAGTTAAATAAAATTTTAAAAAACATTTTTGTTTATTTAAATTTTTTTTACAGTTTTTACGAATTTAATGAATTCATTTTATAATACTTTAATATATTTTTAATAAATTTTTTTTTTTATAATAATGACTTTCCTTATTTCAATTATCAATGAATTTAATTTTAAAGTCACTTAAGTAAGTACATTTTTTTTTAACCTTTTTGCGGGTTTGGCTTTTGTAAGCAAGAGCAAGAATGTCAGGGTTTTTTTTTTATTTTTTTATTTTAAGTACATTTTTGAATGTTTTAAGTAAGAACAAATTTTAATTAAATTTATATATTCAGTATAAATTTACATAAAAAAAAAAAAAAAAAAATTATATATATATATATATATATATATATATATATATATATATATATATATATATATATATATATATATACAGGGTGGGCCGAAAGTCTGGATCCATAGGAAAATATTTATTTTAATACATAAATTACAACAAATGGTAAATACTTAAAATGAATATCAACTTTAACTCGTAAATGCGTATCCGTGATACTGTACAATAGTTCGTACTCCAGTATAAATACTCAAATACTTTTTTTATTTCAGCCCAGAAATGGCTTCGAATCTAACAACAGAAGACCGGGTAGAACTTGTGTTCATGTACGCAAGACAGGGCGCTACACACAGAGAAGTTGCTACCGAATTCAATAGAAATCATCCTGATAAGCATCCAGTAACACATGCGACTGTTGGCAAGTTGTTTAAACGTTTCAAAGAAACAGGAAGTGTACATGATCGACGGCGTTCTGGTCGTCCAAAAACTGCAACTGATGAAAATACCTCTGCAATGGTATGTGAAACTTTAACGAATAGTCCAGTAAAGTCAACAAGAAGATTATCAAATGAAACACGCATCTCGAGAACGTCAATTCGAAGAATTATTAAAAATCATAAATTCCATCCCTAAGTGTCTCGATGTCAGAGGCCGCCAATTTGAGCATTTGCTATAATTTGTTGTTTATACTGGAGTACGAACCACTGTACAGTATCACGGATACGCATTTACGAGTTAAAGTTGATATTCATTTTAAGTATTTACCATTTGTTGTAATTTATGTATTAAAATAAATATTTTCCTATGGATCCAGACTTTCGGCCCACCCTGTATATATATATATATATATATATATATATATATTATATACAGTGCCCGCGAAAAGTATCCGATCACCCTTGAAATTTGTATTTTTTACATAAAAAACAATGTTTAAATGTATACTAACCTTATATTAGTATTTTGTCATCTGTCCTTTGGTTTGGATGACTTGTTCTAGACGTTTTGGCATGGATTTAATCAAGTTTTGACAAACTTCCACTGATATTTCCTTGCACCATACCTTTTTGATGGCCTCTTGTAATTTTTCGACTGAGCCAGTGTCGTGGCATTCAACCTTATTTTTATTATTAGCCACAGATTTTCTATCGGATTGAGATCTGGACTATTACCAGGCCAATCCAAAATATCAAATTTTAGTGTCAGTAATCCATTTTGTCACTATTTTGGCCCTGTGACATGGTGCACCATCATGCATGTATGTTTTTGTCCTTTGGATTGCCATTGCCATTGGAAGTTTATCCTGTAGCATTGCTAAATACCGTGCACCATTCATAGTTGTGTTCTTCGGAAGAAAATATAAGTTTCCACGCCCATAGTAACCGAAACAACCCCAAACCATCACACTTGGAGGGTGTTTCATTGTCTTTAGGGTGTATTTAGGGTCCATCCTATTTGAGCCAATAGGCCGGTGAACCTTTTTGGACAACTTCTGAATGTCAAAAATGTCGACTCATCGCTAAATAAAACCTTCTTCCAGTCATCAACAGTCCAATGAATGTATTTTTTACAAAATGCGACACGTTTTTTACGCATTTTTTCATTAATGAACGGTTTCTTAGCAGCATGGCGAGATGGTAATCCGAGTTCTTTTTGGAGCCGCTCCTGGATAGTTCGTTCAGAAACACCAGATAACAAATTATTCATATTAAATTTTATTTCTTTCGCAGTTATTGTTGGGTTTTTCAATACTAAACGTTTCATAAGTTTGTCTGTTCGCGAATTTGTTTTTCTCGGTCTGCCAGATCGTTTTTTAGGGACTGGCGTGGTTAGGCCACCATTGTTCTTAGCCCGTGAAACCCATAAATTAACGGTACTTTGGGATATGTTTAATTCCTTAGCTATCTGTCTCTGTGATTTCCCACATGCATGCAAAGCAACAATAGCACCTCGACAATCACTCTTAAGTTGTTTTTTAGCACACATTTATATAAATTTTATTTACACCACTTTCTGTAAAAAAAAAAAAAAATATCAAGAAATTTACACAAACAGTGAAATCTGACAAATTTGAGACACAGCCACCCGCAACGAAGGCTACCAGAAACTAATTTGAGAATGCGTTGGATAGCTCTCATATCAGCGAGCAACCTCAAAGTTACCAGATGTCGCTAGAACAAATAGAAAGTGAATTACGTGTCTCTGAATATCAAGGGAAAATATTGTATTTTCTTGAGTGATCGGATACTTTTCGCGGGCACTGTATATATATATATATACAGGGTGGCGCAAAAGTTAGGAACCATAGGCACATTTTAATACGTGTTTTGTTCTTTTCAGATTTGTTGTTGAACTTATGGCACAGAAATTGAGAATAAATGAACGGGTGGAGATAGTTTTAATGTGTGCGAGGCGTGGTAACACAAACCGATCAGTTGCTACTACTTTTAATGACAAACACCCTGAGACGTTCAGGCATCAGTTGGAAAACTGTTCACTCGCTTCAAAGAAACGGGAAGTGTTCATGATCGGCAGCGTAGTGGCAGGCCAAAAAGTTTAACCGATGCAGCAACATCACTAACGGTACTCAATCACCTCGAAAACAGCCCACGTAAGTCCTTAAGAAAGTTATCTCAGGAAACGGGTGTCTCCAGAAGATCCATTCAACAAATTCTTACAACAAATCGTTTCCACCCGTACAAAGTCCAACTCGTTCAGGAACTGCACGGTGACGACACAGACCGTCGTGTAGAGTTCTGCCAGTGGTTTCTATAACATCGACAGCTTCAACGAAGGATTATGTTCAGCGACGAAGCGCTATTTCACCTCAACCGTCGTGTCAATAGGCATAATGCACGCTATTGGGCCAATGAGAACCCCCGCTGGATGGAGGAAGGACATGTGCAATTCGATCCACGAATTATGGTGTGGGCTGCGCTCTGGGGGGATCGGTTAATTGGTCCGTACTTTTTCGACGGCAATGTAACAAGTGAAACATATCTGCATATACTGCAAACATTTCTAATGCCCATACTGGACGACATTCCAATGGCAGAACGGGCAGAGATGTCGTTTGAGCAGGATGGTACACCACCACATTTCGCAACCATCGTCCGGAGCTCTTTAGATGACACATTCCCAAGCAAGTGGATCGGACGGTGAGGGTCCGTCGAATGGCCACCTAGGTCTCCAGACCTCACGCCTCTTGACTTTTTCTTGTGGGGCCATCTGAAGTCGGTAGTCTATGCTGATCGACCCAGAACCGTACGTTCTCTAAAGGATAAAATCACATCTGAGTGTGCCAAAATCAGTACCAATGTGTTAAGGAATGTTCAAACATCATGCATTCAACGCGTCAGAAAGTGTCTCCAAGTGGAAGGCCACCAATTCGAAAATTTATTTTAATTTGATAAAATGTGCCTATGGTTCCTGACTTTTGCGCCACCCTGTATATATATATGATGGTGGCGGGACCCTACGTGGGTTTGATCCCTTCGTGGATTAGTATATATATATAGGCTACAGGGTTGTTCGAAAGTCATATGGCACCATAGCAACAAGGATAATTTTATATATATATATATCAATCCGCATAGTTTTATAAAATTAGAAAAATCAACAATTATATATATATATATATATATATATATATATATATATATATTATATATATATATATCCCTTATAATACATTGAAAAACAAATAGATAAGCGTCTCATTTCGGACAACAAAAACCTTTTTTCCACATTTGCGGTTCACACCAAATTGTTTCTAAACCGAACCCACATTTTTGTGGGTTCATCTGGTGAAACTTCGAAGAAAGAATTCCACCCAAAATTCAAATTCCCATATGTTTTCCGTTCCCACTTTCCCACATTCCAACAAATTCCCACACATTCCAAGAAACCCTGACATGATGCGGCTAATGTTTCCCTCACATCCTCATTAGGCTTATACAGGGTGTTTTAAAATAATCAAGTAAACTCTTATATGAACGCAATATCTTAACAAAAATTATGTGATATTTAACAATTTTATTTCAAACACAGCAACAATAATTGTTTATTTTAGACGTTCAAAGTGGCTTTCTTCAACTTAAACACATTCTTCACAACGTTCGACTACTGATCGACAGACATATAAAAGTTTGCTAGATAATTTTAGAACATATATATATATATATATATATATATATATATATATATATATATATGCTGCAATCCACAAGGAAAAAGAAAAACGATTTCTTGTGGATTGCAGCATTCATTCATTCCACATATATATATATATATATATATATATATGCTGCAAACCCACAAGGAAAAAGAAAAACGATTCCATATATAATAATATATATATATATAATCGTAAGTATGCATGTTTTAATGTAAATTCAGATATTGTGCAATTACTATACAGTATACACTATATCGAGGTTCTTAAAATGGTGGTATTTGGCATCTGGCACGCTAACCACCTGGCATTTGGCAGTTTGATGTTTCATATGAGTGAGGTGCTAGTAGTGCCACATGGGCAATAAAGAGGCATTCTTCTGTTTTGCTTGAGAGAGAGAGAGAGAGAGAGAGAGAGAAGAGAGAGAGAGAGAGAGAGTGCGCAATATATATATATATATATATATATATAAAAGTTTGGTTAACCTTGTTTTTGTTTCCTACCGAATTGTTCATTCTGACTGACGAAGGTCAAGCTTGTCACTCCACTTTAGACCTACAGTTTAACGTGGAATCCGAACCACGCCCCATCACGGGCAGTCAGAAACTACAAAGTCCCCGCCCGGGTTCGGTCTCACGACCTCCCGATCAGCAGCCCAGCGTCTTTCACCACTAGGCTACCCAGGGTATACACAGTATATTAATTTCGAGAGAATGATGTATACCAAACATTTCGTGAACGTGACATATTATTAACAATTCTTATGGTCAGACCAAATTAGCACAGGTTAGGTTAATTTACTGGAGTGTCAATAACATTTGCTGTTAATGAAACTCGTCCGTAGTGGTTCACGAATGGTCGAAAAATCGATCAAGGATTTTCCACAAAGTGAATGAAAGTGAATAAAGTCTAATTTGCATTTATTTTCCTTGAAAACCACCCTTCGAACCCGTAACTACGCCGCAAATACTTTCTCTTCATTTAATCAGTGATTTTTTTTTTCGTTTTCGCTTCAAGGATGCACCTTTTTGCGTTTTGTAAATAACTAAGACGAATTAACTCGATAATTAAGAGTGAAAAAAATTAATACTGAAGCGCGGAATCGAATTAAAATTTCCTATAAT
Source organism: Bathynomus jamesi (assembly GCA_023014485.1). Taxonomy (NCBI): domain Eukaryota; kingdom Metazoa; phylum Arthropoda; class Malacostraca; order Isopoda; family Cirolanidae; genus Bathynomus; species Bathynomus jamesi. The sequence continues at coordinate 959,311 of JAJOZX010000581.1, read as the reverse complement.
GACATTAATTAATACCGAAAAACTAATTCTCATTTAAATTATTATTCCATCGTTGATCGCGACTAATTATTTAAATTAAAGAAATAAATGAAAACTATTTTTAAAAAATGTTAATAATCATTTTATACGAAATAAATGGGTTTTGCAATTTGAAAACTACTAATTCTCATTTTATTTATCGTCGGGAAATGAGACTAAAACTATTTTAATTGATAAAAAGGTTAAAAAAAAGTTTGTCGCCAAATACGTTGATGAACTTCTAATGTTCCCACCTGACGCTAATTAGAGCCGAATAGTTCAAATTCTCAACTTCGTGAGTGAATTTTTGTTATCAGGAACACCATCTGTTCAATTAGACTCTTCTTCGTTTTTCTATTATATAATTGAAAACTGGATATAGTATTTAAAGTTAGTAACCTTCGAGTATACGACTTTATAATACATGCCGATTTTATATATATATATATATATATACCTCATTTTTTCATTTGTTTCGTTCTTTCGCTCTCATCTTGCGCGGGATATTCTCCTATACAAAGCGTCGTTCTTTACGTTAATTGTACTGCGTGTTTGCAGTTATAATGTATATATATATATATATTAGTGATGGATCGAATAACCGCAACTGCAACCGCACTACAACCGCACAAAAATTCACAACCGCAACCGTAACCGCAACCGCCGTTCCATAAGTGCGGTTGCGGTTGTAGGTATGAACAGTGCGATGGGTCCTCGTCCCTCATCCTGGTAACACACTTAGTGCAAATATGGTTTTAATTAATTTGACCTATTCTTTCATAATAGCTATATAAGTTTAGAATATACTTCATTTAAATAGTATTTATTTAGTAAATACCTTATGTTGAACACAAGTTTTGCAACACACAAATAGCGGTAGCGGTGTATTGCAAAACTTGTGTTCAACATAAGGTATTTACTAAATAAATACTATTTAGTATATATTATGTACCAAGTGTGGCTAAATCGCACTATAGTGGCTAAATCCAGTTAATAATTACGCATTTTTCCTAGTATATGATAACCGCAACCGCAACCGCGGTTGGAAAAAATTCGACAACCGCAAGCACAACCGCAACCGCGGTTGTGAAAAACCGACCACTCGATCCATCAATAATATATATATATATATATATATATAATTTACCCCACCAGGATTCGAACCCAGGACTTCTTGAATAGAAGCTTTTGGCGCTACACTGCTATGACAAGCTAAAAGCTAACACAACCTGGCGCATATTTCAACACTCGAGGGAACACAACACTTTCGCGACCAGAGGTGTTTTTGGTGTTAGACCCTTTGCACTCGAAGTAATGGCAGCACCTAATTCAAAATTTTCCACGTGTTATAACAATGGAGTCCCACAGAAGGAATAGCAAGCATGATCACGAATTATTTCGCATACTGCAAAATTCCAGTTATACCAGAAATATTTTGCTAACTTGTCGCATCACCGGGCTTCTACTCAAGAGGTCTTGGGTTCGAATACTAAACAGAGTGGGACAAAATTTGGGCATATATATTTTTTTCTTGAGTAAAGGAAAAGTTTATATAGGTATAGAACTAAAGGGTGGTCCATAAGTCCGGTCTCATAGGAATTTTTTTTTTAATTAACTAAAACAAATGTTCAAAGTGATGTCTCGTTTTGGGACCGTTCTTCTTGTTGCGGGTAGAATAACGCGCAATGGCTAATATGGAAGCGAGTTACACTCGTGAGGAAAAGGTCTCGGAGTCCTTTTCCTCACGAGTGTAACTCACTTACATATTAGCCATCGCGCGTTATTCTACCCGCAACAAGAAGAACGGTCCCAAAACGAGACATCAATTCGAACATATGTTTTAGTTCTAATGTATTACTTTTGTAAACTTAATTTTAAAAATTTTCCTATAAGACCGTACTTATGGGACACCCTGTATATAAATACAGCATACTTGACAAATAAATAAATAAATAATCCTACTTTACTTAATCGTATTATTATTATTTCCTTATTTTAAAATAATTTAAAAATCCAAAGGAAAAATTTATTTACAGTAATGAAAATGGTTAATAATGTTTATTTATATGATCAGAAATAGAAACTGTGATAGAAAAAAAAAAAAAAGTCACTCAATCTTGTCATGCGTCAGATGTTGTTCGTACTGTGTTTATGTACTCAGTTTACGGTTCCCATTCCTAAACCAATTCCCATGGCAATTCTTACCAACTGGGTTTCTATTCGAAGTGGGTACAGGAATGCAACACACGTTTCAGAAGGGTCAAGACGTGGGAAAAAAGTAGAAGTAATCTTAATCTTCAAGGCGCGTGTGTTTAATGGACACGAGTATAGGCTTAAAACACACACACACACAATAATTGATACTTTTGAAAACTGAAAACGACATATTATTTTAAAATCAGACACCAAAAATATTCAAAATCATTCAAATAATGGATGAATAACGACTATAGTGCCCACTTCATTATATACCATTCCTCTCCATACCCTCAAATACTCCATCTTTAAAAATCGCTTGACACATGTCCCAAGATCGTTTCTGACCACTGTTAGGGACACTTTCATCCCTTTATGAATGGGCCTATCTCTCTAATCTGACTATCTCTCAATTATCTCATGTTCATCTCTAAGTTCCTTTGACGTATGGCCCTTATCTCCGATGAGATAGAGAGATAATGCTGATGATGATCGGAGAGATAACATTGAAGGTATTTGGGCAGAAGATGAATTTACAGTATATACGGAAGAGGTCTTGGCCCGAAAATTTAAAATTTACTTTCTTTACCACATGGATTAAAATTAATTATAATATATATATATATATATATATATATATATATATATATATATATATATATATATATATATATATATATATATATATATATATATATATATATATATATATATTTTGTCCATAGAATTCAGCATCTTAGAAATAAACAAATTGCAGTGGAATTCTGCGACGTCTGCGTGTATAGTGTACAAAGTATATACTGTATACTCGTATATATCATGAAGTCCTAGTTTTTATATGAATTCTTGCTCCCCCCCACAGACCGAGAGTCTTAAGAAAGCATTTTGACGTAGACACAAATCTATTTATAAAAAAAAAGTACATAAAGAATCGGTCCTTTTATGAAGAGGATGTTTTCAAGTAGGTATAAAAATTCTTTCTAATTCATTTCTGCGTTTCTTTACCTTAAAAAAAAAAAAATCTGTTTTTGTTCCAGAGCGAAGCATGCCTCCTTTCCTCTTAACAATTAGCGAGAATTCCTCAATTTTTTTTGTGCATTTTACTTTCTACATTTCTTTTGGAACCTTTTGTCATTCGAGTCCTTTCCTTCTTTCTCGATGTTCTCTCTCATACGCGCATCCACCTCGCGCGTTTACGTGGCTCGTTAAGCGTTATATACACGCGTGTGTGGTGTCGTCGAACGTTGTGTAACAATGAAATACCGAAAGGGAAAAAAGGCAACTGCGTAAAAGAACACGCCGGGTGAACGTCCTCCGCGTTCGAATGATGTAACGACCCGTTTAAGTTGTTCGGATCCCGCGTCGCGCGCAAAACTATAGGTCCCCTCCGTCAAACGATCTTCTTAGCCGTTATACGAACTAGTTTCAACAACCCGAAACATTATTTTAATAAACGAACGCAAAGAGGCCAATTCATATTTTTTAAGTGCCAACAGTATTCTTCGCTTCAATTCACACCAAACTCATTCAGAATGGAACTGTTATTCTATAAATTCGCGGGTCTACGGCCAATATTTATAGGTAACGGGACATACATCAAACACAGCCTAAACACGTGCGACATTCATATATACAGAGATTAACATCATGTTAGATTAAGTATAAATCGCGTTAGGTTAACTTAACCGGAAGGGTGTTTATTAAGCGATGATGAATACAAGGGTAGGCCTATATTTCATATAGGCTTATATATATATATGATACACACAGACCGTGCATGGAACAAGGAACTCTTCTGGGAAAATTAAATCCACTATAGTCCAATAAGAATGGTGAATGACACACTATAGTTTTTCCTTTACCATGATGTTAACACAACGTGGGCAACGGGTCTGTGTGTATCATTAAAAAACCTCAGGGGACCATTCTGAGTTCAATCCCATCATGAAACGAACGTTATGTGCCTTAAAAAGTGGACACTCAATTTTGCCAGTTGAAGTTTAAGTTTTGGTTTTGGCTAAAAATGCAATAGTTACCCCCTTTTCTTTGATGTATTCAATCCGACGTGAATGCAACGAGTATTTTGCTTATATTGAGGTTCTGAATATAGTTGCGCTGGGATGCTTCAAACCCTAGATTCTGTCCCAAAGCTGGATCTTCTCTGCTTTGCAGATAGCTGGTGAGGGAAGCTATATTTTTGGGGCCTCTTTGCGAGTGACCCGTTGCCCACGTTGGGTTAACATCATGGAAAAGTAAAAACTATAGTATTTGTCATTTACCATTACTTCTTCGGACAATAGTGGATTAAATTTTTCCAGAAAAGTTCCTTGTTCTATGCACGGTCTGTGTGTATCATAAAAAACCTCAGGGGACCATTCTGAGTTCAATCCCATATATATATATATGTATATATATATATATTATTTCAATTGTCCAAGCTACTCATCAGTCCTGATTTATATCTTCCAGACCAGTGGTTCTCAACTTTTTTGTATGGTTACTCAAAACTAATTCTAATCTAGCTCCATTACCCCAATCATTGGATATAATTTTTTATAACTTCTGGATTATCACAATATTATTTTTTATAATTTCTGGATCGCGTGTCATTACTCCACAAAATAGTTGTCATTACCCCAGTTGGGTAATTTACCCCTAGGTTGAGAAGCACTGTTCTTGACTCTGACTATGAATTTTCTCGGTATGAAAGTGTTTGTCTATAGCTCCACTTAACACCCGCATTGGTTTTTCCCCTTATCTTTACTTTTTTATTTTTATTTTTTACTATTAACTTTGGGTATTTTTTATTATTCATTTTATTATTACTTGTTTCATTACGTTTATCATTTTTATTTCTTTTTTTAGTCCTAATTTTCCAGGTTATTGTTTTTTCCGGGTTATTTCCAGGTATTGTTAAAAAATAATTAGGTGTATCGTTTGTTACATTGATAAATATTGTACTTTTTTTATGGGAGTTATCTCTTGCCAATAAAGATTGTTTTATATATATATATATATATATATATATATATATATATATATATATATATATATATATATATATATATTGAGGGAGATTTCAACTGTTAATAGTAAAGTTATCCAAACAGATGTTCTCTCTCTCTCTCTCTCTCTCTCTCTATAGATGTATATATATATATATAATATATATAAAGTACTTAAAAAAGTAATACTATTACAAAAATTGAACCTCTTGAGTGAAAATAAAACGGTTTTAGATATCAGAAGAGGCGGCAAATTGAAAAATAAAAAAATTCAAAATTTTCAAAATCTTATATAGATGAGGAATTTCTCCTATTTTTTTTTCTTGTCGGCACGTTTATAGATTTATGAAATCCCATTTTGAGTTTCATTCACAAAAATTTACTGAAAAATTCTACCATTGATAAGTTTTTATTGGGATCCGAAAGATCAAATTTATATCAGTAGGGCCAAAAATCTAAAGATCCAAAGATCACGAAAGGAAAATGTTAAACTATTTACACTTAAAAATATAGAAAAAAAACCTTGTCACGGCATATCCAGTTTCAAATTACGACATAATATATATATATATATATATATATATATATATATACAGGGCGTCCCAAAAAAATGTATACACACTTTAAATAATTATAAAGGCAGTGTTTATTAAAATACATTTCATTTTCAAAATGTAATAGAATCTACAGACATTATTTAATTGTTTTGTCAACGCCTGTTTTCAAACTGACGTCCGTTCTGGTCCAGGCACTGCTGATAACGCGAAGCAATGGAATCGCAAACATCACGAAACATTTCGTTTGGTATTTGTGTGCATTCTCGTTCAATGGCTGCTCTCAATGCAGCGACTGTTGCAGGTTTTATAGCGTAGACTTTGTCTTTTAAGTATCCCCATAAAAAAAGGTCTAGTGGTGTGAGGTCTGGTGAACGCGGAGGGTATTCTACGAAACCCCTTCGTCCAATCCACATCCACATCGTGCCAAGTACCACTCGCAATACTCCACTCTTCGGTCCGGAACATCATCATCATCTTCATTAATAGCATGGACTAATCTTGGAATGTAACTTTTCCATTGACAGCGCTTCAAAATGCGTTGGACAGACGATTCTGAAATTCTACCTCACGACTCGCTTGCCGCACAGATTTTCTTGGACTTTGGTGATACGTTTCCAGTACTCTTTCTTGCTTTGTGGGGCTTGTCGATGTCCGTGGTCTTCTGGAACGCTTCTTGTGGACATTCTGAACAGTTCCATCGGCTTCAAACTTATCTCTAATTCGAGTGATGGTAAGTCGCGTTGGTGGATCTGTTTGAAACTCCCTCCTAAACTGTCTTTGCACTTCAACTGCGTTTTCACACTTCCAGTAGCATTTTAGAATGAATTTCCGTTCAAAGCTTAGTCTGACTGCCATTATTAATTCTAATGGGTTTAACTTGGAAAGAAAGAAACATCAATTGAGCTATCAGCTGTTAAAGTGTGTATACATTTTTTTGGGACGCCCTGTATTATATATATATATATATATATATAACAGGGGGGGCGGAAAGTAGCTCCCTATTTTGGATTGGTAAAAAAAAAACGTATATTATCATTTATTTCAGAAGAAATAATGAAAAGGTAGGCATACATGGTAGGTTTTCTCTAAAAATAATGTGGGTCCAACTCTTTCCACCAGCTTCTGGAGCCGCCCAGGAATGGCGTCCACTGACTTTAGCAGGAACTCCGGCGGGATGGAGGACATGACTTCCCGAATCGGTCCTCCAGTTCTTCCAATGTCCTCGGTTTGGTGCGGTTAGACTTCTTCCTTTACCCACCCCCAAAGAAAGAAGTCGCACGGTGTCAAGTCGGGGCTCATGGCTGGCCATTGATGTGGACCACGACGACCATCAACGCCCAGGGAAGGGGCATCCAGCACTCACGGACAACAAGAGCGAAGTGCGGAGGGGCGCCATCTTGCATAAATATCAGATCGTCGATGTTCTCCCATGTGCTGACAAACCGGCCAGACCTCGTTTCGCAACATAGCAAGGTACCGCTCAGCATTCATGGTGTTGCGCAGAAGGAACGGGCCCACAACCTGATCTGAGGTCATACCACACCACACCGTTACACTGAACCGATTCTGCCGTTTTTCAGCGGTAACCGTGCGACTTCTTTCTTTAGGGGTGGGTAAAGGAAGAAGTCTACCGCACCAAACGAGGACATTGGAAGAACTGGAGGACCGAATTCGGAAGTCATGTCCTCCATCCCGCCGGAGTCCTGCTAAAGTCAGTGGACGCCATTCCTGGGCGGCTCCAGAAGCTGGTGGAAAGAGTGGAGCCCACATTGAATTTTAGAGAAAACCTACCATGTATGCCTACCTTTTCATATTATTTCTTCTGAAATAAATGGATAATATACGTATTTTTACCAATCCAAAATAGGGAGCTACTTTCCGCCCACCCTGTATATATATATATATATATATATATATATAATATATATATATATATCTATATATATATATATATATATATATATTATTTCACGAAAGTAAGACGTGAATAATATTTATAATGAAAATAACCACGAAGGATATGTGTATATATATTGAAAAATTATACCATTCCTTGAAAAATGTTGCATAGAGAAGAAGATGGAAGACATGTAGAGTATCACCAAACTGTATCAATCTCTGTTCTTCGCATTTTTATTGATCATATCATTTTAGACCAGCGCTGTCCAACTTGCGGCCCGCGGAATGGACGTTTGCCAAATTTCATTTCTGAATTTTCTTCCCTATTTTGTCATTTCTAGTAGGGAGAACAACATTCAGCGGGTTCCTAAGTCGTATTAACCAACAGTGTATGATTATAGGCAACATCTTGGCCGCGCTTTATAGAAGTTGGACAGCACTGTTTTAGACCATTACCTGCACTGATTAAAATTAGTAATTTAAAGATTAACTAATTCCGCGACTTTCTGAAAGCAAGTTTTCAATTTTAATTCTTTGATGATAAAAAATTACTATTAATTATTACTTTTATGTAATTTATACGATTACTTCCCACTTACTATCATTCTAATTCTTTCTTAGTCGGGGTCCGCAAGCGAGAATTTTTTCAAGTGTGGTTTTCTCACTTTGTACAGAGCTTCAAAACTTAAAGAATGTCACTCCCAATCGCATTTGCGTAAATGTGCTAAATGAGAATCACTAATATTTCCTATTTGTCGTGCGTGTATTCTTAATTTAATCGAACTTAAGGTGGGTGTACACGGCGCTATTTCTCGTGCTATTCATGGAATGGTATATCGTATGAAACTCGTACAGGAGCGTGATTATAGACGTAGCATGCGAGAATGCGCACACACGGTTCGATTTTTAGTCAAGAAGATGGACTCGGTGAGAGAGGCTTGTGTAGTTATTTGCGAGATGATAGCGTATGATTTAATAACGAAAGTGAAAAAGAAGAAAAGGCGACCCTGGGTGCGTCAGTGGGTACAAAGACGTCAAGCTTTGGGTGTTTCTAACACATTGATAAATAAATTGCGTAGGGAAGATCCTAAATCATTTACCAATTTCTTTCGGCTGTCTGAGGAGCAATTTCATTTCCTCTTACGTAGAGTTGAACTTGATATACAATAGCAATGGACAAATACGCCGACCAGATATGAACTCGTACTGAGTCGAAACTCGCTCCAGAAATAATAAACATGCAGGAACTTATTCGATTCGATCTGCGAGTTGAATCTCGAATGCTAGAAGTAAGTACACGGTGCTTATTGTCGTACGAGATCTCGTCATAATCGCATCTCGAACGAGAAATAGCGCCGTGTACACCCACCTTAACGTATCTTAAACAAATCTGAACCAAAGTGGAAAAGCCAAGAATGAAAATGCGAATGTCCCGAAATGAGAATAGATCGATTTGAGAATTGCCTCCCTCGAGATTAGCACTCGTGGATTTCTACGTTTGTCGGGCGTGGAATGAAAAGAGAAATAACAATGAGCGAGATGAGATACAATTTTTTATTCATGGAGGAAAGGAAATGGATTTACATAATACTTTAATTTATGTACCCTCATACTTGGATGAAAATTGCGCATATGTTGTTTTAAATATACAAGGAAATGAATTCTTTATATTGTTTTTATATATTCAATGCGGTGATGTGTGTATTTTAGGTTCTTATTTCAGTATAAATCATGTAATAATACATTATTATTATTATTATTGATAAATAAACAACACAAAATAATAATGTAAACTATTATCAAAAATAATTTACATTACTTTCTTTTTTTGCGCGCGCGCACGCACAATAATATTATATATATATATATATATATATATATATATATTATATATATATATATATATAACGAGTAGCTTCCTATATAAATTTATTGATGGCCACAAGTATATACAATCCTATACCCACAGCAAAAGCCATCCTAAACATTTCTTATAATACCCTCAAGATACAACTCAATCCTAATCCTAAAATCATATATAATATTATAAGGCCTGAATAACCCCCTTTGAAACTTCCAGCAGCAGTCTGGAATTAAGTTTTGGATGTCATTTCGATGTCTTTCGAGGCATGTGGAACACATCACAAAATCATCACCGATCCCCAAAACCGATTCCAGTCTTATCGTTCCGAGTTTTAAAATCTTAATTTCTATACGGCTCTCTCCGTTCTCATACGTGACGCATTCCAGAGAAAAACAATGTTCGTTTGTACGTGTGTGCGTATATTCAAAACATTTTTTTTTTATTACTATTATTTACTGAGGGAGGAGCATTGAGACGGTGGACGATGTAAGAAGAAAAATAATTCTACACACGTACACGAGGAACGAGCGACGCTGGCATGCCCTCTATCGTCAGACGGACGCAACTTCATAGATTTAAAAGACTTTTCAAGGCAAAAAGAATGTGAAATGATGTAAAGACGAACAGATTCGATTGAATTAGAGAGAGAGAGACACACACACACACACACACACACACACACACACCACACACACAAGAACGAGAAAAGCTACTTTGAAACTTGGTCGAGACAAAACGATCACACAATGACTATTCAAGAATCAAGAGTGTCTTTGCACGATTCAAGAAACACGCATTTGGAACTCGAACAAAAGAATTTTACTCGAATTTTAAACGTAATACTTTACTTTGATATAAATACGATTTCCAACCTTTTATATATATATATATATATCGGGGTAGGGCCTACTTCAACGGTACACGGACAGGATGCCGAATGCACTTATGCCGAAGGACAAGAAGCCGAAGCCAAGATGCCGAAAATCCGTGATGCCGAACGGACACGAAGCCGAAAATCCGTGATGCCGAACGGACACAAAGCCGAAAATCTGTGATGCCGAAACGGACACGAAGCCGAAATTCTATGACGCCGAACAGACATGAAGCCGAAATTCTATGACGCCGAACAGACATGAAGCCGAAATTCAGAAAGCCGAATAGAGAGTGAGAGAGCCGAACAACTATGATATATATATATATATATATATATATATATATATATATATATATTGGTAAATATAAAGCAACGGGGGGGGGGTAAGAAAATAAAAAAAAGACGAATTTTTTGGATTAAAAAACTTATAAAAACTAGTTAACTAACTTCAAAAAAATAAAACTAACTAATCAAAAACTAATTAGCTTGGATCAATAACTAATCTAACTAACTAACCAACCAACCTAACAAAACTAACTAACTAATTAAAAATGAAAAAAAATTGCTATTTATTTAGCTTTCTCAGATAAATAGTAACCGAATTATTTGGGTATTTTACTAAACCCTTTAGTTTAAACGTGGAATTCGTTAAAACAGCACGCGGTGGAAGAAAGCTCCTTTTTAGTGGGTATACATACATTGTGGACAAAAAAGTTAACGAAACCACATACTGGAGGTGTGAGAAACGTAAAGAGTGTGGTGCTAGAATTAAAACTATTAATGATAGTGTGCATAGTAATGCTTCTGATCATTCTCACCCCCCTGATGGAGCTCGTAATTCTGTTTTCAAAGTATTGGACAGTATGAAAACTCAAGCTGAGCATTCGGAAGAAGTTACAAGCAGCATAATTAGCAATGCAACCGAAGAATTGCCACTTAGTGTAGCTGGAGCCCTACCTAAGAGAGAAACACTTGGAAGAATAATAAGAAGAGCAAGAAAGGTAGACATGGTTGAAGATTTGAACGCAACGACACGAGGAGATAACTTTCGGCTGTATGAAAGTGATGCTGTTGTTATCTTATCTACTGAAAAAAATCTGGAGCTCTTATCCAAAAAGCAAACGTGGTTTGGAGATGGCACATTTGACTCTGCCCCACTAGGAAAACAACTCTATACTATACATGCGCTTATTTCGGAAAGCAAAACGTTGCCATTAGTGTATTGTATTGCAAGTAACAAGCATGAGCAAACGTATGACGAAATTTTTAATTTCTTGAAAAATAAAGGAGTTAAGGATCCAACTTCGATGACAGTAGACTTCGAAAGAGCAGCAATTAATAGTATCAAAAAAAATTCCCAAACACATCAATTTCAGGCTGAGTTTTTCATTTTGGCCAATGCCTATGGCGTAACATTCAAGCTCGTGACCTGCAAAACTGGTATGCCGAACCTGACAATGCACACCTCATTAAGCAATTACAAGTTCTTGCTTTTGCCCCACCAGCAGACGTTCAAGAATTATTTGAAGAATTTCTCACTTCCTTAAATCCCACAATAGATGAAATGTTAAGCGACTTTTTAGTTTACTTCGAGAGCACATGGTTAGGAGTAGTACAACGGGGGAGGAGAAGGAAGCCGATCTTCGATGTAGAATTATGGTCAGTTTACTCTCGCGTTAAAGAAAATCTGCCGAGAACGAACAATTCTCTGGAAGGTTGGCATCAGGCCTTCAAAAAAAGGCTTAATGTAACTCATCCCACATTACCCAAGCTTCTTAGAATGATCAGAAGTGAGCAAGCAACAAATGAAGTTTTAATCGAACAGGCTTCTATGGGAATCAATATTTCAAGACCGAACAAAAAATATGATGCCATCAACGAAAGGATAAAGTCTATTTTCACTTCGTACACTAAAGAAGACGGTCTGGGTTTCCTACGTGCGTTAGCTTACAATTTTTAATTACATTTTTAAGGATTTTCCCTTATTTTATGATAAATTGTAAATAAAGTTGTAATAAAGTAAGTTGTAAGTTGTAAATAAAGTTTTTGAATTATTTTGCATCTCATTTTACAGTTCGGTTTAGTGTCTATTCGGCTTTCTGAATTTCGGCTTCATGTCTATTCGGCGTCATAGAATTTCGGCTTCGTGTCCGTTCGGCATCACAGATTTTCGGCTTTGTGTCCGTTCGGCATCACGGATTTTCGGCATCTTGCATTCGGCATCCTGTCCGCGCACGTCTTCAACATTATGGTTATCAATATTATACAGGTTGGACTTCATGCAAGTATATTTTATGCAGATTCCACGTAATAAACAAGATTATTTTATGCAAATTGACTTTAATACAAGTAGAGTTTGCTCAGGTTTTGTGAAAATGATAAACTCTAATTCCACTTTTATCTATTTCCACGAGCTAACAGACAATTTACCCTGACCTAACCGAGTCAACATTTATGCAAGTTGATCTTCTATTCAGTTCTATCTTCATACAAATATATTTCATGCAGGTTCAATTTATGTAAACATATCTTATAAAAATCGACTTTATTCCGCTACCAATCTATTTTTTCTCTTTCATATATATATATATATATATATATATATATACCGGGTGTCCGAGAATTATCTGTACAATTTTTGGCTGTTATTAAAAGTCAACCATGAAGTGTAGAAATTCCAGTGTTGTCCCATTTTACAGAGAATCTCATTAAGTTTTTTCTGATACCACGTTTTGACAAGTTTTTTAGAAATGTACGCGGGTGACAGACATTGATGATTTAAAAGCAAGAATCACAGCTACTATTGAGCGAATTGATGTGGATGTGCTGCAGCGTACATGGCAACATTTGGAGTATCGATTGGATGTTTTGCGAATCACTAATGGTGCACATATCGAATGTTTGTAAGAACGTTACTTTAATAAAAGAAACTTTTGAAAATACAGATTCTAAATAATCTTGTTTAAGAATTTTACGTGTTATCAAGAATTTTATTAAAAGATGAAATTGTACAGATAATTCTCGGACACCCTGTGTGTATATATATATTATATATATATATATATATATATATATATATATATATATATATATATATATATATATACATATACAGGGTGTTTCAGGTCGACCTTAGAAATATGGAAATGTTATAATGTTATAATGTTTCAGACCAACAAAGACCCTAGGATCCACTCATGGCTGGTCTACCTAACTCTGTTCGCAATTGTGTATTGTGCATGTCCTCCGTGGTGGCGTAGGGGACCTACAATTTTACGTGGGTTCCAAACCACAAGAACATAAGAAATTTTTATAGTGGGCACACTAGAGGCCACTTCAGCCCATTGAGGCGGCTCCACTATATAAAACTGCCTGTACATTGGCAACGACTAATTTTTACAAAACTAAATAATTATATTATCAATTTAAAACTAAAGATAGAATCTCTGGATCCAGAGGATCAAGTCATAATAAACTACTGTCCACAAATATGTTACACTCTATATCTATTTATAACCGACATGCAAATATATCAGATCCAAAGAATCCAGTCAATTTCATTACGGTATCCATCAATACAGTACCTTGCCAACCAAAAATAAGTCACGGTCCATATCAATTGCGGACCAAGTCACAATTTACAACCATATACATTTATTACAATATATATACTTAGGAGGAAAAGTGTAGGTGTGGCTGTAAAGACTGTACAGTAATGTAGAAATGTGTGTGCACCCATTTTGGGTCTCCCATTTAAAGGTGTTTGTGGGGCAAGTGAAGATCATGAGTTTTTCAATACCTCACAGTACTATGGGGGGCACCGCTCGGCAGAGGAATCTCTTTAAATGGGGTGTGTAAGGACAGAGAGTGTCCCCTAACCTAAGATGCTGCCTCCCTATATCCCACAACACTTGTGTTGAGCTGTGGGATCTATCACCACAAAGCCTTAATTTTACTACCTTAAACTATACCCAATCTATCAACATATGCGTCTAATCGATTTTTAAACATGTTTATAGACGTGCTACTAATTACTTCTACCGGCAAACTATTCCAGCTATTTACTATTCTATGCGTAAAAAAGCTTTTGGCAACTGTTGTCTCGAACCTTCTACTTGTCAACTTACACCCGTTATTTCTAGTCCTATTAGATTGAGATATTTCGAAAAAGCTATCTCTATCTACGTTATCGAACCCATTCATAATTTTGAAAACTTGGATTAGATCACCCTTTAGCCTCCGAGTCTCGAGTGTAGTCAATTTTAACTCCTTAATCCTATCCTCGTACGACTTTGACCTAAGCGACGGAATCATCTTAGTTGCTCGTCTTTGAACTCTTTTGATTTTGTCTATATCTTTGCGCATATGCGGATTCCAAAATTGGACCGCGTACTCCAAATGGGGTCTAACTAATGATTTATAAAGAGGAACTATAATATCGCGCGATTTGTACTCAAAATTCCGAGCTATAAAACCTAACACTTTGTTCGCCTTATTGACCGCTGCTGTACTTGTTTCGCTACTTTTAAATCACCACCGGATGCAGGCATGGATCAATACAGATGGAGCTCAGTTTGAACATTTACGCACGTAAACTACTTATAATGGCATGAACATGTAGAACCTATCTTGTATAGTATTGTACGTAAACAATAATAACAATAAAACAACATATTATACTTCGTCGCTTCTTATAGGGTCGACCTGAAACACCCTGTATGTATATATATACTATATATATATATATATATATATATATATATATATATATATATATATATATATATATATATATATATAATGAAGTTTATAAATTTTTCATATATATATAATCACCTTACCTTACCTCACCTTACAAAGGTTTCGCGTGATGATCTCTCATTTCGCGAAGGTCAAGCTTGTCGTCCCTCCTCTCGAATTGGCCTGGTGAAGTAGTGAGTTTGATTCTTGCGCTCTCCACCTCACATAGCCAGGTATGCCCGGCTCATCGGGGGTTGTTCTGATCCAGGCGTCTAGTCTTCTTTTGAAGATTTCCACTGCAACTCCCTTTGTGTTTCTTAGGTCTTTGGGCAACTGATTAAACAGTTTTGGTCCTCTCACTACAAAACTATTTTCTTTCAGGGTTAAGGATGTGCCCTGTCTCGCCTTCAATTTGGGAATACGGCACAGTCTACCGTTTCTACTGTCCACCGTTGTTTGGGGAGTTATAGGGTTCAGAGTAAGATTAGGGACTAGTTTCTCCATTATTTTCCAAGTGTAAATAATGGTGTATCTCTCTCTTCTCCTTTCCAGTGAGTATAGGTCTAGTTCGCGTAACCTTTCCCAGTAATTTAGTTCTTTGCACCCATTGATCTTGGCTGTGAAGCTTCTCTGGATCCCTTCCAGCTGTCTAATGTCTTCTTTTTTATATGGGGATGTTAGGACCGAGCAGTATTCCAATTTGGGTATTATCAGGGTTTTCAGTAGAGGAATCATTACATTCCTATCCCTTCGTTTAAAGGTTCTCAATATCTGCCCCGTTATTCTCTTTGCTCTGTTTACTGCTATCTTATTTTGTGTCTCAAATTTCGCATCATCCGTCATTACAACCCCTAAATCTTTTGCTCTGGATTTCTCTGAATTTCCTGTCCATTTGGGGTATAATATTCCATGGATTTTAGGTCTTCTCTTTTTCTGTACCGTAATAGCTGAAATTTCTCGGTGTTAAACTTCATATTGTTGTCTTCCGTCCACTTGTAGATTCTGTTTATGTCGGTTTGTAGGGATCTTATGTCTTCTGGGTTTCTTATTTTTCCAGTGATCTATATATATATATATTTTTCTATTTTTCTACTGATATATATATATATATAATGAAGTTTATAAATTTTTCATATATATAGGTGTATATAATTTCATACATGATTACGAATGATTTTTGCATAATGGAAAATAGCTCAACCAGGATGCAAACCTGGGACCTCTTGAGTAGAAGACCAGGGCGCTACCACTACGACAGGGTAAAAACTCACCCAGCCGGTCGTATATGGTACAACACTGTTATACCAGATAGATTTTAATTAAATGCTGCCATTACTTCGAGTGCAGAGGGGCTAGCACCTAAAACAGCTCATTTCGCGAAAGCTTTGTGTGTTCCCGCAGGTTGAAATATACACCAGGTAGCGCTAGCATTCACCTTGTCGAAGCGAAGTGATAGCGCCGGGCCTTCTACAGAAGAGGTCCCAGGTTTGAATCTTTGTGAGGCTACTTTGCATATAGGGCTACGTCGTGGTCATGTCACAACACAGCTTCCCGTCGATCAGCGAAATTAAGCGACAACGAGTCTGGGTTGTAGTTGGACGAGTGATCGTCCTCTACGCCCAGATGATACAGCGACCCTTGGTTTGAATCCCACCCAAAGTTGTAGATCCCTATATATATATATATATATTGTAGAGAGATAAATATGATTCCGAAGCAAAAGCAAGTGTAAATATTGGCTAAATTCCAGAGGCGAATAATCTCTTATACAATTTTTCTCGTATATAAAAACTAATCTTCATAAATGATTAAATAAATGCGTTGAGGAATTTGGAGATTTGGAGACTCGCATACTTGGAGACGTTTCCTCTCCATTCTTTCATTTCCTAAAAGAAGAAAGAACAAAAACTGGAAAAATGTTGGGGAAAAAATAATAACTGCATTCATCGCTCCGTTTGCTTCCTCTATATATATATATATTATATATATATATATATATATATATATAATATATATATATATATATATATATATATCCAAAAGTCTTGCCTCAAAAACAACTATACAATAAATACTTTTGAGGCAGGACTTCTGAGTCACCCTGTATATGCGAGTCCTTCCCCCATTCCAACTATCTGTCCCTCATTCGAAAAATATCGCATTTTGATTTTAATTCTGAGGAAAACAGAATGGAACACAAGGACTTATTGAATCATTACGACAAAACCTTTTCTCGATTCATTACACCCCGACCCAACGTTTCGACATTCCACTGTTACTTGGATCGCTTTTTCGAACAAGAGTTCGTTCCATGCTCAAATATTTGGACGGATTAGTGACAAAAATTATGATTGTTGACAAACGCGTCACAATGGCGGTTAGTGGTTAGAGAGATGGGCGCAGGGTATAATGACTGTGATGGCGAATCCGTGGATGAATAGATCAGGGCATAAAGGACGCGGGATACCCAGCAAAAGGGAGAGGGGGGTGGGGGTGTCAACGTACTTGCAGAAAAAATATATAGATGTATATGTAAACGGACGGGTATATACCCGAACCTGTTGTTGTTATTGTATACCCCAGAAGGGAATATCGAGGAACTTCTGTGTGCCAAAATCTTTTCAAGTCGATTTTCTTCAGACGTTTGAATTCCAACGCTTCTCGACATGATTTCTGGTTAAGAGAGAACAACAGGGAGACCCAAGAGAGAGAAAAAGAGAGTGAGAGAGAAAGAAAAAAACGCATCATAGAAAGCCACACGTACGGAAAATGCCCCTTGAATCGCTCCTAAAGCAGTCTTTGCCATCGACATTACCCGTGTTATACCCGCAATCACGAAGGGACTCGGTGTTTGAGGAAAGTCCTTCTCCCTTTGTGGCAATGTTTGACTCGCTCTCCACTCGAGTATTTCTCCTTCACGAGTACAAGAGTCGAAAGCTTCAATTAGTTTGAAGGGTAAATAAATGAAGCCTAAGGAAATGTAGGAATGAAGCCTTGGAAACATTGGGAAAGGAAATGCAAAAGGCAAGAAGGAAACGGACAAGAAAAGGAAAAAGGAGAAACAGAATAAGAGGTTAATGGTCACGAAAAATATACATTCGTGATTTCTTTATTTAAAGAGAAATACGATCCGCTTTTGTGTTTTTCTGCTTGCTTGATTCTCCTTATTAGACAACGTTTATAAAATATGGGACGCTTATATATATTATATATATATATATATATATATATATCTTGTATTCGAGTTTTGTTTATATATATATATATATATATATATATATATATATATATATATATATATATAAAAACAAAACTCGAATACAAGATTAAAAATGACACACACACACACACACACTAAAAAACAATTTTCCTAATAAGCCAGATTCCCATTTTCTTTCCTGCCCACCAAAACGATCCTTTCCTGGAACGTGGCCTAAAAAAAACTTATTTAACAATGCAAAACAACTTACTTTAATACTCCTCGGCATTTTTTAAAGACTTTTGGTATTTTTCCAAAGACTTTGTGTTTTCCTTGTGTCAAAGACGAAGGAAAAATGAGAACTCAATTCCACAACACAAAGACACCCACAGCCATCGATGAACTATATGTATAATAGTATATTTGTAATTTTTTTAACATTATTTTTACAGCCCGAAATACCGTGAAATTCTTTTTTAAAATACCTAAAAAAATACCTAAAAATGGTTTCACAAAATAAGAAAAATGCCGTCGTCATATCTCTTCAAATGAAGTTTTTAAACCTCATCATCGAGGGCCTTTGAACAACCTAAATAATCTCCATTTTCTCCAAATTTAGAAGAAGATTACAAATTTTTTTTTTTTTGGACGACGAGAAAACGAATTTTTTATGAAGGGTAAATTTAAAAAATTGTTTTATTGCGAAAATATTTCCAAAATGGCTTTCACTATATATATATATATATATATATATATATATATATATATATATATATATATATATATATATATATATATATATATATAAACCTGACTTAATAATTTTATATAAAAAAAAAGGCCTAACTAAAAAACTAAACTTAAAAACAAACTTTTAAGGACTATGAAGCGTTCGTTTGTAGTAGAAATAAAAGCTTCATATTGTCTTTGTACAAAAATGTTTACACGAACATCCGAAAATACGTTAAATTTTATAACGTTTAGACAATTATGAAGAAACACGTTTGAAAAGAAACGGTAGAACTCGACACTTCCACTCAAGACGATTTCCGAGGGACCTCTATCAATATTTAAAGGAGGAAGGAACTTTATTTGCTATATCATTACTAACATGCTAATTTCATATAGGCGAGAGTGTGTGTATATTATATATATATATATATTGTAACCTTACTTCCGCGGGAATTGTTCATTCTGAACGAAGGTCAAGCTCGTTACTCCGCCTTAGACCTACAGTATTAACGTGGAATCCGAACCACGACCCACCACGGGCGGTTAGAAATTACAAAGTACTTGTCCGGACTCGAACTCACGACCTCCCGATCAGCAGCCCAGCGTCTTAACCACTAGGCTACCCAGGTTAGTCATTTATCTATCAACCAATTATTTTAATATGTGGAACGACGAACAGCTGGGTTAGCTGCGCGCCGCCTGCCGTCACCAGGAATCGCTGGATTCGTCGTAGCCAGCGATGCTAACCACTACACCAACAAGGACAATTCGCTCCAACTTCTGTGTTAGTTTTTACCAGTTGCTCCTACGGATCATATTTGTTAAATTTTCAAATTTTTTAATTACTTACGTTTCTGTTAAAATAGAGGTACGGGTGGGGGGGGGTAGGGGTCATTAAAAAGTTCAGACAAAGCGCTTTTTTTACTATATAAAATGATTAGTTTTTGAATTTCATCCAGGATTTTAATTAAAAAACTTGAAATCAAATGATACCTACTTATGCTACCTCAGGTTTCTACACACCCAGTGATTTGTTTTAGGCTCTCTCTCTCTCTCTCTCATATATATATATATATATATATATATAACGATTATTATTTTAATTTATTTATTAAATTTTTTTATTACCTTATCATAACTATTCCCAATTACTTGTTGATTTCTCGTATTCTCCATTACTTATTTAATATCTCATATTTAACTGAATTCTTTATACTCTGTATTTGTAACGTATCTCCAATAATGGCTTCTAAGAATTAGTATGCGTTATATATAAATTCATGAATAAGAAGTATTAATTAATTTACAACGCACAAACGAACTAACAGTTGAAAATGGAGTGTATATACTAAATCTTAAGTCATTATTATTACAGATATGATAAAAATACACAACAAACAATTGACAGTTAGATACAACAAAAGAGACTAGCAATACAGTAGTGCGCATTTAATCCTAAATTTTTATTAATATTCCATTATTGAAAGAGCTCTGAACTTCTTTTGAGACTAATTTACACAGACACAGACACACACACGCACGCACATATATATAATTCGTTAAAGCAATTATTTGAAAAGGGGCAAAAAGGCAAAAAGGTGCAACGAAACTAAAACACCCAGTTAAATAATATACTGTATTTTCGTATACAAGTAAACGAAACAGGTGTTATGAACCCATATAAATCTTCGTTTTATCCTAATTTACAAAACTAATGACGGTATCCATCCTATACACATATAACATCACTACACCCTCAAATAAGCCTTTTTTTCCATATTATCTATATACTGTATAATATTTCTTATATATGCCTGTATAAGAACGTGTTAACGAGAGGAGAAGGCTATTATACACTTAATAGCTATACTCGTATATATATATATATATATATATATATATATATATATATATATATATATTGTAAATTTTGCTCATTTGTAGCTGTCATCATACATTACCCTTTATTCTCTATTTAGATTTACCGTGAGAGGCTTCCTAATGGCTCTATATATACGAGGAGGCCTACACCAGGGATAAATACTCTCAAATTATAGGCCAGAGACTCTGTGAAAAATTATCCTGCTTCATTTCATACAAAAAGGTATAGAAGAGAAATTATATAGAGACATGCATGTAACATTTTCCTTTTTAGAATTTACTTTTAATATTATCACACACACACACACACACACACACACACACACACATATATATATATATTATATATATATATATATGTGTGTGTGTGTGTGTGTGTGTGTGTGTGTGTGTGTATATATGTGCGTTTGCGCGCGCGCCCTTAAAAACCACAAAATTTTCTACACTTAAGAAAATTGTAGACTCGTAAAAAGAATTCCTTTTTATTTTAATTTTATTTTAGCAAAATTTTCTCTCTCAAATCTTGGTTTCCTCAATTTTGATCTTACGCCGGACCTAATAGCCATCTGTCTGGGGTCACAGGTCACCGGCTGCGGTGACCTAACCACCCGCCATCTGACCACCAGCTTCCACCATTCTCTAACAACCTACTGTATAACGTAACTAAAACTAGTACCTAAATAACCATACGTGAGGCGCTACCCCATTGTTCCAGTTACTTTTTAATAACCGAGTTTAACTAATAGTATAAGACGTAATTTAGCTATTTTTAAAAAACCGCAAAACTACATGACTTTTTAAGCAGTTATTTGTACAGATAAATTAGAGTTAGGATATTTAAACTTTATTATAGCAATAAATTCTAATTTAAGTTATTAAAAATCTATCTATTCGTATAAATAAAGGACTTAAGAATTACTTTCACATTTTTATAGCTTTGTTCTAAAGCGGCGGTTCTCAAATTTTGTCTTCTTTTCTACCCCTTGAATTCTTTCATGGGATTTTCTGGATTTTCGAGAGAGACGGAGGATTTTTACTTTCTTTACGACCGTGTGACTCGTGGCTTTTTGTTAATCGTATATAAAATTAAAAGGGTTATATTTTCAGGACCCCTTCGCGTACCCCCTAAGATTCCCTCGCGTACGACTGGGGGTACGCCGTATGTATCCCAGTTTGAGAACCACTGTTCTAAAGTCTAAACCAAGATTCTCAACACATAATATATATATATATATATATATAAAATCAATGATGCGTGGGAGTATGAAGAGGTAAACATGTTTAATTATTTTTTATACAGTAATATAACAAATAAATTGAGCTAATGAAACCTATATAAATTACGATTTCCATTAATAATTGAGACCCCATAAATTAACAAATTCGATAAATTATTATATCAATTACGATAACAAACCTAAAATAATCTAAATTATTTTGTGACAATTGGGACGTCATAATTAACATATGAAACTAAGCTATATATTATCATAAATTCGTTTTTCTTTTTAATTAAATGAAGAATTTCACTCGCTTTCAACTAAAAAAAAAATTTAATAACGTTAAAATTTTAAGAAATTTGAATTTTATTTTTTCGCTAAATTCAATGCTGTTAAAAAAAATAATAATAATTATTATAATTTATTTCTATACATTTTTGACAAAGAAATTCCAAGAAATGAAAAATAAATTATTATTAATTAATCACTAAATTAATTTATAATAATTTCCTTCGTTACCCTTAAAAAATCCGCGTTTTCTACTTTGTTAGCTTAAAAAAAAAAAAAATTTAATTATTATAGTCAAGGTACTCTCAAGTCCCATAATTAGAGTTGAACTTCCAGTGGAGAAACGGAACACCTGTCTCAACAACTTAAAGGCATTTGCAACCCACAAAATAACAGGTGTTGCAATTAACCTGCAACAGTAATAATAGTTTCGTAGAATTAATTTTATTCTGGATAATTCCCCCTCCCCCCACTCAAGATAAATTTTGCCCACGTGACATCTTTAATTTTAGGATAAACATTTTTTTTTTTAAATTTCGTGTTTAGATCTACTAAAACACGAATTTAACATGTCTGTTTCGAGTTAGATATAAAGCGTTACGCAACCAATAAACGACGGGATTTCCTCCTAAATACACGAATATAATTGGTGGGTATGTGGTCAGGAAAATTATAATACATTACATTATCTGGAAGTCATATTTTCCATACGAGATAAGATGGTAAAAAATTCAGATGTCGTAAGATTATATACATACATAAATATATTCATGTTTCTTATTTTTTTTAGCATAAAAAAAAAAATGATTTACGTAACCAAATTTTATACGTATACTTTATACTGTATTCTCTTACTTTTACTCATCATTACGCAAGTTGACATAAATTTAGCTGAAACGTTTTCATTGCCTATATGCAAATGTAACCTCGATTATACGAGGAAAACTGAATAATTTATCGTATAAATTAATAAAAACACGTAATTATTTCCAAACTTGTAACTAACTTAATATTATATAAACATAAATCTTAACTATTTTCGTTAAACGTGAATTAATTTGTGGATCGTCATTTTTAATCTCTCTCTCTCTCTCTCTCTCTCTCTCTCTCTCTCTCTCTCTCTCTCCATATATTATACGGATGGCAGAATGACGCGTAATTAAAATTTATTGCCTTACGGTACCTTCAGTCACCCTATTTGCAACAGATTCTGCCCCTAATGATCACGTGTCAGTGCCAGAGTGCAACGATGCTAACAGTCTTCTCAGACTTCTCATTCAGACCATCAACGGTGAAAGACGCCAAAGAGAGCGCCATCTGGTAGACGGAATTTGCAACGAGCATTAGACCTCGCATCCACGAAAGGCGCTTTTAAAAGACCTCTTTATGCCTATGACAGGGTTTATGAGGTCACAGGGTGTGCATGCCCGGAGTGTATACATCATTTTCTTGCAATTTCACAGATCAATCTTTCGGAACGAAGGGAGCACCGAGTCTGAAGTGATTTCGGACATAAATTGCGCGAGATTTTTAGTTGGCTTCTTTGAGCGTCGTCAAATTTACACGAGGAATGAGATTTGGAGGCGACAAGATGTTTATCCGACGTTCAAATGCATTCAAATCCCCATTAATAATATGAATCCCGAAATTTGATCGATGAACGGGAAACGAATTGGGAAGGGTATCTTCAGAGGGCGTTTATAGGTATACAGGGGTATCACCTATATATCCCCTGTTGAGCAGGTTATCATCACCACCATCATCATACTAAGTCATATTATATATATATATATACGGCGTTTGAGAACGGGCGTATATAGCTGGAGGGAACATCTCTTTAAATATACACGACATTTGGCTGAGCTTTTGGGCTATTTACAATATAGTGAGAAAGTTGGAGCACTAAAGTTCGCGCTCAAGTGTCATCTGCGATCTCTCGGGATGTTTATCAACACGAAGAAAAAGTTTTATAACGTTTCGAAACGCGGTAAATATATAACGTTTGTATAGCGGATTCTTCGGCTTAAAATGTTAACTCCATCTTCGTCTTTCGCCCCAATCGAAGTAATAATAATATTAATAATAATAATAATAATAATAATAATAATACAGTAATTTGAGATGCAAAATGTTGAGAGAAATTATTGAACATGAGGAATCATTTGTATATTGGTTTTATTTGTGAAAACGAAACAAATTAAGCAGTTTAGTTTCATTGCTGATATTAATTCGAGTATTACACCTATTTATCTATCTATCCATCTATCTATCTAGTCCAGAGCTGGGCATTTGCGGCATATTTTGCGGTACTGCGGTACTTGCGGTACCACCGCACTACCACCCCGGGCCCCCATAACGAAGTACCGCAAAGGATCGCTGAAAGTACCGCAGTACCGCTACCGCATTCAAATTTCCGCGTACCGGTTTGGTACCGGTTTGGTAGTGCAGCAGTACCGCAGTACCGCAATATGCCGCAAGTGCCCAGCTCTGCGTATCTACAACAAATAGTGGTAGCAGGACGTCATACTCCGTCTAAAAAATGGTAGTCATGTCAACTTCATATTGACGCGTTTGTGTCGTCATACTACAAATTCGGAAAAAAAATGCTACTATCAACATCTCCCGACGGACTCAAAGAACAAAGGAAAAAGTATAAATGACAATAGGAATAACAATAGGAACACAATAAGCGAACAAGAAAATTTTTTCAACATCGCGGACACGTTACGGTTGCTAAATGTCATCCACATGCAGTTGACACAGCTGGAAACCCCCGAGCCAAACCGCTACCGGGCAAGAAGCTACCAGTATAAGTAGGCGGCAGGGCCGGATTAACCATTAAGCAAAATAAGCCCGTGCTTAGGGCATCAAGGGAAGGGGGGCACCACAGAAATTTTCCATTGTCGGATTTACCATGGATTTATTATACTATTATAATCGCGGCTTATAGCGTATAAGCTGTTGAAAACTGAATTATATATATTCATATATAGTATTTATTTTTTTTCATTGTTTGAATTTGTAGTGAACAACAACCCTTTTGAGAGAATAAATATATTTCGTTGTAATCACACACTTTACGCTTTGCGTTATTATTTTGTTTACATCAAATCTTGAGCGCCATATTAAAAATACATATAGATTAAATATTTCGTGTGCTATAGTAAATGTAAAAACAAGATTCAGTCATGCTGAACTTTATAAAATAATTGTAGAAGACAATATTGAGTGTGCCTTCCCAAATGTAGAAATTGCCTTTCGTATATTTTTAACATTAATGGTCACAAATTGCTCAGCTGAGCGTTCATTTTCTCAGTTGAAGTATATTAAAAATACCAACAGAACAACTATGCAACAAGGCAGGCTGGATGCCTTAACTCTACTAAGTATAGAAGCAGATGTGTTACGTAAGATTAGTTTTGAGGATCTGATCAAAGACTTTGCAATTAAAAAAAGTAGGAGAAAACTTTTCAAATATAAATGAAGTGGAAGTATACAAAAATAAATATTATTTTCCATCTTACTGTAAGTTTTGTTTCATTTCAAAAAATAAAATTTTATTTTATGGTTTATTTTTGTTTATATTTTGAATTACATATATATGGGGCACCAAAATCTTTTAAGTGCTTAGGGCCTCTAAAGGTCTTAATCCGGCCCTGGTAGGCGGAAACGGATCTCTCTCGGAGGATCATAGGGCAACGAGTCAAGCGATATCGAAGGAAAACGAACTTGAAGTGCGCAAGGGGCAACGAAAAACAGAGAACATAAAAATTGTCCTGGCTAATATTCAAGGAATAAGACCAAACTAATCACTCAATAAGGTTTCGTACCTGAAAGGATTTATGGACGAAACAAGGGCGGACATCGCATGCCTCACAGAAACTCATCTTAAAGATTGCCAAGGAAATTGTGAAAACTGCGAACATTGTATTGATAAGAAAGAGATAAATATAGAGGGCTTCAACTTACTAAGAGCGGATAGAACGATGTTACGTAAAGGTGGCTGTGCTATATATGTCCAGGAAGGTCATATGTCAGAGACGATAATATGTAAATCAAACAGCTATGTGGAACTCCTAGCAGTGAAAATAGAAAAACTAAACGTGATAGTAATAGTCATCTATAGCCCTCCAAGCACCCCAACCGAAAAATTCTCGGAGGCCATTGATGACATCAGAAAGCTAATAAAGGCCATAAACCCTCCATCCCCCAATATAATGATCTGCGGAGACTTTAACTTCCCATTTATAAAATACAAAAAGATGGATAGGAATATATATACATATATATATTCACCAGGACAAGGGGGGCACAAGAGAAGACCAGGAGCAAGCAAAAATGTTAACGGCTCTCACAAATGAGTTTCTGCTGACACAGGAGATAACAGAAAATATCAGAAAAAATAACTGCCTAGATCTGGTATTCACGAATAACACGAACTTGATTGCTGATATAAAAATAACCCCAACCATTATCTCAGACCACAACTTAATCGAGATATCAACAAATATGACGACAGCATTAAAAGACAATAGTCCAGAGCTGGGCACTTGCGGCATATTTTGCGGTACTGCGGTACTGCGGTACTACCGCACTACCAAACCGGCACCAAACCGGTACGCGGAAATTTGAATGCGGTAGCGGTACTGCGGTACTTTCAGCGATCCTTTGCGGTACTGCGTTATGCGGTTTGCGGTAGTACCGCAGTACCGCAGTACCGCAAAATATGCCGCAAGTGCCCAGCTCTGGACAATACACATATTGAGGAAAGAAGTCAATTCGGGGCCTTTAACTTAAACTCCAAGACTATAAATTGGGAAGCAATCAGATCGCACATGGCCCAAATAGAGTGATGAACAATTTTCGAGAATAAAACAACTGAAGAAATGCTAAAAACCTTGGAAGAAAAACGCTGAGAATTTTAGAAAAATATGCTCCGAAATCACAGCCAAAAGGAAAGAGGAGCTGGCTAGAGAGGCAAAAGAGAAGACTTTTCCGCAAAAGAAAGAGAGTGGATGCGAAGTTAGGCAACTGCGGAGATAATGACAGGAAAGCAATAAAAGAAAAACTGGAGGGTATCGATAGGGAAATACAAGCCTTGATTAAGGACCATACAGAGAGGGAAGAGGAAAAGGCGGTAGAAGCAATAAAGGAAAATCCAAAATACTTCTATAGCTATGCAAAAAGGAAAACAAAAACGCGCGCCGCTATTGGGCCCTTAAGAACGAGAAATAATGAACTAACCGACGATCCAAAAGAAATATCTGATACATTGAGAGCTCAATATGAATCAGTTTTCAGTACCCCAAAAAGTGACAAAGCGATACCTGACATAAATGCATTCTTTGAAGAGGAATTGCAAGGAGAGTATATAACAGACTTTGATTTTACCCCAGAAGATGTAGCTAGAGCTATAGGACAAATGAAACCACATTCAGCTGCAGATCCGGACAATTGGAACGCAATATTGATTAAAAACTGTAAAAATGAAATAGCTACCCCTTTATACTGGATATGGAGAAGATCCCTAGACACTGGGGAAATACCGAGCATCTTGAAAAGAGCAAACATTGTCTCTATATATAAAGAAGGGGACAGATCTCAAGCAAAGAACTATAGACCAGTGTCATTGACGTCCCACCTCACCAAAGTATTTGAAAGAATAGTTAGAGAGAAAATTTATGGCTTCCTGGAGACACGGGAAAGATTCAACGAAAATCAGCATGGATTCCGATCCGGTAGATCATGCCTATCACAACTAATAGAACACTACAACAATATCCTAGATGCATTGGAAGGCAATGACAACTACAATGTTATATACACAGATTTTGCTAAAGCTTTCGACAAATGTGACCATGGTATAATAGCACATAAAATTTTATATATGGGAATAACAGGCAAAGTGGGAAAATGGATCTACAACTTCCTCAGAGAACGTCTGCAGGTCGTCAAAATTCAAGGTATATCATCAGGTCCGGCGCCAGCCTATTTGGCGCCCTTAGCAGGACTGCAGCTGGCGCCCCCACCCGCCTCCCACTTCACGATTGGGTTTGCCCACGAAGTAATCAAGGTACCATATTGAAGAAACTATTTGCCTTACACTGATCTATTTTAATTTGCTAATACATACATTTATTATAAAATTATAAAATCATTTCACAGTTCAAGAAAGTGCCATGACCAATCAAAACAGCGAGTAAAGCGAGGCATATGTAGTAACAAATCAGAACGCTCAAAAGTGCTAAAATATGCGTGCAAAAAGGACATATCTACTGTTTTTTCCAAGCAAGAAGGGCATATGTCATATAAAAACAGTTATTCGCTTAGTGACGACTCCCGGAACTCATATTAAGCCGTAAATAAGCCGAGTCGCTTATTGACGACTCCCGTTTGTGCGCGCAACATTTTTAAATCGCTTATTTACGACTCCCGTCTGTGCGCGCAACATTTTTAAATCGCTTATTTACGACTCCCGTCCCTAAAGGGTTAAAGGTCGTGATAGTGAAAGTTCTATAATGACCCAATAAGATGAATAAGTCAATTATGTAAATATCAGTCAAGCTAAACTGGTGTACATACGTCGTACAACCTTTCATCATTTGTCTATGCTTCTCATTCCTTCATTATTTTTTTCATGTTGTTCTTACATAATACTATCAGACGTGCACAGGGCGGGAGGCGCTGGCGCCCCCCAGATCTTTGGCGCCCTTAGCATTTACTAACCTCGCCTAATGGAAGCGGCGGCCCTGTATATCATCATCAGAATCGGAAGTACGCAGCTCAGTACCACAAGGGACAGTACTGGCCCCACTCCTGTTCATTATCATGTTAACAGACATAGACAGCGGAGTAAACAGCAACAGTATAGTAACATCCTTTGCAGACGATACAAAGATCAGCAGAAAAATCAGCGATGTACTGTACATGACGTGGAGGCCTTGCAGAGAGACACGAACAAAATATACAAATGGTCAGAAGACAACACCATGTCATTTAACACCAAGAAATTTCAGCTCCTGAGATATGGTAGAAAAGAAGAACTTAACCCTTTAAGGACTGAAGGTACAAATTGCTAACGTTTCAAATACAAGCATTCATAACTTAACCCTGCAAAAAAATCAGGGTTTAAAGGGTTAAACAGACTGCATATTATGCTCCAGATAGACAGGAAATTCAGAGAAGCACGAAAGCGATCGATCTCGGGATAATAATGACAGATGATGCGAAATTCGAAACACAAAATCAGATAGCGATAAATAAAGCAAAAAGAGTCGCCGGACAGGTACTAAGAACGATCCCCTGCTAAAAACAGTGATTATACTAAAACTTGAATACTGCTCAGTTTTGACGTTCCCATATAAAAAGGAAGAAACTAATAAACTAGAAGAAACGCAAAGGCATTTCACAGCCAAGATTGATAGCTGCAAAGAACTCAACTACTGGGAAAGACTACGTAAACTAAATCTGTACTCCCTGGAAAGAAGAAGAGAGAGGTACACCATAATCTACATATGGAAAATGAACGAAAAACTGTTACCAAACCTAAAACTAAACCCAATTATCATTCAAACAACACTGGAAAATAGGAAAGGCAGAATGTGTAGTGTTCCCAAATTAAAGGCCCGACAAGGGACCTCCTCAACACTGAAGGAAAATAGCTTGGTTGTCAGTGGGGCCCAAGACTTTTTAACCAGCTTCCAAAAGACCTCAGAAACGTTACAGGGGTCAAAGTTGAAGTCTTCAAGAGAAGACTAGATGCCTGGCTCAGGACGGTTCTAGATGAGCCAGGTGTACCTGGTTATGTGCGGTGGAGAGCGCAAGAAAGCAACTCGCTCCTCCACCAAGCCAGGCCTAGAGGCGGAGCCACCAGCTTGACCTTCGTGTGAAGAGAGACCAACACACGAAACATCAACGAGGTTAACGAGGTATATATATATATATATATATATATATATATATAATCCTTAAAATGAAAGCATTACAAGCAAATTCTGTTATAACTTACATCATAAAATACATTTTTACCCCGAAACAAAAGGAGAAAGTTGCTGTAAACATTATATATTAATTTAAGAATAATTTCATAAGAACATTAAGATTTATTTCATGATTTATCATAATATTTATCATAATATTATCATTTCGAGCTTTTTTTATTATTACATGGCCTGAAATTCTCATTTTCCCTCATTGTTATGGAACAGAAAACCTAATATGGCGCAATTATAGAGATGCGCGTACAACAGCTCATGATGCAGCGAGTCGAGGTATTGCGGCTCACGTTAACATTTTTCATATATATATATAATATATATAATATATGACGTGCCTGAATGAACGTCAGAATTAATTTTCTTTTCCAGCTATTGTTTAGAAATAAGACCATTCCATGCGACAAACTCCCGCATATATATATATATATATATATATATATATATATATATATATATATATATTATTGAATTCAGAATGGTCATGCTATACACAGACCGTGCATGGAACAAGGGACGCGAATGCAATGAGTCTTTTGCTTATATTGAGGTTCTGGATATAGTAGGCTAGGTGTAGCCGTAACCCCTAGATCCTGTCCCAAAGCTGGATCCTATAGATCTGCTTTGCAGATAGCTGGTGAGGGAAGCTATACTTTTGGGGCCTCTTTGCGAGTGACTCGTTGCCCACGTCGGGCTAACATCATGAAAAAGAAAAACTATATTGTTTGTCATTTACCATTACTTATTCGGACTATAGTGGATTTAATTTTCCCAGAAGAGTTCCTTGTTCCATGCACGGTCTGTGTGTATCATATATTATATATATAATAATATATAATATATATATAAAGAACGACGCTTGTGTAGAAGAGCGTTCCGCACAAGATGAGGAGGGAGAACGAACAAATGAAAAATGAGGTACCACCCGGGAATCGAACCCGGGATCATCCGAGTGCCGGTCAGATATGCTATCCACCACCATGGACCTCGATCAATCAGAAGTCGTAATTCTCCTACATCTTGTGCGGAAGAACGTTCCGCACAAGATGTAGCAGAACTTCACATTGAAATGGACATTGAATGGACGGTTAGGTCAACCGAATGCCTGGTTAGGTTAACTGACTGCCAGGTTAGGTCAACTGTCCGCCCTTAACGATTGGGTCGGTTAAGGCGTGATATTTTCGTTGTTTAACGAAAATATCACACCTTAACCTAACCAATCATCAAGGGCGGACAGTTCACCTACCCGGGCATTCAGTTAACCTAACCGGGCATTCAATAATTTAAATAATTTCAATCGAAATGGATTGAATCTCTTAATTGGAGTTCTACCTTTTCGCAAAA
>JAJOZX010000581.1:912500-922500 GCA_023014485.1 Bathynomus jamesi | reverse complement strand
TTATACCAAAGTTTTATAAGAAACACCAAATAATTGTCCCCTAGCGCAATTGGAAAGGTTTTCACCCCACCTTAGACCCACAGTTTAACATTAGAAAATTCTGAAACCTGACTCAGTGCCAAAAAGAAACACCAAATAATTGTCCCTAGCGCAATTGGAAAGGTTTTCACCCCACCTTAGACCCACAGTTTAACATTAGAAAATTCTGAAACCTGACTCAGTGCCAAAATGAATCACCAAATAATTGTCCCCTAGCGCAATTGGAAAGGTTTTCACCCCACCTTAGACCCACAGTTTAACATTAGAAAATTCTGAAACCTGACTCAGTGCCAAAAGTTTTATAAGAAACACCAAATAATTGTCCCCTAGCGCAATTGGAAAGGTTTTCACCCCACCTTAGACCCACAGTTTAACATTAGAAAATTCTGAAACCTGACTCAGTGCCAAAAGAAACACCAAATAATTGTCCCCTAGCGCAATTGGAAAGGTTTTCACCCCACCTTAGACCCACAGTTTAACATTAGAAAATTCTGAAACCTAACTCAGTGCCAAAAATGAAACACCAAATAATTGTCCCCTAGCGCAATTGGAAAGGTTTTCACTCCGCCTTAGACCCACAGTTTAACGTGGATTCAGAAATACATCTCGTCGATTGCTCACTATTTCATCGAGATAATTAAAGCTCAGGACCTGCATTGTCTATAAGATCTGTGGCGCGTGGAGCCTTCAGAAGAGGTGCCAGATACCATTGTATACATTATCATGGAGAGCTGACAGACACCATTGCTCAGGTACACAGTTGACAGATTGTACCATTTATTTTCTTAAAAGTTGGTTTAGAATTCCGCTAGTAGGTTTACAAGGCGTAACATGATGTAATTAACCAAAAGAATTAAGTAAAACATCATTGCATCATTCTGTTTATTATAAATATATAGAAAATAAATATACATTTGAATGATAATAGAAATGAGGAATACGCATATAATCCGCCAATATAACAGTACAGGACACACACACACACACACACACACACACACACAATTATGGCGATATATAGAAATAAATATACATTTCAATAATAATGGAAATATGCATATAATTCAATATATCAGTACAGGAGAAATATCACACAAATATATAAATACATTTCACTTTTTTCAAAATACTAAACTCGCATAATCGAGTTTACAATTACATCATTATCGCTCTACATTACGCAGTATATACGGTTTAATAATATTTCACCGCTTTAAGTATAGGGAAACCTGTACTCGATATGAAGGGCTTTCATATCGTTCAGTACTATTTTTGTTCCCACTTTACAACCGGATGGTAAGTCATCTTTAAATACGTCTAGAATACAATCAAAAGCACGCACAAAGAGTTCATCGTTAGTTACATTATTAAACACAAGTTTATAAACACGCTTTTCAATCGAGGGTTTATTTCTACCGACCCGAGCTTTTCAATCGTGAACACGTCTTCACTCAACATAGCGGCAATTGAAATAATCTAAATCGTTACGACAACTGCGCGTTATATAAAGAAATAGTTCTTCAGGATAATTTTCACGAACTAGGCACATTTTATAATGTTTTACTAAACATCTTCACACACCGGCGCACTATTTGAGAGGAACATATGCTCATATTTTTCCTTTCTGCCCATCAAACGATACTCATCTCTAAAGTCTGTTAAAAACTCACGCAGGCACTAGCCACAACCTCACTACGAACCTCGTCATGATATACATTAATATAGTGATAAAAATACTTAAGATTGTCCATGATCACGAGATTCACATTTTCAGTCGTAGGGTATGAGTAATCGACATGGTGTAGCATGACGTAATGCCGCTTGTCACACCACCCATCCGCAAGACTCATTATCCATACCTGCTGCTTCTCTTCTGCACGCGTTGTTTCTTTTACTTTACGGTATATGTGAGACTTTATAAAGTTTAGCTCTGCAGCATACTTCAGCACATCGTCAGTGCAACGAAAGCCTTCAATGGTCTCACCAGAACATCCGTAGAGTATTTGTACATCTTGGAACTTCACACAATCCAATGTGGTTTTAAAAGAGGCATAGGAGGGGGAATAGGAAGTTTTTCGGTATCCACCACATCCTGGCACTTTGCTGAATACCATTTCATAAACGTTGTACAAGCAATATTAAAGGTAGCCATTTGAATACACGTCTGATTTTTCTTCTGAATACACGTCTGATCTCTCGGTCTTACTGCAGTCGACTGACCACGCAGGGAATCACAGATAGTAGCATGACTCACGGTCTTACAGTGGGCGGAGCTTAGAATTTTCGCCTGTGCACACACAAAGGAGAAAGTGAAACGCTAATTGAAACATGAGTTATTTAATAAACGAGATATTCAGTTAACACAAGAAATAACAGAAAACACAAGAAAAAACAAATGCTTAGATTTGGTGATCACAAACAACAGAAACCTAAAGAAACCTGTACTCGATATGAAGGGCTTTCATATCGTTCAGTACTATTTTTGTTCCCACTTTACAACCGGATGGTAAGTCATCTTTAAATACGTCTAGAATACAATCAAAAGCACGCACAAAGAGTTCATCGTTAGTTACATTATTAAACACAAGTTTATAAACACGCTTTTCCAATCGAGGGTTTATTTCTACCGACCCGAGCTTTTCAATCGTGAACACGTCTTCACTCAACATAGCGGCAATTGAAATAATCTTCTAAATCGTTACGACAACTGCGCGTTATATAAAGAAATAGTTCTTCAGGATAATTTTCACGAACTAGGCATTTTATAATGTTTTACTAAACATCTTCACACACCGGCGCACTATTTGAGAGGAACATATGCTCATATTTTTCCTTTCTGCCCGTCAAACGATACTCATCTCTAAAGTCTGTTAAAAACTCACGCAGGACACTAGCCACAACCTCACTACGAACCTCGTCATGATATACATTAATATAGTGATAAAAATACTTAAGATTGTCCATGATCACGAGATTCACATTTTCAGTCGTAGGGTATGAGTAATCGACATGGTGTAGCATGACGTAATGCCGCTTGTCACACCACCCATCCGCAAGACTCATTATCCATACCTGCTGCTTCTCTTCTGCACGCGTTGTTTCTTTTACTTTAGACTTTATAAAGTTTAGATCTGCAGCATACTTCAGCACATCGTCAGTGCAACGAAAGCCTTCAATGGTCTCACCAGAACATCCGTAGAGTATTTGTACATCTTGGAACTTCACACAATCCAATGTGGTTTTAAAAGAGGCATAGGAGGGGGGAATAGGAAGTTTTTCGGTATCCACCACATCCTGGCACTTTGCTGAATACCATTTCATAAACGTTGTACAAACAATATTAAAGGTAGCCATTTGAATACACGTCTGATTTTTCTTCTGAATACACGTCTGATCTCTCGGTCTTACTGCAGTCGACTGATCACGCAGGGAATCACAGATAGCAACATGACTCACGGTCTTACAGTGGGCGGAGCTTAGAATTTTCGCCTGTGCACACACAAAGGAGAAAGTGAAACGCTAATTGAAACATGAGTTATTTAATAAACGTGATATTCAGTTAACACAAGAAATAACAGAAAACACAAAAAAAACAAATGCTTAGATTTGGTGATCACAAACAACAGAAACCTAATACTTTAAAGAAAGCATTCTATTAAATACTTTTAGCCTATGTTCACGAATTAATACCGGTTTTAAAATAGATTCGACAAGAAGACCGGCTGGACTGATTTTATAGAAATTCAAGGATTCCAAGTTGATCACGAGAGAAGTTATGTAGTCATCTTCCATGCTGCAAAATCTCGTCGTTAGCCTGCCTGCTCAGAGCACCGACAAGAGGTAAAATCGAATCCACATCAACACAAAATTTTAGTCGCTAAAATAACAGCCTGAGTATTGTTCATGTTCTAAATTATCTTTGATTCGTTTTGATAAAATTGAGTAAACTGCAGCCTTTGTTTCCTGATCAGAAACTCTCCGTCTTTTTCTGGTATGGTGCAAGGCTTCGTTGCAACCATATTCACTGCACGAGTCTACTTCACAGTCGTTGCCTTCTAATCTAGATTTACACTCTTCACTAATGCATTCGATGGGTGAATAATCATCTTGGTTGATATTATTGACACCACATTCGAGAGGGCTCACTGGGGTAACGGACACTTCAGGTAATGGCGCGGACGCTTGAGGTGGGTCGGGGACAATCTCCTCAGGTTGCCCTTGTGGCGGGGCAAATATTGTGTGGGGGTAATTATGTGTTGCTTCTAAGTAAACAAAACGGGCCTTATGTAACACAGTGGCAATTAATAATGATTTATGCAAAGATGCACCAGCTCTTCTGGAACGTCTGGATGCAATTTTACCGAGCGATATATTTATCAACTTGTATGCTTCAAACCCGTTTGGAACGTCAGATATCATGTTCACCACCTAGGAATTGGTCAAGGCACAGAGAGCTAACTAACACGACTCTATCCTCTATTCCAATCTTGTAATGAGTTAAAGTGAAAGTTTCGCCTGCCTTTATACAATGTCGTTCTGACGTCGTTATCAAGCTCCACACAGGGAATTTCCAGGAAGTAACATGAATCACGTTGCTGTTCTTTCACCTGTACACACGCACGCACACACACACACACACACACACACACACACACAAAGGAGAAAGTGAACGTTGGTTGAAACATGATTTATTTAATAAAAGAAATATTCAAGCTATATATATATTTACAAACACGTGTAATAAATAAGTTAACAACAGACACATCAATGATTATATTCAAGATATATTTACAAACGTGTGATAAATAAGTTAACAATTGAATTTCTGTAACCCGAGAGACGACGGACGGAGTCATTACAAGCTCGGCTCCTTGTAATGACTCCGTCCGTCGTCTCTCGGGTTAACATAATTCATTGTTAACTTGTTTATACACATGTTTTAAATATATGTCTTGAATATAATCATTGATGTGTCTGTTGTTAACTTATTTATTACACGTGTTTGTAATATATATATATAGCTTGAATATTTCTTTTATTAAATAAATCATGTTTCAACCAACGTATCACTTTCTCCTTGTGTGTGTGTGTGTGTGTGTGTGTGTGTGTGTGTGTGTGTGTGTACAGGTGAAAGAACAGCAACGTGATTCATGTTACTTCCTGGAATCCCTGTGTGGAGCTTGATAACGACGTCAGAACGACATTGTATAAAGGCAGGCGAAACTTTCACTTTAACTCATTACAAGATTGGTAATAGAGGATAGAGTCGTGTTAGTTAGCTCTCTGTGCCTTGACCAATTCCTAGGTGGTGAACATGATATCTGACGTTCCAAACGGGTTTGAAGCATACAAGTTGATAAATATATCGCTCGGTAAAATTGCATCCAGACGTTCCAGAAGAGCTGGTGCATCTTTGCATAAATCATTATTAATTGCCACTGTGTTACATAAGGCCCGTTTTGTTTACTTAGAAGCAACACATAATTACCCCCACACAATATTTGCCCCGCCACAAGGGCAACCTGAGGAGATTGTCCCCGACCCACCTCAAGCGTCCGCGCCATTACCTGAAGTGTCCGTTACCCCAGTGAGCCCTCTCGAATGTGGTGTCAATAATATCAACCAAGATGATTATTCACCCATCGAATGCATTAGTGAAGAGTGTAAATCTAGATTAGAAGGCAACGACTGTGAAGTAGACTCGTGCAGTGAATATGGTTGCAACGAAGCCTTGCACCATACCAGAAAAAGACGGAGAGTTTCTGATCAGGAAACAAAGGCTGCAGTTTACTCAATTTTATCAAAACGAATCAAAGATAATTTAGAACATGAACAATACTCAGGCTGTTATTTTAGCGACTAAAATTTTGTGTTGATGTGGATTCGATTTTACCTCTTGTCGGTGCTCTGAGCAGGCAGGCTAACGACGAGATTTTGCAGCATGGAAGATGACTACATAACTTCTCTCGTGATCAACTTGGAATCCTTGAATTTCTATAAAATCAGTCCAGCCGGTCTTCTTGTCGAATCTATTTTAAAACCGGTATTAATTCGTGAACATAGGCTAAAAGTATTTAATAGAATGCTTTCTTTAAAGTATTAGGTTTCTGTTGTTTGTGATCACCAAATCTAAGCATTTGTTTTTTCTTGTGT
This sequence comes from Bathynomus jamesi, assembly GCA_023014485.1. Taxonomy (NCBI): domain Eukaryota; kingdom Metazoa; phylum Arthropoda; class Malacostraca; order Isopoda; family Cirolanidae; genus Bathynomus; species Bathynomus jamesi. Next base: position 916,308 of record JAJOZX010000581.1, on the reverse strand, counting down.
TTTCTGTTATTTCTTGTGTTAACTGAATATCACGTTTATTAAATAACTCATGTTTCAATTAGCGTTTCACTTTCTCCTTTGTGTGTGCACAGGCGAAAATTCTAAGCTCCGCCCACTGTAAGACCGTGAGTCATGTTGCTATCTGTGATTCCCTGCGTGATCAGTCGACTGCAGTAAGACCGAAGATCAGACGTCAGAGATCAGACGTGTATTCAGAAGAAAAATCAGACGTGTATTCAAATGGCTACCTTTAATATTGTTTGTACAACGTTTATGAAATGGTATTCAGCAAAGTGCCAGGATGTGGTGGATACCGAAAAACTTCCTATTCCCCCCCTCCTATGCCTCTTTTAAAACCACATTGGATTGTGTGAAGTTCCAAGATGTACAAATACTCTACGGATGTTCTGGTGAGACCATTGAAGGCTTTCGTTGCACTGACGATGTGCTGAAGTATGCTGCAGATCTAAACTTTATAAAGTCTAAAGTAAAAGAAACAACGCGTGCAGAAGAGAAGCAGCAGGTATGGATAATGAGTCTTGCGGATGGGTGGTGTGACAAGCGGCATTACGTCATGCTACACCATGTCGATTACTCATACCCTACGACTGAAAATGTGAATCTCGTGATCATGGACAATCTTAAGTATTTTTATCACTATATTAATGTATATCATGACGAGGTTCGTAGTGAGGTTGTGGCTAGTGTCCTGCGTGAGTTTTTAACAGACTTTAGAGATGAGTATCGTTTGACGGGCAGAAAGGAAAAATATGAGCATATGTTCCTCTCAAATAGTGCGCCGGTGTGTGAAGATGTTTAGTAAAACATTATAAAATATGCCTAGTTCGTGAAAATTATCCTGAAGAACTATTTCTTTATATAACGCGCAGTTGTCGTAACGATTTAGAAGATTATTTCAATTGCCGCTATGTTGAGTGAAGACGTGTTCACGATTGAAAAGCTCGGGTCGGTAGAAATAAACCCTCGATTGGAAAAGCGTGTTTATAAACTTGTGTTTAATAATGTAACTAACGATGAACTCTTTGTGCGTGCTTTTGATTGTATTCTAGACGTATTTAAAGATGACTTACCATCCGGTTGTAAAGTGGGAACAAAAATAGTACTGAACGATATGAAAGCCCTTCATATCGAGTACAGGTTTCTTTAGGTTTCTGTTGTTTGTGATCACCAAATCTAAGCATTTGTTTTTTCTTGTGTTTTCTGTTATTTCTTGTGTTAACTGAATATCTCGTTTATTAAATAACTCATGTTTCAATTAGCGTTTCACTTTCTCCTTTGTGTGTGCACAGGCGAAAATTCTAAGCTCCGCCCACTGTAAGACCGTGAGTCATGCTACTATCTGTGATTCCCTGCGTGGTCAGTCGACTGCAGTAAGACCGAGAGATCAGACGTGTATTCAGAAGAAAAATCAGACGTGTATTCAAATGGCTACCTTTAATATTGCTTGTACAACGTTTATGAAATGGTATTCAGCAAAGTGCCAGGATGTGGTGGATACCGAAAAACTTCCTATTCCCCCTCCTATGCCTCTTTTAAAACCACATTGGATTGTGTGAAGTTCCAAGATGTACAAATACTCTACGGATGTTCTGGTGAGACCATTGAAGGCTTTCGTTGCACTGACGATGTGCTGAAGTATGCTGCAGAGCTAAACTTTATAAAGTCTCACATATACCGTAAAGTAAAAGAAACAACGCGTGCAGAAGAGAAGCAGCAGGTATGGATAATGAGTCTTGCGGATGGGTGGTGTGACAAGCGGCATTACGTCATGCTACACCATGTCGATTACTCATACCCTACGACTGAAAATGTGAATCTCGTGATCATGGACAATCTTAAGTATTTTTATCACTATATTAATGTATATCATGACGAGGTTCGTAGTGAGGTTGTGGCTAGTGTCCTGCGTGAGTTTTTAACAGACTTTAGAGATGAGTATCGTTTGATGGGCAGAAAGGAAAAATATGAGCATATGTTCCTCTCAAATAGTGCGCCGGTGTGTGAAGATGTTTAGTAAAACATTATAAAATGTGCCTAGTTCGTGAAAATTATCCTGAAGAACTATTTCTTTATATAACGCGCAGTTGTCGTAACGATTTAGATTATTTCAATTGCCGCTATGTTGAGTGAAGACGTGTTCACGATTGAAAAGCTCGGGTCGGTAGAAATAAACCCTCGATTGGAAAAGCGTGTTTATAAACTTGTGTTTAATAATGTAACTAACGATGAACTCTTTGTGCGTGCTTTTGATTGTATTCTAGACGTATTTAAAGATGACTTACCATCCGGTTGTAAAGTGGGAACAAAAATAGTACTGAACGATATGAAAGCCCTTCATATCGAGTACAGGTTTCCCTATACTTAAAGCGGTGAAATATTATTAAACCGTATATACTGCGTAATGTAGAGCGATAATGATGTAATTGTAAACTCGATTAAGTGCGAGTTTAGTATTTTGAAAAAAAGTGAAATGTATTTATATATTTGTGTGATATTTCTCCTGTACTGATATATTGAAGGATTATATGCATATTTCCATTATTATTGAAATGTATATTTATTTCTATATATCGCCATAATTGTGTGTGTGTGTGTGTGTGTGTGTTTCCTGTACTGTTATATTGGCGGATTATATGCGTATTCCTCATTTCTATTATCATTCAAATGTATATTTATTTTCTATATATTTATAATAAACAGAATGATGCAATGATGTTTTACTTAATTCTTTTGGTTAATTACATCATGTTACGCCTTGTAAACCTACTAGCGGAATTCTAAACCAACTTTTAAGAAAATAAATGGTACAATCTGTCAACTGTGTACCTGAGCAATGGTGTCTGTCAGCTCTCCATGATAATGTATACAATGGTATCTGGCACCTCTTCTGAAGGCTCCACGCGCCACAGATCTTATAGACAATGCAGGTCCTGAGCTTTAATTATCTCGATGAAATAGTGAGCAATCGACGAGATGTATTTCTGAATCCACGTTAAACTGTGGGTCTAAGGCGGAGTGAAAACCTTTCCAATTGCGCTAGGGGACAATTATTTGGTGTTTCATTTTGGCACTGAGTTAGGTTTCAGAATTTTCTAATGTTAAACTGTGGGTCTAAGGTGGGGTGAAAACCTTTCCAATTGCGCTAGGGGACAATTATTTGGTGTTTCTTTTTGGCACTGAGTCAGGTTTCAGAATTTTCTAATGTTAAACTGTGGGTCTAAGGTGGGGTGAAAACCTTTCCAATTGCGCTAGGGGACAATTATTTGGTGTTTCTTATAAAACTTTTGGCACTGAGTCAGGTTTCAGAATTTTCTAATGTTAAACTGTGGGTCTAAGGTGGGGTGAAAACCTTTCCAATTGCGCTAGGGGACAATTATTTGGTGATTCATTTTGGCACTGAGTCAGGTTTCAGAATTTTCTAATGTTAAACTGTGGGTCTAAGGTGGGGTGAAAACCTTTCCAATTGCGCTAGGGACAATTATTTGGTGTTTCTTTTTTGGCACTGAGTCAGGTTTCAGAATTTTCTAATGTTAAACTGTGGGTCTAAGGTGGGGTGAAAACCTTTCCAATTGCGCTAGGGGACAATTATTTGGTGTTTCTTATAAAACTTTGGTATAAAGCAATTGATCGGTACAAGGCTGAGCTCACCTACACCGTTCACCCTGAAGAACTATTTCTTTATATAACGCGCAGTTGTCGTAACGATTTAGAAGATTATTTCAATTGCCGCTATGTTGAGTGAGTTCACGATTGAAAAGCTCGAGTCGGTAGAAATAAACCCTCGATT
>JAJOZX010000581.1:862500-907500 GCA_023014485.1 Bathynomus jamesi | reverse complement strand
TCAGTAATAACATAACGGTATAAGTGGAGTATAGTAATAAATAAATGCATATATAGCCCTAAGTATAAAAAATAATGTAGTCGTGAGTAATGAAAGACCTAGGAGCATTCTTCTTTGCATATAACATAAAATAAAGCCTAAAAATAGGTCTGTTCTTTCTCCATGGCATCGTCTACCACCTTTCATTTTACTTCTCAAAAGGTGCCGTTACGCAACGAGAATGACTCAACTGAGAAAACTTTCTGTATTACAAATACTTTCATTGTCTTATTTCAAACTGATGCGTGTTAGGTATAGTTACAATTTCACTAAACATACATAGGAATGCACAAATTCTTTCTCGTGTAAATATATACTTGTTAGAAGTTATGTAGTTATTATAAGAATATTTATAAAAATGTATAGGTATAGAAATGAACTTCGAATAACATCCCTTTCTATAGATAGATAGATAGATAGATAGATATAATGCTTACGAAACTAAAAGAAATAAATAGGGGAAAAAAGGTAAGGTAAACGAAGCTGTTTATTTGAAGGATTGGTCAAATGATTTTGAAGAGCGACGAAGGTGAAATCGATTCATGCGGGTTTCAATTAGTGGAGCGCGACCAGTGATTAGAAGGTGATCAGCGGGGAGATGAACATCCATTAAAGGAACAGTCATTTCAAGTGGCATCCATTCACCGCGACAGTCTAGTTTCAAGAAAGTGTCCTTCCAAAAGTGTCGCCCTAAGTGGGACACTTTAAAAGTGGAGTTTAATTCCTTTTTAAGTGGATTCAGACCGCCTAATTACCTCTAAAACCTTCGGGTAATTAGAGCGGTTTTTCCGTTTTCAATTCACGAACATTTTTCGGGTAGGGTGAGTGGGTGGGGGTATATTGGCAACACACGGTGTGTTTAAGGGAGTGTGCGTCGCCCAATGGAAGTGTGTGTATTTGCTGTATGGCTCCAATACGTACGTATGTATATATGTTCTCAATGTCTATATGTGTATTTGTGTGCACGCGCGCGCGCGCACATGGGTTGTATTTGAGGTGTGTCTGGTATTTTGTACGTGTCTCTCTGGTACTCTGTTTCCGTTAATGGTTCTTGTATGGTTTCTTTTGTTTGGAACTGCGCCCAGATCTGTTGTCTCTTACGGCTTTCTTCATTTTCTTAATGTTTGTTTTGTATTAAGGTAATTTCGCCTTGCCTTTGCATTCATTAAAATTAATTTCTGAGCCTTGTGGGTTTGCATCATATATATATATATATATATATATATATATATATATATATATATATATATATATACAGGGTGTCCCATAAGTCCGGTATCATAGGAGAAATTCATATTTTTCTATTTCTACAAACCATAATTCATATTTTTCTCTTTCTTCAGGCCATAATGTCTGTGAGCAAGGAAGAACGAATCCAGATAATTCTACAGACTGCATCCAGACCGCGAGCCAATAACACAGAGTTGTGTTAGCAGATTTGTTGCAAAGTTTAAGGAAACAGGATCCATAGAAGATAACCCACTGGAGGCACCTACCTACGTATGCTCAAGGAAGAAGCATTTCCCAGTGTCTTGAACGAAGAAGGAAATTTCCCAACATGGTTCCAGCAAGACGGCGCTCCTGCACATTACAGCACCCAAGTAAGGGAAAGGGAATACCTGTACCAACAATTCCCTGGTCATTGGATAGGACGTCGAGGGCCTGTGGAATGGCCAGCTAGAAGCCCGGATCTCACGCCACTAGATTTTTATCCCTCGGGCCACTTGAAAGCGCTAGTATACGCAGAGAAAATTAGGAGTGTTGAACATTTGCGGCAGCGCATTATTGGGGCATGTAACACCATTACTCCTGACATCATTCACCGTGTGCTTGCTGACTGGGTATCACGTCTGAATTTGTGTACTGAAAACAATGGTGGATATATTGAGCACGTTCTGTAAATAAAAGCTTTTGTGTTGCCTTTTTTTATTATTTTTCCTATGATGCCGGACTTATGGGACACCCTGTGTGTATATATATATATATATGTGTGTGTGTGTGTTAGATGTAGTGGGGTATTTTTTTGCAAGATAACACGTTTGGTACCTCGGAACATTAAAAATAAATATAAAAAAAAAATCCAAAAACATTTCTATTATCGGTAGAAAGATACGTTGGCCCTGATTAGGTTAGGTTTGCCTAGATTAGCGAGTACTTCATATTTAGTGACTTAGAAAGCGCAATTCGAGCCCTCATTTGCGTCCGAAACACTTATCACACCCTTCTCGGTTCGTTGGCAAGGGACGTTAAACCCGATTCATACTAATCAATTTTAGGGAAACGAAAACGGAAACTATCCGATAGTTTACGAAACTGCCTCTAGTGCGAACAGTTTGGTAAGTGAAACGCCGTTTACGAATCGTTTTCAAAACGGTTTCTCCGACGAAATACTCTCCACCACTAACTGTTTCGGGACCTATACCCATTTCGTCGACAAGACTACAACATCGACACTCTAAAAAGTAACTGAACCTGACTTGACCTAACCTAACCTAACCTATCCTAGCCTAATCTATCTTAACCTAACCTAATGATAACTTGTTGATAGGATGTCAAGTCGATCAGATGTCGTAGGGCTGCTGTTTCGAAAAATGAGAAGGAAACTATGTAGCCTATATTTGATAAAATGCATGCTACCTACCTACTTTAATCATTTTTTTTTCATCTGAGCAACGATTATCAATAACTACAAACTTATTTTATAGTTATAGGCATACTGTTCTTTTGTTTTATTGTCTTAGGACACAAAGAAGCTATTGAGCAAGGAAACTTACTTAGGATCTAGGCCTAGGTTAACTTAAATTTTCCAGGCTGCTGGAAGCTGTCTAGCCAGACCAGCTAAAAGTTGTGAAAAATAGTTTTTCTATACAATCTGGTTATATATATATATATATATATATATAGAGCCAAATTAACTAATTATAATTACCATAATAATAATAACTATATAAAATATAAAAAATAAATTTACACTAGCCTATCGGTAATATATCCTTCCAAGAGGTAAAATTTCGGATCACCTGAAGATCAGGGCCCCCAGCCTTCTCTAGTTAGCCTTATAAGGCTAACTAACGAAAATATCACGACCTAACCTAACCAATCGTCAGGTCAACTGTACGCCCTTGACGACTGGTTAGGTTAGGTCGTGATATTTTCGTTAGTTACCCTTATAAAGCTAATTAAAGAAGACTGGGGGCCCTGATCTTCAGGTGATCCATTATAAGCTTTATTTTGGTATTTTTTGTTTAGAGATATTTTTAACTTTAATTTTTGTTTAAATTTTTTATGAGACTTTGTATGTAGTTGGGTAAAAACTTGTAAAAATACTGGCAGTGGCTGGTTACCTTCTTAAAAAGTGCTGGCAGTGAATGTGTTAATGTAGTAAAATAACTTATCATTTAAACCTATTCAGTTTCCTGGTTAAATTTGTACGATATGTCAGCCATTACGAATAACTGCATAATTTTCTTTAAATATATATTTATTTTAATTAAAAATCATTTAGCCTATTTAGTTTAAATATGAAGTTGTAACTCTTAAATTCTCTGTAAATTATTTTTAATATATACAAAATAAGTAATACCTAAATTAAAATAAAATATCAGCTGTACCCTCCTTATAAAGGTTGCTAAGAATTTTTCACCTTAAAATTGCACTGCAGAGAATGTGCAATCAGAGTTTCCAAAATTTGGTAAAATTCACACTAAATAACTGTTTCAATTAACGTTTCAGTTTCATTGTTTTAGTTTTCACTTAAAGAAGTCTAGTGTGAACCAGGTATTAGGCAGGAGAAAGCGAGTCTTCTGTCACTGTCCTCCTTAGCTGGTCTTTTGCCGTGTCTCATCTACCCTGTGAGCAGTCCAGCCTGCTCTCAAACACACACTTCTTCTCCCTCTTTTCCTCACTGCACATACATGCATCACACACACTACAGCACACAATCTTTCAAAATTAAAAAAAAGTAGCACCGTATTTAACAGCCTCGGAGTCTCCTAGGGCTCCCTCGCTGCCGATACCGGGAACGCAGACCCGAGCAACGGGGTCAGCTCTGTACCACCCATTCAAGATGTCCTAGACCTCTGTCTGATTCACTTTTCATAAACTTCTGCACATTCGTGACCTTTCCTCAAATTTCCAATCTGTTGAACACTACTTCTCTTCCTCACCGAAACTCAGGTGTCTGAGACGACTGACAGCACCCCATTTTCTGTACCGTCCTACTTTATCTATACTCAATTTCATTCTAAAGATTGATGCATACGTACGAAACGACCTAGCTTACTCTCCTATTTCCGAACTTGAATATTTCGAATTCTACACCTTCCGGCCGCGGCTTACATGCCATTCTGAAACTAAATACATCTGCACTGTCTACTTTTCTCCTAATTCTACTAACTATCTAAAACTACTTGACTACCTCACTTCCAAAGTGGAACACATTCTATCCCACTCTCTTTTCGCTGAAATCTCAATGTTCCACCTTTGGCTTTCCTCCCATTTCACTGACACCCCTAGTGAACTACCTTACACCTTCTCTTTCCTGAATGAGATCGCCTTGGAGATAGGCCTAAAATTCTGGATTTACTTCTCATCATTCATCCTTCTTAGTCCATCAAACCGTTTTCTCCGTTGGGCTCCTCTGACCACACTCTTACATCTGTTTCCTGTGCTATCGCTCCAGTTCGGCCTTTGGATCCCCCCAAAAGGAGGCGCCTTTCGCACTTTGTTGCACCGACTGGGAGACCCTGAAACAGTACTACTTTGATTTCCCATCGAACAGTTACTGCTTCCGTGGCCGAGGCCCCTCCGAGTGTGCTAAGCGCATCACGGAGATGATTCTCTCAGAGAGGGAGGCGTACATTCCATATTATTTTCCTTTTACTAATACAAAACACTTGGTTTAACTTTGCTTGCTCTAATGCTATCCGCAACAGAAGGTATCGTGGCCATCCAACTCCTGACTCTCACCGTGTTTATATTTCTGCCCGGAATCATGCAAAATCTGTTCTTCGATTGGCCAGAAATCCCTTCATCAGACATAAATGTGTAAACCTACCTAATTCTTCTCGCTCTTTCTGACACCAAGCCAAAAACCTCTCCAACAACTTTTCTTTTTCTTTCCTTTCTCTTTTCCACTATGTCGGCTCAGGTGTCATCTCTTCTCTTGATACAGCTAAACTCTTCGCTCAAACTTTCGCCTCCAATTAAATCATGGACGATTCCGGTGATGTTCCTTCCTCTCCTCCCCCTCTGACTTAATTATGTCTGAAATCTGAATTTCTTCCAAAGACGTTTTCACTGCCCCATCTAGGCTCAACTCTAGGAAGGCGTACGGTCCTGATGCAGTCCCTCCCGTTATTTTCAAGAACTGTGCTTCTGTGCTGACACCCTACCTAGAAAAACTCTCGTCTTCGTCTTTCATCTAGTACTTTTCCTTCCTGCTGGAAGTTTGCTTTCATTCAGCCTGTCCCAAAGAAGGGTGACGGCTCTCAACCCTCCAACTATCGTCCATTTGCCTTCATTCCTTGCCCTTCTAAACTTTTAATCTATCACTAATAGATTCTTAAACACCTCTCTACTCCCAATCTTCTTTCAGATCGTCAGTATGGGTTCCGCAAGGGACGTTCTACTGGCGATCTTTTTGCATATCCTCGTTTCGGGATTTTGGTGAAACCTTTGCTATTATGCTAAACATATCAAAAACTTTTGATAGAATCTCCCACAAATCCTTCATTTCCAAACTGCTCTCCTTCGGGTTCTATCCTTCTACCTGTGCCTTCATCTCTGATTTCCTTTCTGGCCGATCTATAGCTGCGAATGTAAATGGCCACTGTTCTTCTCTTAAAGCTATTAATAATGGTGTTCCTCAGGGCTCTGTCCTGTCACCCACTCTTTTTATTTTATTTATCAATGATTTTTTTAAAACGCACTTCCTGTCCTATCCACTCCTATACCGATGGTTCCACCCTTCACTTCTTCACCCACTTCACAAAGCGTCCTTCTCAAGTCATTCCGTGATTCGCGTAAGACGGCTTTGGCGCCCATGACCTCTGATGTTTCTACCATCTCTGATTGGGGCAGAGAAAACTTTGTGACTTTCAATGCCTCAAGAATTCAGTTTCTTCATGTGTCTACTCGCCACAATCTTCCACACGACTATACCCCAATCTTCAACAACGCAAAGCTCAATCCTTTCTCTTCGCTTAATATTCTTGGTGTTTCCTTTTCTCGTGATTTTTCCTGGAAAGATCACATATACTCTTTCTAAAACAACTTCTAAGAGGTTAGGTGCGCTGTACCGGCTTTGCAGTTTCTTCACCTCTACTCAGTTGCTGTCTCTGTACACGAGTCTTGTCCGCCCTTGTATGGTGTACGCTTCTCATGTGTTGGATGACTCAACTAACACAACGCTACTTGACCAGGTTGGACTCAAAGACTTTTCGTCTCCTCAATTCCCCACCTCTTACCGACTATCTCCAATCCCTCTCTTCGCTGCAGTGTTGACTCACTCTCTCCTTACTATCGCTATCATATAAGACACTGTTCTTCTGAACTTTCTAACTGCATACCTCCTCCTTTAAGGAGAGCTTGCAGTATACCAGACTTTCGACACGTTCTCATTCCTTTTCTGTCCAACTCTTTAACACAAAGGTTAATCGGTATTGTCAGTCTTTCATCTACTCAACCGGTCAACTCTGGAACAACTTTCCTCAATCCATCTTTCCCCCTGTCTAACCTCCAATCTTTAAAACGCAGAGTATCCAAGCATCTCAAAAACTCAACCTTGATTTCGGCTCTCTCCTACTTCTCCCGTAGGAGAGGGCAGTTTTGCGGGCGTTCCCCCTTGGCCCCCCTCCTTCCTGCATAAAAAGAAAGGCTAGGGTACGTTAAATTAGGTTTGATTAATTATTTCTTTAGACATATGAATTTAAAAAGTCAGTGCCTCACATATGGAGAGATGTGCCCATTTTGTGTGTGTGTATGTGTAACACACTTACAGTAAGTGTAGTTTGTTTCTATAAAAGACAAATTCGAATATTTATATTAACAAAATATAAAAACTTTTTAACTTAGCCTACAACATAATCTAATTTAAAGGTTACCTTATACCAAACCTTCATTATGGCTTATTATATACCTATAAATGAACATAAATAATTGGAGATTTGTAATAATTTTCACGTATATTCACACATATAAATAATATTTTTAAAGTATATATATATATATATATATATATATATATATATATATACTGTACATACAGGGACAATAAAGTCATAGGTTTGATATTTTTATGCATTACTTATGAGTAAGTACACCATGCCAAGTACCTTCAGCACATGTTTAATTATTGTAATACATTTAGGAAAGTGCTTCTATTCATTTACACACTTTAATATACAGTATATGGGATGAATTTCACAATTTAAACGCGTGAAAGGATAAATGATACAAAAACCACAAGGAAAAAGAAAAATGATTCCAAGGACTTTCGTGTACTCAGAAGTATATTCCCTGATGAGGTGTACTTCTGAATACACGAAAGGCCTTGGAATCATTTTTCTTTTCCTTGAGGGTTATATATATATATATAGGCTTTTGGGATGTTTCAACAGTTTAACTGTGTTCAGCATCCCAAAGACCGAAATATGAAAACAGGAAATCCGGATGAATTCTCTGACAGATACAAACCAGTCAAGAGCAAGTACGAACACTAATCTATTAAATGAGTTTGGAATCTCGGAAGGGGCCATAATTAAGGTAGTATTGTAAATACGAGAAAATTCAGTAACAGGCCAGGCTGCATAGAGTGCCAGGTTTCTATAGAAAGTATATCAACCACTACACTTACTGTGGAGAAAATCACTCGACGGAGAGAATATCCCATCCCACTAAAGAACGCGAACATGCTTCGTTCCTTTATTCAAAGGAGGAAACAGAACAATTTCTAAGAATTATCGCCCGCTGGGCGCTGGCACTCGCTTCCCATTTTATAAAGTGCTTTAAACTCGTTATTAGATACAAAATTGCTTACTACCTTCAAGAAAAGAAATTATTCAATCCAAACCAACATGAATTCACGGTTGTTGAAAGATCACGCCCATCACAGTAATTTAATTAGACCACTAAGAGAAAATAATTGAAGCATTGTGTCGAAATCAAAATAAACTCGTAGATGTAATACATATATACCGATTTTGCTAAAGCTTTCGATAAATGTGATCACGGAATTATAACTCACAAATTTAAGAAAACAGGAATCACTGAAAACTGGGACGATGAATATTTATATTTTCTGACCAAACGAACGCGAGAAAGTATAAGTAAATGGAATTAAATCTGAAGTCTTGGAAGTTAGTTCTGTCCCATAAAGCATGTTTATGGGACGCAAATGCTGCATTAAAGACAGTGTTATGTTTCGTGGACGACACAAAGACACGCGAGGAAATACCAAAGGAAGGCGACATATAAAAATTATAAAATGATATTGAAACGCTATTCAAGTGGGTAGAAGACAACAATATAAATTTCGACAAAGAAAAATTCTAACTCATAAGATACGAGGAGCTACGGAATAAGGGTTATGAAACACGAGACAAACAAATAACATCAAACTATAAGTCAGGGATCTTGCGTGGAGTAATAATGTCATCGGATGCAGAACCATACGTGTAAATAATTTTCTTTCTCCTTTTCTTTTTAATCCTTTGTCCCAATTTCCTTCTGCCAGCTAAATTTCTTTCTTGTAACAATGCTATTGGGATACACGACTATTTGCACCTCTGTGCAGAACACAGAGAAGACTACAGTGTTCAATAAAATTATATTAGCTAAGAAATAATAGCTGGAAATTATGTGGGAAAGCTTCCACAGCAGAAATGCAAACAGCATGCTCAAAGTATTTAAGAGTTTAGTCTTACCAATAATTGAGTATTGCTCAATGCTCACGAGCCAATACAGAAAACGAGACACTGCAAACATCGAAGCCATATAAAAAAATAAAAAAAAAGACTTTTGCGTCTATGACAGAGGAAACGAAAGATGAAGACTACTGGTCTCGACTACAATACTTGAAACTCGACTCCTTGGAAAGGAGACGTGGCCAATACACAATAATATACATACGGAAAATAACCAAGGGATATGTGCCAAACTTTATAAATTAAATAAAAACACTCTGGAATGAGAGAACAGGTAGATTCTGTCAGTGCTGTGCTCGTTACTTTATAAATGTAATGCCGTTACCGTTACTAGTCTAACTGATTTACTAATGCTAGAATATACCAGGAAAGTTTTGCAAAACAATAATACGAACTACTAAAGAAATGAATCAAATGAGTTATTGTGCATGGCAATGATAATTTAAATTTATTAGCTAAATATACAAACTTAAGAACTATTATTCAAAAGATCTTTATTGGCCTTTAAGAAAACAAGCTTCTCAAAAGTTGCATCTAAGAGCGAGCCTCGTTTCGGACACAGTATATCCTTCCCTACTGAAAAAATCCGCTCAACAGCAGCACTCGATGGTATAGGAGTGTTAAGTTTAATAAACATATTTTTAAAGTTAATGGATGGGAAGGATGCAGAGCTAACGTGTCGTGAAGGCCCAGATGAGAGGAATGACGAAACCTCTGTTGAACTTAGGTCCCTCCCCGCTCCAGGGTTCTTCGCCTTTTTACTTTGACAGTGCTGTCAGTGTAGGGGGAGAGGGTGGATGGGGGTAGGCTGCCAGCATGCCAACGGCCAACCTGCACACCTCACTCATAGTGAAGGGACAAATTTTTAACGGTTAATGAATAATGAGTGAGGATCGAAAGAAACTAATTGCGAGCTACGATAAAAAAGTAACGAGTAACGACTAACGAATGTATTTCCCTAAAAAAGTAACGAGTAACGACTAACGAATGTATTTCCCTAAAAAAAGTAACGTCGTTACTGAAAGAGTTACTTGATTTGAAATGTAACGCCGTTACCACTACCGTTACTAAAAAAGTACCGCGTTACGTAACGGCCGTTACTCGTAATACGTTACTGCCCAGCTCTGGATTCTGTATACTACCGCAGCTACGGTAGGACAGGGGTCCATAAAAACGAAGCTAAAAAATTGAAAATTCAATCTTTATTCAGAAAAGAATACGATTGATAGAGTTTTACAATTTTTAGATATTTGATATGACATTAATATATTCACAGCACTCTCATGTAAATATGCCTTTGGGAGCATAGAGGCTTTTTAGGCATAATTAATGACATTTAGTTTATTTATTACATAAAAAAGTGAAACTGGTAAGTAATAGTAAGAAAGAATGATAATGAATAATAATAATAATATAAAGTTTACAAAATGTTACATGATTTTAAATTAAATAATTTATTGTATATTTAGTAGAAAATAAATGATGATTAAAATATAAAAAAAGAATAAATTATGAAATTAAAGGTGCTTAATGAAATTAGCATATTTTAAATACTTGATTATAAAATGGTAACTTCATTACTATGGTGAAAATGGCAGTAGTGAACTTATACATCAGTAGGAGCTAATGAAGTACTTTTTCAGTGATTTGCAAAATACATTTAGTGATGAAGCTTGCCTGATATGTGGGGAAATTGCATTCCATACATCTGCTCCTTTGAGAGTGCATTTCTCGCAGTTTCTATTGTATAGTTTGGGTTTGTTTATAAAATCCCTGAGCAGTCTGGTGTTATAACGATGGTGTATTTGATGGGGGGTGATTGCTCTTTCAATGAATGAAGTATGCTGATTTTTATTGATAACTTTGAACATACACTGAACATGTCATTTAGTTTTAAAATATTTTGCTCTTTAAACATTGGGGAAGTGTGACTTTGCTGTCATTATCCGAGTGTGCTCGCAGACATTTTTTATAAGTTACTTCCAAAGGATGTTTTATGTATTTCTTTGAGCAACCCCATGTTGTAATGCAATATAATAAATTTGGATGGATGAAGGAATAAAATACGGTAAGGAGTGCGTTTTGAAGAGGGTGTTTTTAGTTTAAATGATAAGAGAAATCTTGATATTTTGGATTTGATGACATGACTTTTGAAATTTAGTTTTCCGTCCAAATTAATGCCAAATACTTTAACCTCATTCACCCTTGCGAGAGTAGTATTCTCAATTTTTATTCGACAGTTTGTATTCATGTGTTTTGTGATAATAATCATACAAAATGACTTTGTCAAGTTCAATAAAAGTTTATTAGCACACATCCATTTATACACATTTTTAAATTGCCTGTTCGTTTCATTAATCAGAAAGTCTGAGTTATGATGGGAAGAAGTAAGTGTGGTATCATCTGCGTATTGTACGCAATTTAATGGTTGAGAGATGACAACCTATCTTACATATAGCCACAAGAATTGAGAAACCTCCAGCCACCTTTAACTATCAACTCGACAGTTTCCTGGCTAAATTCCTGACCAACCATGCGTAGCTGGCTGTGAGGGCAGGACGCGAGTAGAAAACAAATCTCTTCTACATCAAATCCCCCAAATGAGGCGGGATGCTACGGAGAGATCGAACGCGGATCGATCCTGAACAGTTGTTCGAAGCCAACTAATATATTTTTTTTTTTTTTTTAGTTCAGGAAGAACCGATTCGCCTCTATTTAAAGGGCATATCTCAGCGGAAAAACAAAGAAAAAGTGAGAGGAAAGACAGAGGAAAAAGAAAGGGTGGAGGGGACAGTCGAAGTGGAAAAAGACCAAGGATGACAAGGACTGCAGGGTCGAGCCCCATCATCCTTGGGTGCTAGGGCCGGGAGGGCGCACGTGAAACCTCCAGGAACAAGCACGTACAAACGAGCACAAAGAGCACTCAAGAGCACGAGCTTAGAACCCCCTTGCGGGGGCCCAACTAATATATATATATAGGGTCTATCAGAGGGAGGGCTAGGAGGGCTAGGAGGGCCATTTGGCCTGGGCCTCAAGCTTAAGGGGGGGCCTCAAATTTAGAAACTTTCAGGTTGATATAATATAATGTTTTGCAGTGAAAGTAATAATTGGGTTTAGCTATAAGCCTCAAAAGCTGGAAGTGGCCCGGGCCTCTCTGGACCTCTGAGAGGGCCTGTGTGTATATATATATATATATATATATATATTATATTAGTGATACACCGATTAATCAGCATCGGCATAATCGGCAGATATTTTGCTTATCGGCATTGGCATTGGCAAAATTTTGCCGATTAATATTAAATATTCCAAATTTTATAAATAGATTTTCAATGATTATTTTGTTATAATGTCTTACGTTACTGACTTATTGCATTTTAAATTCAAATTTAAATCATGAAATTAGCATTTTAATTATAGTCACCCTGAAAAACTAAGAAAAACGGTAAACAGAAAATGGGACAACCACACTTAGTTAAACTGAGTAGTGAGTATAGGAGTAAACATGATCTTAAATCTGACATAGGATTTTTCCACTTAGATACCCATTCATTACCCATATTATTATTTATGGTAAACCTAAATTTCTTGACAAGAAAATACGAGTAGAACTCGTTATGAAATGGGTACAAGCTAGTAGTCATATAGCAAGGCCTAGACTTCGGCTAGCCCGGTTTTTCAAACATTTGTAGCAGTTTAGGTGAGCCTACATAGTTTGATTTTCATGTTTGTTATTCAGAAGAGCCCAGTACTATTCAATGTGCTGATTTATTATTTTTTTGTGTTAAGACTGGACGGGTGGACCCATTAAAAATTTAAAATATTAGTAACATTAGATAACATTTGATTTTTTATTAAAAATATAACAAACCTCCATACAAAACACCACCGATAGATATGACAAAATCGTATTATATGTATACATTTTTTACAATCAGTACTTATAGGGGGAGTGGCTAGTCACCCTAGCCACCCCCCCACCATGTATCCGCTACTGATATATATAATAGAGCCTATGTAAAGCTAGCTACCGAGCTCATTGAGTTTAATATTTTGTAATGAAAATATTCTGGAATATTTTTTAAGTATCGTAATGAATATTGTAGTAAAATTTGTATTTCAAAAATACTAAAAAATTGGTGTATATGTATGTGCTTTCTGAATTAATAAACATTTGTTTACTCTTGGACTTTGATAATTTTTGTTCCTTCTTTCTATGCATTCTAGGAGCAATATATGAAAATCAGAAAATAAAGTTCACCATATGGGTGTCCACTGTCTACTCCAATGACTACCAGCCTTTTTAGTTCTTACTAAGCTAGGTGGACACTAGGAAAATACATTATAGGGTCTGTTTAAAACATATGTAGGACAAAAGCCCCCTAGGACAAAAGTCCCCTAGGAAAAATAATAATAAGAATTTTTGTAATCATTATTTTTATTCTTTATTATTTACAGTTTATGAACACTTCTCTGACATGTAAAATATTACATTTATTATATCATAAGACTGCAATAAGGAAGGCATTATAAGTATTATACAGTAGCACACATTAACGCTAATATTTACACAACCATAAAAAATTACATTATAAAAGGATCATCATGCCTTATCAAGGCAAAGCCAGCTTTATAAGTATTATACAGTACCACACATTAACACTTGCATTATAAATGTATAGCTCACTATTTTACAGGAGCACAAAATTATTTACACAACATAAAAATGAACATTATAAAAGGAACATCATACCATATCTAGGGAAAATCAAACAAATAAAGCATAATATTAAAAAGTTCATTAAGTGTTAAGGTTCATTTAAAGCTCATTTTACTTCCACCTAATGCTGTGACCTACACCATTCAGAAATTCCTCCAAGGTCTTCCTCTCATTCACATAGTCCAGACATAGGTTCTTCAAACGCTGTTCATGCTCCTTTGTGGCACGTTCCTAACCTAACCTAGCCTAACCATTCAGGTAGACAAAACAGTGACCAACTAGAGTGAATCAACATAGACAAAGATTATAATATTTGTTTAGGATTACTTCATAGCACACGAACAATAATATAAAAAATGGAGGCTTTTGTCCTACTTTGCACTTTAACTGAGGGGCCTTTGTCCAGGGGGCTTTTGTCGGGACCCAGTTTAAAACTATAGCTGTATTTAAAAAAAATAAAACATTGTCGTCAGAAAAGTAAATTAAAAATAAAATTTAAACCCATAAGTTACTCAGGATGCTTGGAAAAAAAAAAAATGGTGTCAATAATCCATTAGGGGTGAAGCACCTTAAACAGAAAAAACAAACAGTATGCTTGAAGGTGTGCAACGTAGGGCAACCGAGCTTATCCCTAGCTTAAGACGACTGGAATACAGGGAAAGAGTAAAGGAACTGGGCAAGTTTAGTTTTGAGAAAGGTTGTTTGAGGGGAGATATACTGTAATACAGATGTTCAAAATGTTTTCAGATTTAGATAATTTAGATGTAACTTTTTCTTAGTAGAGTCTGATGGAAAAACTCGAGGGCATAATGGCATAATAAGAAAAGTAGAAAACAGACTTGTAGACTGGATCAACGAAAATACTTTTTTAGTCATACAGTCGTAAATTTTTGGAATGACTTGTCATATGATGTGGTAAATAGTAGTTCCTTAGTTTTAAGAAACATAGTGTGCTTTCACGAATTGAAGGAGTTTATAAATTGTGTAAATAATGTATATTTTTAGCTTAAGTTATATAGGCTAGTTTGGTAGTTCTGTAAATAGTTTTATCTTAATTAGCTGACTGAGGTTGACATTTTGCAAAATTTTGTTATAAAAAAAATAGCTTAGAATTTGGATAACCTTGACAGGCCTAAGTGGTTTCATGTTTTCTAAATGAAATATAATGTAATGTAATATAAACTTAATTCAGTGTTTGCCTAAAAATACTCTAGGTCTAGGCTATTACCATTGATTTAGGATTAATTTTAAAGTGGCCTATGGAAGCCAACTAACTGACTTAAATTAAATTATGTACATATAAGTATACATTAAAATAAGTTTTATGAAAGTTTTATAAACATACCTTAAAATAAAGCAATTCATGTACTGTATGTATTGCTTTGACTCTGATCACTTCATAGAATTGATCTGGCCTCCAAATCTTGATGTCACTTCGCCATTTGGGGTCTTTTCGGTTTGGCGGACTGCTACAGATTTTAATGAAACTTAGCAAATCAATTATTTACAAATTTTATCCTAAAGAAAAGTTAAGTTAGGTTAGATTAGATTAGGTTAGGTTTAGTTAAGTTACGTTAGGAATTAGACATTTCGGATCACCTGAAGATCAGGGCCCTCAGCCTCAATTACCAAATGGTACCTTCGTTAAAACTAACGAAAATATCACGACTTAACCTAACCAATCGTCAAGGGCGTACAGTTGACCTAACCGGGCATTCAATTTAGTTTATTTATATATTTGGTACTGTAAAGTATTTAAACAAGAATACATGGGGGCCCTGATCTTCAGGTGATCCGACATTTCCTTAGGATAAAGTTTTTAAATAAGTGATTTGCTAATTTTCGTAAAAATCTGTAGCAGTCGGCTAAATTGAAAAGATTCACCATTTGTTATAACAAATATAGGGTGTCCCAGAATTAACTATCTATTTCAGTGAAATCGGACAAATTTAATAAAAACTGACATAATTTTGTGTCTATTACTAAATTATGATACAAAAACAAATAGATTTATAAATCATAAGTCAAAACTTTATTGAGAAGTTTCAACATGTGCCCGTCTGTATCTCTGCAAATTTCAAATCTATCCTCAGCGCTGCGAAACACATTTTGAAGCATTTCAGGTGTTATCTCCCGCACTGCCAACTGGATGCGTTCTTTAAGTTCAGCTAAACTATTGATCTTTTGGCGATAAACCTTTGTTTTTATGAAACCCCATGCAAAGAAATCCAGGGGTGTCAAATCCGGAGAACGCGGAGGCCAAGGTCGAGGTCCTCCACGTCCAATCCACCGATTCGGAAGGCGTCTGTTGAGGTATTCTCGAACAATTAGAGCATAATGACATGGTGCTCCATCTTGTTGAAACACATTATCAAGAATGCCATCATCAAGAAGCTGTGGTTCGAGAAACTGCTGAAGCATATCAAGGTAGACGGTACCTGTTACAGTTGCTCCCGCAAAGAAGAATGGGCCATAAATTTTGGATTTGGTCATTCCAAGCCACACGTTAACTTTTGGAGAGTCTCTTTGCCATTATATGACTTCAGACGGTCTTTCATTGGACCAGATACGACAGTTGTGTCGATTGACTTTACCACACGTGTGGAAAGTCGCCTCATCACTGAATAAGATGTTATCCAATAAACTTTCATTTTCGATTTGATCCACAATTTCTGCACACCTTGCTGCTCGATTTGGATAATCCTCTTCATTTAGGGCATGCAGTACTTGAATGTGATAAGCCTTTTTCATCAGTGTCGAACGCAAGATTCTATGAACTGTTGTCTTGGATATGTTGAGTCTTCGACCGGCCTCCCTAACCGAAGTTGTTGGTTCATCCTCAAACAATTGTCGTACCTGTTCGGTACTGTTACGTGCTGTCCTTGGGCGTCCTCTTCCCACCTCGTCGTGTACGGATCCAGTTCTTTTAAATTTGTTCACAAGTTCACGAATCGCTTTGTCTGTAGGACCGGTTCTGTGGAATCTTCTTGTAAATTTTTCTCTGATTTCATTACATTGCATTCCTTTGATACGGGATGTTACAACAAAGATGCGTTCTTGTGTATTCATTAATTATTAATAGGGTTCTGAAAGAGAATGAAAATAAAACTGAAAAACTATGAAAAAATTATAAAAATAAAATTATGAAAAAAATTTAGAAATTTATACATTTTTAACACATATTAAACATGATAAACATAAATAAAAGTGTGTTTTTAAAAAATTTGTCCGATTTCATTGAAATAGATAGTTAATTCTGGGACACCCTGTATATAGGCCAAGTCTAGACTTGTCTTAAAAACAGTGAAAGAAACAGAAAGTAGGCTATATTGCTCAATAATAGCCATTTTCATTGCAATACATTCAAATGAAATTATAATAAACAGTAATGTGTATACTCCTAAGTATTGTTCAAAAATTAATTTTAATAAGCACACGATAGAGTCAGTAACTTAATTGTTAATGCAAATTTGTCGCCGCACAACCCACAGCAAACGAAAACAAATGACTAGTCTAACGGACCATTGCAAGCCTATTATAAACCACATACCTGAAATAATTAAATTTTCTATTTATAAGCCAGATAAACTTCAATATGCGGGTTAGTTTTCATCATATACCAATTAAACCTTAAATGTTTAGAGAATATTTTTATAGTAAGAATGGTCGTATGTATATGAAAATAAAGTTTATAATAATTCTTATTTCTATGAACGATTGTACGATAATTTATAAATGTTTCATTTTCCCAGCTGAAGAAGAATATGAAAAACTACATCTAAACCTTAGACCTATATTAATAAAACTAACCTATATTAATAAAACTAAACTGTCCAAATAATTTCTTGCATTTGCATTACACGATAAACTATTTACTTTGTTCATAGTGTGCATATTAATAAGTAATATACAATACGAACAAAATGTAACTGTTAATAATTAATATCCTCTTTGTTTACTTATTGCGAACGAGAGAAAAATCACACGTCATTTGCACACATTAGACCAGTATTTTGTGACCGTCCTGTGTTTAAAGCCGCTTATTTTTTAACAAATTAATCGCAGTCCAACATATATATATAATATATATATATTGCTGTGTAATTTCTATGTTAAATTAAATTAACACTAATACTTGCATAAATTTGCAAAACTAAAATTTCTACATCTTTCCGTCTGTCAGATGTAGAACGATTTTTTGTGATACGTTTCTTTTATATCGAATGTTACGGCCTTTTTGCGAATTCGGCCTTTTCGCTAAAAAAAGGCAGATTTAGGTTAATTGAATGCCCGGTTAGGTAACCTTCCGCCCTTGACGATTGGTTAGGTTAAATCGTGATATTTTCGTTGTTTAACGAAAATATCGCGAAAAAGGCCGATTTCGCAAAAAGGCCGTAAAATATATATTTCACCAGATATGTCCTCGAAAACTGTGGAAAGATTGGAAGAATTTTCAGAAAAGACTAATTTTCATTCTTTCTTTGTATTGTTCCCACCGGCACCTTGTTGGGGTCCGATGACCGGGGCTGGAGAACTTCATCTTTCCACACAACAAAAAAAAAAAAGAAATGGGTTGGTTAAGATGCTGGGCGTGGGGCGTGGTTTGGATTCCACATTAAACTGTAGGTCTAAGGTGGAGTGACAAGCTTGACTTTTGTCAGAATGAACAATTCGGACGGAAGCTAAACCAAAGTTAACCAAGGTTATAAAGTCGGTTTTTATAAAATATATCTCCATAAAGTTAATATGCTTTAGCTGATCTTACATAAAATCCACAAAATAAAAATTCATGTATTTTCATAATGTTAAATTGTCTTTAGTTATTTTTAATTAAATAAGTTAGGTTAATTTATGGACTTTTAGAGTACACAGTATAAAGGGTGTAACAAAACTCGGATCACCTGAAGATCAGGGCTTCCAGCCTTCTTTAGTTAGCCTTATAAGGCTAACTAACAAAAATATCACGACCTAACCTAACCAATCGTTAGGTTAACTGTACGCCCTTGACGATTGGTTAGGTTAGGTCGTGATATTTTCGTTAGTTAGCCTTATAAAGCTAACTAAAGAAGGCTAGGGCTCTGATCTTCAGGTGATCCCAAAACGCTTTACCGGTTTTGTTCGATTAAGAGACAAATATTTCGATAAATTAAAAAACAAACTTTGTCAATCTCTATGCTTTGCAAAGCCTTTTTTGAGCACTCTGACCAACGTTTCTCTTGAATTTCGGGCTTAGATTCTTCGAATATTGTAGAAGTTACTTCAGTTTGCTGTTTGACAGTTGCACCCAGATTTTTGAGCAGATTTAAATCGGTTGAACTCCCAATCATCGTCTGAGTGTAAATTATAAAAAATTGCTAAATTGATGTCGTCTCCTTAAATGCCAGTTTAGCCCCTTTTCTCTACCCGTTAAGCTAATAATTGGTTAGA
The DNA here is from genome assembly GCA_023014485.1 of Bathynomus jamesi. Lineage (NCBI taxonomy): Eukaryota > Metazoa > Arthropoda > Malacostraca > Isopoda > Cirolanidae > Bathynomus > Bathynomus jamesi. The sequence continues at coordinate 888,390 of JAJOZX010000581.1, read as the reverse complement.
TTAGGTTAAAAGTTTTAATCTAAAAAGTCTGCGACGTTGTGGAATGTATTTAGAGTTTCTCATTTTCACAAAATTTAAACAAACGACATTTGCATACATAAGGTCTGCCTGGCACAAATTCAACTTGCATAAAATTACCCTTTGCATATGAAGTCAGCTTAAACTTTTAAGGTCGAGAATGCCCGCGAAACACAACCTACGGTGGGGTGGAGCTGGCAGGTGCGGGTGTATTACTAAAACTTTCCCTGATTTTCCCTTAATGTGTATACTATATTTGGTACAAATAACTCCAGCCGTTTAGGTTTCCCACTCTGAGTCTCTTCCCACCAAGGTGGGGCTGGCAAAGTTGGGTGTATTACTAAAACTTCCCCTGGTTCTCCCTTAATGTTTATACTAAATTTAGTGCAGATTATCGCAGCCGTTTGGGGGCCCCATCCCATACCTGAGCCGTTTAGGCGTGTATAAACGAACAAACATCATAATCATCATCATCCCCATTATTAGTCATATATATATATATATATATATATATCGAGGAGGGGCGACAAGCTTGACCTTCGCGAAATGAGAAATCATCGCGCGAAACCTTGGTAAGGTTGTAAAGTATATGACTAGAATGCCCACTGCGCCTTGCGCAGCAAAAACACCCAAAACAACTTATGAGGGGGACTGGGACTAAAACCCTCCTTGGTTCTCCCTTAATTTGTATACTAAATTTGATGTACTGTAGATTACCCTAGCCGTTTTAGGGACCTCCCAAATAAACATATATATATATATACATACACACACTTGGGTTTATTTGCTTACTTGCGGTGTTTTCGAATGACGGTTCAAATCAGCCTGCGGTTAACCACTCTGCAGCATTACTCCTCATTTGGGGGATTTCGTGGATTATATATATATATATATATATATATGTGTGTGTGTGTGTTTGTGTGTGTGTGTGTTTGTGTGTGTGTGTGTGTGTGTGTGATTAAACTACAGAATGAGCCACCTCATTTTGCAAATAGAAAATTCTTGAAAACTTTTATTAGCATAAAATCTTTATCTGGAAATTTAATTACATATTTATAAAGGTAATTCGCCACAATTGTATTTTATCATGTAAAGTAAACACAAACTATTTCGCAGTTCATGATTTATTTACTGAATAATGTAAAGAATATATATTTACGTTTACATCGTGAACTTCATGAATTTCGCGATAACTCTCTACCTCGTCATTATGCGTGGCTATATTATGCGTGCGAGTTCGATCGACTTTATGGATGGAAATATATTTCATGTAGTAATAATGTCTAGGGTTGTTTAACCTCCTTCGCAATAGCAAAGGTCACCCATCCAACTACTTGCTGACCATCATTTAACCTCGCTAATCTTTTAACGGGAAGTAGTGTTGTGAAGTGGCACGACGTAGACCTACCTATATTTTATGAAAGTTCTTTTTACCTCAGTTGATTTTTTGCGTGTTAATGTTGTTTGTTTACGCTTACTGAAGATAATAGTTAAATTTCCGTTTATCTTCTTGTGTTAAGATTGTATGAAACAAAGTCGAATTGAAAAAAGTCAACGGGCGACTTCATGTACGACGATTCTGTTCCAGGACGACTTTTTATCCATTTAACTTCAGTCCAAATTTTAATTGAAAATGCAAAGTTCGACTGTGACTAATCTAAACTAATATTATTATGATCGAACCTAACTTAATCTAGGTCATGTTAATCCAGCTTAACCTTAACTTACTTAACCTAACCTAACTTAATCTAGGTCATGTTAATCCAGCTTAACCTTAACTTACTTAACCTAACCTAACTTAATCTAGGTCATGTTAATCCAGCTTAACCTTAACTTACTTAACCTAACCTAACTTACCCTAGCTTTAATACTAACCTAGTCGATCTCATGTTAATATGTCTCAAGCACTGAACATATATATACTTACTTTGTTACTTTACTTACTTTGTTACTCGACATATATATATATATATATATATATATATATATACAGTAAAACCTCTCAATAACGACACTCCACTATAACAAAACATCTTTTTACCGAACACCTTGGGCATTTCGAAAATACGTTTCGTTATGAGGAGGTGTTTTCGCTAATTCAGCCTGAGCTGCACATTCGTCTCTACCACCATTTCCCCGATCAAGAAAGTAAGCGGCATGCTGACTGGCTGATGCCCAAAAGCTGATACGTAATTGGCTAGAATGTTTCTCCCTCACAGAGAAATACTTTTAAGTAATGCATTTAATATCAGTGATGCCACTCCTTGCAATTTTTCCCAAGATCTTGGGATTTTTGTTCCCACCTTGGAATCTTGGATATAAAATCCTAAAACTTGGGTAATCTTGGAATTTTTTAGCATAATATAAATAACGTGCATAATATGCATAATATAAATAATGGTAATAATATGAATACAAACCTAGCGTATCAATAGTATTAATAAATAATGGTACGTAGCAATATTTTAAATGTAATATTGATTTAGCATGTAATTTTATGTAAATAATGAAATAATACCATATTTTGGTAATTAGGCGTTTGGTCTTTTTTGGGAAAAGTTTGGCCTAACCTAGAAAAGCAGACCTGCAGACAAGATCATTGGAGAGATCTTTTGTATAGGAAAAGCTCAATCATTGACAAGGGTAAATCAGCAACCACTTTCTGGCATGATCTACGTTTAATTAAAGATGGAAGTAATCATGCAAAGTTTGATCTAAGTTCATGTGCGACATTTAGCCTTACCTCACTCATCTGCGTGTGTGGAGAGGATATTTTCACAAATGAACATTATAAAAACTAAGCAAACCAATAGGTTGTATGCCAAAACTGTTGCAAATCGCTTGCTGGCCAAGCAAGCTATTGCATATACATATACAGCTATTGAATATACATTCATATAGAAACCTTGGAATTTCTTGGAATTTTTCATTTTTGTGAGTGGCAACACTGTTTAATATACTGTATAGCTCAGGATAGAACACTTTGGCGGGACACATGAGTTGGACCTGCCTGGTAGGCAGAACACGATTGATGGATTGGATGGATATACACCGTATGTGTAAATAACTAATGAGGGTCTAAATACTGTAGATCATTAAAATATACACTACAATATCGGCAAAGGAAAACCTCTTTAAAACAATCAACCTCTCTACAACGACAGCCATTTGGCTTATATATTTCGTTATAGAGCGGTTTTACTATATATATATATGTTACAGGGAAGCTGTGTAACGAGGGATTTCATGAAATCCCTAAAATGTTCAGGGATTTCAGATAAGGTTAAGTCGTGATATTTTTGTTAGTTTTAACGAAAATATCACGACTTAACCTTACATGAAATCCCTAGTTACACAAATTTCCTGTAACACACACACACACACATATATATATATATATATATGATATATAGGATGCGCCTCGGTGGTGTAGTGGTTAGCGTCGCTGACTACGAATCCATCGGTCCCGGGTTCGAGACCTGACGGCAGCCGGCGCGCAGCAAAACCCAGCTGTTCATCCTTCCACACAATAAAGAAAGTGGTTGGTAGATAAATGGGTACCCTAGGTGGCCTAGTGGTTAAGATGCTGGGCTGCTGATGGGGCGTGGTTCGGATTCCACGTTAAACTGTAGGTCTAAGGTGGAGTGAAAAGCTTGACATTCGTCAGAATGAACAATTCGGGCTGAAGCTAACCAAAGGTTTTATATATATATATATATATAAAATTTAGAATTGAATTTTGACCATGCACCTCGGTGGTGTAGTGGTTAGCGCCGCTGACCGCGAATTCATCGCCCCTGGAATCGAGATCCGGTGACGGGAGGCAGCACGTAGCAAAACCCAGCTGTTCATCCTTCCATACAACAAAAAAAAAGAAATGGGTTGGTAGATAAATGGGTACCCTGGGTAGCCTAATGGTTAAGATGCTGGGCTGCTGGTGGGGCGCGGTTCGGATTCCACGTTAAACTGTAGGTCTAAGGTGAAGTGACAAGCTTGACCTTTGTCATAATGAACAATTCGAGCGAAAGCAAAACCAAGGTTAACCAAGGTTATTTATCACTTATGATGCGAGTCAAATTCAGTAACTTTTTTGCGCAAATAAAGCATCTGTAACTAAATATAAATGTAATACAGTATATGTAAATTAAAAAGTTACTCATAATTTTTTTTCACATGTATTTTTAATATTTGTACGTGGTGATCCCAAGCTATATGAAAATAAACCGGCAAACTATTTAGGCCATATGACTAATATATTATGAAGGCCTGAATTCGCAGAGAGAGACAGATACATACATACGTAGACAGAGATGAAAGTCATTCCACAATATTTACAGTTATATATAATGTGTTCAGTATTTATTAATTATATTTTTCTTATTCAGTTCCACTCGCTCTTCTTTTTTTCAACTTTGAGTCCGGCGCGGACGCCATCTGTCGGCCGTGATATTGCTTTGGTTTTAGGCTACAGAGGCATTTAGACTCCGTCTCGTTTATGTGACGTAGGCCCTTCTAATCCTATACATATGAAAACCCCAAGATTTTTTTTTCTTTAAAATTTTATACCTGTATTCGTTTTTTTCTTGGGCTGGGCACGATTCCATGAAACGAAAAGCGTCATGTAAGGAAATTTCAACTTTATTTGCTAATCCATAACAGTGAAAGTCGTTAAAACTGCTAAATTCCACATAAACCATTGTTACAAGATTAAAAAAACAATGGCACAGGTAATTGTCGGTCTTATAGCAGAATTAAATAAGTTTATATAGGATTAAATAAACAGGAGTTGTGTTTATGTGGCCTCAATAATTTAGCTTTATTTGCTAATGAATATTTATCCATTACGAAGGCCTCCGCAAACCACTTTAGCAACAAAAATATATTTTATGATATTGTACTTTTGGCGCTTGTAAATATAAAAGCTATTACCATTCCAAACTAAAGTCAACATATTGCGGATTAGGACTGAGGTTATATTACATGTAGTTGTTTCGAATGAAGAATCGGTCAGTTTTAAAACTGTTACTCCAAACAAAGTTTTAGTCAATAATAATAATAATTTCTAAATAGTTTTACCAAATAAAATAAAGAGTATCATGTCATGGACAAAATTTAATATACATTAGTATGATCCCAATATAAGTTTTTTCTTTTCAAACTTCTTGCATAAAATACAGGATACTGTCTAATATAATAATCTGAAGGTAAGGAGAAATGAGTCACCTTAATCTTGCTCTGAAATCTGTGGTCCAGAGAACGTAATATAAAGGAAAATAGGCTAAGATAACTCCATTTAGGCCTATGTTTTCCATGGGTCAGTAAGCCTGAGGCCCAGTATGCAAATTAAGAAGCGATATAGACCGAAAATTCTTAATGGAAAAACTTTTAAAGGTTCGAAGGAGGTAGGCCTAAAAATCCCCAAATCCTAATACATAAATAGCAGACTGGTAAAAGGGTTGGTCATTATTCAATCTTAAAAACTTGAAGTTGAATTTCTTCAAGGTTAGCCTAGGCCCTTATACGTATAAGGCAAGGCTACGCCTCAGGAGGCATTTTTTTGTATAGATACAAAGAGTCTAGGCTAATCTATTCTTCTTAGAGGAAGTGATAAATTAGAATTTTTATGAGCCTTATGCTATATATATATATATATATATATATATATATAGCCAAATTCTCTGAATTTGCAGTTGGTTGGCGTATGCAAATATAATCATCGTTCTCTCTTCATGGTTGCATAAATATTTCCATGCGAAATGAAAACTGAAGAGATTTCTTATATATATATATATATTATATATAAATAAAGGTGTATCGGGTATAATCCTATGAAGTAATAGCCTCAGTTCAAATATTACATAAATATTCCCTGACACATGGCTCATAAGTGCCTCGTCTACCTGAAAAACAGGTTCAGAACTAGCCTCCTTGATTGTCACCTTTACCTGCCCAGGTGTGAAAATTACCACCTCTCTCAAAAGGTAAGTGAGAAGATGGAACATTTCGGCAATTTCCGTATATATATATATATATATATATATATATATATATATATACACACACACACCATGAATTAAAAATTAATGATGATTTCAATAGCTACATGAAATAATTTCTTAGGGTTTTTCAGGTAGAGCATACATACATATATATTGCATGCATATAGTTCCGTAATGGCCATGGCCAATATAAAAATTGAAACAAATTTTATCAATAATCCTGAACGAATGGGTAACAACATGTTTTAACATGTTTCATAGAGGAACTAAAAATGTAGAAGCATTTTAAGTATTGGTTCAGTTTCGTTATTACCCGGTGTAGCAGATGTTATATATATATATATATATATATATATAGAGAGAGAGAAATTTGGTATATGTGACGTAATTTGTTATTCATTTACAGTTTACAACTTATTTTTTAACACACAAATCTATAAAACGTAAATGAATGAATACAAATTTGAACCTTCTGTTAATATTCTCTGAACAGCCATTTAAATTTATAGGAACAAATTAAATTAGAAAGTTATGAGATAATCTCAACAAAGTATGTATAACTTTGTGATACAGAAATGACCGAAGCATGTCTAAAACATGTTACCTGCCAATCTCGACTAAGCCCCGCCCACTCGATTTTCTTCTCATCCACGAACACGAGGCCACACCCCTTTATTACGTACTACCGTCGAATTTCATAACTATTTCGCTTGCTCAATTTAAGCGAAATATAACTACCCGTGTGAGCCTTGGTTACACGAGTATAACACCTCGGAACTGACATTCTTCCAAAAGGAAATATATGAAAGTGCTTATACTTTTCATATATATATATACTTTGCGTGTTATGGGTATGATGAGTATAACTAAAAGTCTGGGACTTAATATGAGAGGGCTCAAAAATATGTTCGATTTCGCTAAGAAATTATTACATGTACAATTTTATACAAATGATGATAAGATGTTTTGGAACATCTTTTGCTGTGACGCATTATATTTTTTTTCAGGCTGTTTTTGAGATTAATTTTGTTATTTCTTTTCGTCTAAGAAGGAATCTATCAGTAATTTGCATTTGATATACGTATATTCAGAGATGGGCAAGATCACCAACTTTGGTGATCTTGAAGATCAAGATCAGATCACCAGAAAAATGTGATCTTGAAGATCAAGATCAGATCACCAGAAAAATGTGATCTTGAAGATCCAGATCAAGATCGTGATCTTGAAGATCACTTTTCAAGATCACTTTTATATGAATTGAAAAAAGTTGTACTCTTGTAGAGTAAACAAAAACAAATTATTTTGTTAATCACTCCTGAAAAGTATCACTCCTAATACTCCCCTGAGGGCTGAGGCAATACAAGCATCGCATCCTACCCATGTCACCTGATCTAAACCACGGGGGATTGACGATTCCCCTTTCAGTTTTTCAGGTGGTAAACTTAAAACTTAGTATTATCATAACTTATCAGCAAAGAAAAAACTATTAAATGACCTACATATAGTTTTTAGTTCTATTTTTCTCAATTCTCATTTCACCAGGTCCATAACCCATATCAATGAATGGTCAGCATATATAAGTAAACATTTTTTACATAGAATTTAATTTTATAGTTTTACTGCAGTACGCAATTACTGACAATATAAGGGTAAAAACCGCAAGTTAAGAGTGTTAATTTAATGTTCAACCGCTGTAAACATTTGCTTTCAGCAAAACCAATTGTTCAAAGTTACCATCCGAGAGACGACTTCGTTTGGGGCTATGAACCATGCCAGCAAACGAAAACAACCGTTCCACTGGTGCAGAGGAAGGTAGCGTGGTGCTATACCTCTTGAAGATCTTCTTTATAGCAGGATACCTATCTAAAGAGTCGAGTGCCTTACTGGTGTCCTGCAAATAATTGAGGACTTCCAAGTCTTCCTTGTTGTTAGGAGCAGAGAATGAGCCGTCCAAAGTTCTGAAGAAATCGTCTTCAGATGATGAGTCTGAGTTCACCGAACTATTACCACTGCTGTCAGAATTACAATTTCTTACAGCCATTTGCAGCTTGTCTTTTACTTGAGACTTGATTGCTTCATGATCGCCGAAATTAGGCCCTTGCAACAATGATATCCATCTAAGTTTGAAATACGGAGGAGATACTGAGGCCAAAACGGCATCAGTTACCTCGGGGCTCAACGACAAAAAATGACCAAATCTGGCATTGAAGCCAGAGACGACTGCTGCCAGTAATGGCATGCAGTGTCTCAAGCGCAGGTCGTTTGGTTGGATAGGCTCCAATCTTGCGAGGGCATCTTGAGTCACTAGGACTGTTGGAAGAAGAAACCGTAGTAGCATTCTTTCTCTGCCTGTAATTTGTTGAGGGCTGCTGCAATTGGTTTTAGAACAGACAAATATTCTGAAATAAATTCCAATTCATTGTCTTTGAGGATGGGTAGATTCAGTTCTTCAAGAGCTACATTCACGTCGTTCTTATGTTTATATATTTGGCTTAATGAGTCGTACATTGAGTTCCATCGGGTGACGCATGGGTACCTACTGTAAATTGGACGCCAGTTATTTCCTGTATTTTTTCTGCTGACTTGGGTTTACCAGCAGCATTCCACAGCGCCGAACATTTTCCCATTGCAGAATGCTTTATCTTCTTTAGTCCAGGTGAATTCAGTCCTTTATCTGCATCAGTTGTTGCTACCAAGTTCAATGTGTGGGAGGCACATCGAATATGGGATGATAGTTTCACTGACTCCTCTCCATGCTCTCCTGAATGTTCAGGAAAGTTGCTGATGATAACCTCTTCATCTGAATCTTTTTCATCATCATCTTCATCTGCATCATCTTCATCAATGTCGTCAGTACGATTCTGAACACGAACACCGAACTCTTTAAAGCATTTCACCATGTTCGATGCATTGTCGGTGACTGTAGATACAACTTTTCTATAAGATAAACCATGCTCCGAGTTGATCCTGTCCAATATTCCAGCAATTTTATCAAAGCTATGTGTTCCACGAAATCTTCGGCATGCCAGTGCAGCTGATCCTCGCGACAAGTCATCATTGATCTGTAATGTAAGAATATAAAATCAATGTTTGTATGAACATTTTTTTAAGCTTAATTTAATAATATTTAATAATATTGGTTTGATAGTTATTGCTGAGGAAAATGTACCCTTCGTAAAGCTGTGGTCCGAATTCAATGATCCTAGCCTTTTTATAAAAGATGGGGTGCATTTTAATGAAATAGGTAATGCTAGGCTAGGTAGGTTAATAGACGAAAGCGTGCGAAAGCTGTATAGGTCGAAGCCTTCTTTAAACGTTGTGGGTCCGGGAAACGCGGGCCCGACGTGATAAATAGTTTAAAACGCGGGCCCGTGGTAAAAAATAACTTAAACGTTTTTATTGCAACGCGCGTAGTATTAGAAATAAATTAAATGAATTTAAGGCGGTAATTTATTCCGGCAACTATGATATAGTTGCTATCACTGAAACTTGGTTAAATACCGTGACTCGGGACTTGTTGGGGGAACTTGATATACCGGGTTTTAAAATCTTTACTAATGATAGGTTACATAGATTTGGAGGCGGCGTTTTGCTGTACATTCGTAATTCCCTTAGGGCTATCGAGGTTAAGTTAGATTTTCCGGCAGCAATTAATGCGATCTGTGTTGAAGTTAGGGCGCGTAGTATTAGTTTTAATTTTGTTGTTGTTTATAGACCTCCCGTTCAACCCCTCGATATAGATACTAGATTTTACTCACTTCTTGGTAATTTTATTGACAATCGGAATAGTATAATTGTCGGAGACTTTAACTGCCCTAATGTTAATTACGAGAATTTTACGGGTAACGAAGAGGGTTTGAGACTGGTTGAGTTTATGGACGATAACTTTTTACGACAGATAGTTACCGAACCAACGCGCGGTGATAATATCTTAGATTTGGTGATGACGAACGGCGAGAATATAGTCGAAAGTTTAGAAGTAGGCGAGAGTTTAGGATGTAGCGATCATCAAATTCTTAGGTTTAAGTTATTGATAGAAAACACCAGGATAGTAACGTAATAGAAGTCCCTGATTTTCGTAGGGCTAATTTTGATAGTTTTGCTGATAGGATGAGAGTAGTGGACTGGGATAACTTATTTATGGGTAATGACACAAATTTGCGTTGGGTGGCGTTTAAAGAAAGTTTTAGGAATATTGAAAGGGAGTTTATTCCTCGTAGGCCCAAGCGCGTTAGAAATCGTGGTAGGCCGAAGTGGTGGACTAGGGAAGTAGGCGAGTTCATAAACGAGCGTAATAGAGCGTATAGACTTAACAAGCGCAATGGCCAGGTAGCTAACTTTAATAGATATATCGAGCTTAGACGTCAGGTTAAAAGATCAGTTAGGAATGCCAAGCGTAATTTAGAGATACTTATAGCTGCGGATAGTAAACATAATCCAAAAAAGTTTTTTGAATACGTAAATAATCGTAAGCCGGTAAAGGATAACATAGGCCCTCTAGTGGATGTAAATGGCGCTTTGGCTTCTGACGCTCAGGCGATGGCGGGTATTTTCAATAACTTTTTTGCGACAGTTTTTACCGTAGAGGACGTAAATAATGTCCCCGACGTTGACGATATCGTTCCATTTAGTAGCGAGACTATTTTAGATGAAATAACTGTTTACGAGGCTGAGATTGCGCATTATATCGATAGGCTAAAAGTTAGCAAGGCTCCAGGCCCTGACGCTTTTTATCCTAGACATTTGAAAGAAGTTATCGTAGGCCCCTTAGCGAAGATTTTTAATCAGTCACTCGAAACGGGGATTATTCCTGAAGACTTTAAATTAGCTAACGTCACGCCTATTTTTAAAAAAGGCGACCGCGCGGTAGCTAGCAATTATAGGCCCATTAGCTTAACGTCAATTGTCGGTAAACTTTTGGAATCCGTAGTTAGGGATCGTATTACGATCACTTAGAAAGTAGAGATTTGATTAATAGTAGTCAGCACGGGTTTCGACGCCATAGGTCTTGTTTAACTAATTTGTTAGAATTTTATAACGAAATAGTGCGCGAATACGATAGGCATAGGGCAGCTGACGTTATTTATTTAGATTTTAAAAAGGCGTTCGATACAGTTCCGCATAGGAGACTAATTGCGAAGGTTAAAGCGCACGGTATACGCGGTCAGGTAGCTAACTGGTTAGAAGAATGGCTTCGTGCTAGGAGACAGAGGGTCGTAGTTAATGGTAGTGAATCGGGTGGTTAGATGTAGGTAGCGGTGTCCCACAGGGTTCAGTGTTAGGCCCATTGTTATTCGTAATTTACATTAACGACATAGATGTAGGATTGACTAGTAACGTGTCAAAATTCGCGGACGATACTAAAATAGGCGGTAAGGTTGTTAACGAGGACGATAGAAATAGGATCCAAGACGATGTAAATAGGATTATGGAGTGGACGGATAAGTGGCAGATGCAATTTAACGTAGATAAATGTAAAGTTTTGCATATAGGTTCTCGCAACAATAATTACGCGTACACGATGGATGATAGGGAGTTAGCGAGCGTTGACGAGGAAGTAGATTTAGGCGTACGCGTAACTAAAGATTTAAAGGTTAGGAACCAGTGCCTGGAGTCTTGCGCAAAAGCTAATAGGATGTTAGGCTTCATAGCGCGTAATTTCGAATTTAAATCGAAGGATATTATATTGCCCCTTTACAAGTCCCTAGTCAGGCCTCATTTGGAATATGCAGTTCAGTTTTGGTGCCGTACTTGCGTGAGGATATTGATAGGTTAGAAAGGGTTCAGCGTCGTGCCACGAAACTTATTCCGTCATTGCGCAACAAGCCTTATGAAGATAGGATTAAAGTGTTAGACTTGTATTCACTCGAAACTAGGAGATTAAGGGGGGAGCTTATTGAAGTTTTCAAAATCGTTAATAACATCGATAATGTAAATTTTGACAAATTGTTCACTTTCGATAATAGTAATACTCGCAATAACGGATTCAAGTTGCGTGGCAGGCGTTTTATTACTAATATCGCTAAAAACTTCTTTACGTTTAAAGTAATTGATAAATGGAATAATCTTCCCGCGTCAGTCGTTCATTCTACCAGCGTTAATATGTTTAAGAACCGTCTTGACAGACATTTTAAAGGTATTAACGTTGTTTAATTTAAAAACAACAAAGTTAGCAACAGAAGCTCTGGTGGTGGTGCTCGAGGATGAGTCTGTTGACGATGAATGCCAGCTTGTGACATGCCAGCGTGTGATGCCAGCAATAAAAAAAAAAAAAAAAAAAAAATTAGACTAACACGAATGTAGATGTAGCTCATAGCGTAAACTAACCCACTTTTTGTTTAACTTTACCTACTTTTTTTTTTTTTTTCTTATCCTCCTTACTTTGCATGTCTCTAACTCTTTTCTTGCATGTTTGTAGTTTGCATGGTATGACAGTGAGTTAAGACTGTGTTTGCATGGTTTGTAAGCGTTCTTATTTTACTTCTTTTCATCTTTCACCCCTCTCCTATTCTCTCCGACTATTTTTCTGACTTGTCGGCAGTGGCCGGCGGATGATGATGGTGAGACTTTTTCCTCTTTTTCTGAATGAATGTTAACCCACGAGTGATAGGTGTTGCTCCTTACTTAACCCCTTATTCTCTTCTCTTAACCCCCTACTCTTTCCTTTCTCTCGGGCTAGCCTTAGAGTGGATCTTAGGGTCTTTGTTAGCCTTAGCTTCTGTAGATCTGTAGATCAATGTCGTCAGTACGATTCTGAACACGAACACCGAACTCTTTAAAGCATTTCACCATGTTCGATGCATTGTCGGTGACTGTAGATACAACTTTTCTATAAGATAAACCATGCTCCGAGTTGATCCTGTCCAATATTCCAGCAATTTTATCAAAGCTATGTGTTCCACGAAATCTTCGGCATGCCAGTGCAGCTGATCCTCGCGACAAGTCATCATTGATCTGTAATGTAAGAATATAAAATCAATGTTTGTATGAACATTTTTTTAAGCTTAATTTAATAATATTGGTTAGACACGCACCAGCTAAACTGCGCCACCAAACATTGAAGAGAAGAACTATGTGATATAAAGGAGGCAATTCAGCGATGAGTCGCCTACCATACCACCACATCAGTGACCCATCCCATAAGAGCAAAATGTGGAAGAGTCCATATTCACAGCCTGTGAATATGGACTCTTCCACATTTTGCTGTGAATCAGACACAATGACAGATGACAGAATCAGTGAATTAGTGTGAAATTACTGTGAATCACAGCAAAATGAAGACTCACCAAATTAATGAATGAGGAACACATGTCGAATAATTGAAAAGATTATACTATAAGTCTATCAGACTATCAGTCTATCACCAATGGTCAATTTATCAATTATATAAAAATAATACACTAAATCAATAGCATACCCAATGCGCAGTGACTCCCATGAAACTGCGGTGATTAGTTGACCATATGTCGCATGTAACACACACATGGTCAACTGCTGCCAGTTTTGCTTGTATGTCTTCCTTCATTGTACTGGTTGTTGTTGCAAGAGATCTAGCCAGGGTGCGTCTAGATGGCACCTGAACAGCCGGGTTGACGTCTGAAAAAAATATTTAAAAATTAAAACAAATACAATAGATTAGCTATGGAAAAAATAGCAAAATATTTGAGTTATACTAACATGAAAGAAGATCCTTAAATTCATGTAGTTCAACTAGGCTCAATGGTAGGAGCCCATTAGCCACAAGCGAGAGAATCTTCTTTTCAAGGATATCCTTGCATATTGGTGGTCCTGGTTTTTGCTTGGAAATGTGGAACATGCTTAGTGTTGACTGCTTGGCAATTTTGGCAGGGCCAGCATTGCTGCCGCTGGCATCTTCTTCTTTAGCTGGACGCTTGCGAGATTTCTTCTCCGATTCATATTCACCCAAAAGATCCGAATGTAGTTTCTGCACAAGAAAATAAATTATTATCATGCGGAGAGACTTCTTGAACACCCTGTATAATATTTATCAGAGTATCAAACTTCTAGTTGAAATTAATACTTAACAAGATTCTAAAATTTTGTTATCTTTAACTAAAATTATTTTCACCATGATCAGTGCATTTTTATCCTATGTTAAATTGAAAGCCGAATTTCGTCCTTCAGTAACTAAATAGGAGAAATTACAGACATGGATCAGACAGAGAGAAAGACAGATACACCTGGCGTTTTATTATAGTTGGATATCGGCAGTTTTTAATGTAGTTACTAGTCCATAATCTATTAATATCTGAAGTGCACAATATATTCAAATGGACGTCTATGTAAATGTAGCATTAGTCTTGTATGGCACCAGTCACTTAAAATATGACTTGAACCATTATGTTAATGTTGCTACTTACTACTTAGCAAAGCTGGGCACAAACCGTTAATCCGTTAATCGTTAATTAACGAAGTTAACTTTTTCGTTAACGATTTAACTTTTAAGTTAACTTTGAAAATCATTATCGGACTGATTAACTTCCGTTACATTTAACTTCCGTTAACTCAAGTCCGTTAACCCAAAAAATTCATAAATAAACGTTTAAAAGTTTCTATTATTTTCAGTGCTGAGCAGGTGCGCAGGCATCGACAAAAGGTTTGGGCCCCTCCTGGAGGATGACGAATGCCAGCTGGCTGCTGCCTTCCATCCCAGGTTTCGCCTCATCTGGTTGGACAAGTATGACAACACCAAGGTCGCCAGGGTGAGGAAAAGCGTGGAGGGTACAGTCGAGGAGGTCATGAAGCAGCAGTCCAACGAAGTGGGCAGCAACAGTGGAGGCAGCAACAACGAGGAGGAGGAGGAGGATGACTTCTTCAGTGCTGTCATCCAGACAAAAAAGAGCAGCAGAAGCCACAGGTCACTCAAGGGCAAGGCCCAGAACTTGGTCAAGACCTGGCTGGAGACCAACTCTAAGGACTTGCTGACAGATGCTGCCTTCTTGGGTGAGCAAGTGTTGGTGGACTTGTTCATCAAGTTCAACACAGCCATCCCCTCCAGTGCTGCAGTGGAACGTTTGTTCTCTATGGGCAAGGACATCCTGAGGGCCAAGAGATCATCCCTGTCTGATGAAAACTTTGATATGCTAATTTTCATGAAGGGCAACATGCATCTCATGGACAAAATGGAGAACGAGAAGAAGAGGGAAAATTAAATTATATATATATATTGTATTTTTCATTTTTTTTATAATAAAAGTTAACGTTAACGGTTTATCGGTAACTTCCGTTACATGTTTAACGAATTAACGGATTAACGGTTAACGAAGTTAACTTTTTGGTTAACGGATTAGCGGTTAACGAAGTTAACTTTTTGGTTAACGGTGCCCACCACTGCTACTTAGTTACTAAGTAGTACTAACCCTGAGGTGCCTCAGAAGATTGCTTGTTGAGTCGAGGCCAGCAGACAGAATTGTAGTTTTCTTTGTACACTGCCTACAAATAACTTTGATACTGTTTCCAGTTTTTTCGACAATTTGAAAATATTTTCTGTTCAATAGCACAGATTGATCCTTATTACCAACATTGTTATCTAAATATATTGAATACTGTTCTGGTGACAACCTAGAATATTTGGTTCCCTTGGGAGCCTGTTGAAGTTGTAAAATTGCACTCATTATTAAAAAATTCAATCTGTAAATAAAATATGTTTAGAATTAATTTATTATGAATACGGACCTATAGGCTATATTTTATGCCTATATATAATAATATATTAATAGAACACTTTTAACATAATTGCACAGTAAATTACACTTTTTACGAGCCTAAATTCCACAGCAACTACACCTTCCATGAGCCCACGCATGACGCAAGTCACCCAACTAACAGAAAACATAAACAGTCGGTGTTGAACAAAGTTGCCACCAGATGTCGCTTGGACAAAAAACAAATGACATTCGCATAGCGGCATATTTAAGAATCTGAAATTAAAAGTGATCTTGAAGTCTAAAGTGATCTTCAAGATCAAGATCACAAGAAATAAAGTGATCTTAGATCAAGATCAAGATCACCATAATAAAAGTGATCTTCAAGATCAAGATCAGATCACGATCTTGATCTTCAAGATCACGATCTGATCTTGAAGATCAAGATCGTGCCCATCTCTGCGTATATTCACAAAAGGTATTACAGAAGTACAAATTGTATTTCATTGAAATTTTCGATTTGCCACCAAAGCATATATCGGGTGGCCCAAAAAAAAGTTCTCATTTTTCAACTAGTCATATCTCAGTAACCCGTGGACCTATATAGACGATATTTTAATACAATTTACACTAACGCCTTGTCTCACTATGATTAAAATTTGAAAACGATATCATCTATGCTTTTCTCACAATTTAGAAAATAAAAAGTCGTGTCAAAAAAACAAATATCGATTGTAGTCTATGCTCGGCCTTTTGGCGAATTTTAGGCCATGCGTAGGCTACGCCCGTTTCAGAGTTTACGAGCTTACAGACTACATATCCTTCAGTCCTTCAGTCGCAATCATGACGTTGTCAGAAGAAGACTGTGCTCTCATTAAAGCTTGCTACATTGACAAAGGATGGAAGAGTGGAAGATTACTACGAAAGTTTCCAGGGAGAGGTTTGAAGAGACGTACACTAGACAAGCTGTTAAAGAAGCTTCGCGATACAGGAACCACCACCAGGAAACCAGGAAGTGGCAGGCCAAAAACAGCAACAACACCAGAAAACGTGGATTACATAAATGATAAAATCTGCTCTCAAGAAAATGAACCAGGGACTCATTTATCGCAACGGACAATTGCCAAAAATCTGAGTATTGGTATGAGTTCTGTGCAACGTGTAGTAAAGTCGCTGAACCTAAAACCATTCAAAAGGATTCCCACATCTAGAAAAAACGAAAATGTGAAGGATAAAAGAAAAACAAGGTGCAGACAGTTGCTTAATAAATTTTCAGTTGATGGTGTTAAGAAGATAGTGTTCACGGATGAGAATGGAACGGTAAAACTGACGTTCATTTTATTGATACCGAAACGACGAAAGTGAATTCCGTAAATTACATGGAACTTTTAAACACAAAGTTGTTGCCAGACTACCGTCGTCTCTATCCAGAAAATGATTTTTGTTTTCAACAAGATGGGGCACCGTCACATACAAGCAAGGCCACACAGGCATTTCTGAATGATAATACACGCAAATTCATTACCAAGAATGAGTGGCCACCTCAAAGCCCGGACTGTAACCCAATGGATTATTCGATTTGGGAGTTGCTGAAAGAGAAAGTTTATCGTGGGCAGCGCGAAAAATTTACTGAACGTGAATTAAAGGACAAAATACTACAATCATGGAGGAAATTGACAATAATGAGGTGCGACGAAGCATCTCTGTGTGGAAGAAGAGACTCCGATTAGTTTGTCAACAGGACGGTGGTCCAATCGATCATTTAATTGGCTAAAATAAATAAAATATTCATGATATTTGTTTTTTTGACACGAGTTTTATTTTCTAAATTGTGAGAAAAGTATAAATGATATCGTTTTCACATTTTAACCACAGTGAGACAAGGCTTTGGTATAAATTGTATTAAAATATCGTCTATATAGGTTCACGGGTTACTGAGATATGACTACTTGAAAAATGAGAACTTTGTTTTGGGCCACCCGATATATATATATATATATATATATGTGTGTGTGTGTACACACATTTTAATTGCAAACAACACAGTATAATTAATGTAAAAAACGACGCATGTGTAGAAGGTCGTCCGCACAAGATGAGGAGAAAGAACGAACAATTGAAAAACGAGGCACCTCCCACGAATCGAACCCGGGATCATCCAGTTGCCGGTCGGACATGCTAACCACTACACCAAAGTCCCCGATTAGTCAGAAGTCGTAATTCTCCTACATACGAGCGGAATCGAATGCCTTGAGGGGGCACCTTCTCATGCCGTACATATATATATTTTAACTGTGAACAACACACACAGGTGCCTCGTTTTTCATTTGTTCGTTCTTTCTCCTCATCTTGTGCGGACGCTCTTCTACACAAGTGTCGTTCTTTACATTAATTATACTGTGTTGTTTGCAGTTAAAATGTATATATGTACGGCATGAGAAGGTGCCCCCTCAGGGCATTCGATTCCGCTCGTATGTAGGAGAATTACGATTTCTGACTAATCGGGGGCCTTGGTGATCGGGGCCTTGGTGTAGTGGTTAGCATGTCCGACCGACAATTGGGTGATCCCGGGTTCGATTCCTGGGAGGTGCCTCGTTTTTCATTTGTTCGTTCTTTCTCCTCATCTTGTGCGGACGCTCTTCTACACAAGTGTCGTTCTTTACATTAATTATACTGTGTTGTTTGCAGTTAAAATGTATATATGTACGGCATGAGAAGGTGCCCCCTCAGGGCATTCGATTCCGCTCGTATGTAGGAGAATTACGATTTCTGACTAATCGGGGGCCTTGGTGATCGGGGGCCTTGGTGTAGTGGTTAGCATGTCCGACCGACAATTGGGTGATCCCGGGTTCGATTCCTGGGAGGTGCCTCGTTTTTCATTTGTTCGTTCTTTCTCCTCATCTTGTGCGGACGCTCTTCTACACAAGTGTCGTTCTTTACATTAATTATACTGTGTTGTTTGCAGTTAAAATGTATATATGTACGGCATGAGAAGGTGCCCCCTCAGGGCATTCGATTCCGCTCGTATGTAGGAGAATTACGATTTCTGACTAATCGGGGGCCTTGGTGATCGGGGGCCTTGGTGTAGTGGTTAGCATGTCCGACCGACAATTGGGTGATCCCGGGTTCGATTCCTGGGAGGTGCCTCGTTTTTCATTTGTTCGTTCTTTCTCTCTCATCTTGTGCGGACGCTCTTCTACACAAGTGTCGTTCTTTACATTAATTATACTGTGTTGTTTGCAGTTAAAATGTATATATGTACGGCATGAGAAGGTGCCCCTCAGGGCATTCGATTCCGCTCGTATGTAGGAGAATTACGATTTCTGACTAATCGGGGGCCTTGGTGATCGGGGGGCCTTGGTGTAGTGGTTAGCATGTCCGACCGACAATTGGGTGATCCCGGTTCGATTCCTGGAGTGCCTCGTTTTTCATTTGTTCGTTCTTTCTCCTCATCTTGTGCGGACCTCTTCTACACAAGCGTCGTTCTTTACATTATTCATATACTGTATATATAACCTTTGGGTTTGCTTCCGCACGAACTGTTCATTCTGACGAAGGTCAAGCTTTTCACTCCACCTTAGAACTACAGTTTAATGTGGAATCTGAACCACGCCCCAGCAGCAGCACAGTCTCTTAATCCCTAGGTTACCCAGGGTACCCATTTATCTCCCAACCAATATATATAATATACACACACACACACACACATATATATTCATTCATTAAAAAACTCGGTTTAATTTTAACCAACCCATCCATATCTGTAAATAGTGTACCTCTATAGAAAGTATATATTTATATTGTATATATATATATATATATATATATAAAGGTCTGTCCATATATACAGTATACTGTATATGTATTCATTTATAAATGAATCCTTTCTTATATGAGAACTGTTTCAAAGAGAAGAGGAAAAGAATCCTTTATTGATAAGTAATCTCTTAATCTGAAAATATCCTCTATAGGATATCTCTCCTTCTAAGTAGGACTGATTATAAACTAAAAGGCGGAGAAATAGCCGGAAATATTTAAAGAGAGAAAACTAGAGGAAAATGGAAAATAATCGGTAATGTTTGGCTAAATTTATCTTCTTCTTTTTACTCCTTTGAAGCCCTTCCAAAATTCCAACTTTAATCTCTTCTTCTTCTTGTGAATTGTTTTGGTATACAGTTTTGTTTCAATAAAGGCGTCATTGTCTGAACTCAATCGAGTATTTGAACGATGCCAGAGATTAGTTTTTCATATATCTTCAAACAGTTATAAGGACTATGGTTTTTAAGTGATATATAATATATATATATAGTATATATAATATATATATATCGTTGCAATCTTGCATTCACAGAGGTTTCGCATGTGAAAATCTATAGTCTATACCTCACATGCATGTCATGAAGGTTTCATGGTTTTTTTCTGGATTGTCTTGGTGGAGGAGAGAGTTGCTTTTCCTTTGGTGCTACATCATCTCACATGCATAACTATGTAGCCACACCCATCTCATCTGCATGGTATTGTTCTCAATAGTTTTATATATATAATAATTATATATATATATATATATATATATATATATAATATAAATATTAGGGTGTTTCACCCTTATAAGGGTTGAATTTTGTATTTTTTATTTGAAAGTCTCACCCTCTCAAAATATTCGATTAGTTGTGTAAACTGATGTTATGGAATTTTGTGAAGTTTAATGAACATCTTAAGGTGCCTCATGCCTTTAAAGTTTGGCTTGCTTGGGTAAAATCTATAAATAACAACTGCATTCATAACAAGACGATTATTTTAAAACCTGACAAACTTGAGAAATTAATAACTATTTATTTTCAGCATTATATGCCGTTATTTAGTTATTTTATATTCAAATTCATTATTTCTAAATGTAATATTAGGTACGTAAAGCTTAAGGAATGTTCTCGAAAATTTTTTTTTTTTATTTAATTGAGCACATAAAATTATTTTGTAGTATTGTTGGAAATTAGTTTGTTGGAATTGTGTTTTGCTCTTTAACTTGTCACTAGTTTGACCCCCAACACTGTACATTTCTTAAGTTAATGAAAATAAACTAAATAGAAACAGTTATGAAACAGTAACAGTATGTTGATAACTTTCATATAATTCTTTGTTTCAGATTCATGGCAGCTAGGCAAAAAAGACAAGAAATTTTTCTTATAGGGAGCAGTCTCGCTCACAGTATCAGGGGATCTAAGTTACCATGTATTGGAGATGTCCTGAAGCGATTTTATTACTTCCATCGGGAAGAGAATGACACAATTAAAGAAGCAGCTAACAAAACTTGATGAAATATTGCTATTCTGGAACAAAGCCAGAATCCCAACTAGACCCAAACAACATGTTATTACAAAAATTGAAGGTTTGTTATGCCACATGGAAGCAGCTACAAAAATAAAACTAGAAGTTCTCCTACAGAAAACAAGAAAAAAGAAGATTTTATCAGCACTTTCCCAAATCTATTTGATATAGCTCACGCTGATGCAGCAAAACTGATCCAGAACCCGAGGACCTTCAGTTTCTTGCACGCTCAAAGAGAGCCTGGAACGACGGGGAACTATGGCTGGAATAGACAAGGTAACATGGAGAAGAAAGGCGACGTTTTGAAAGAGTAGCAAATGAAGAAAAGAGAAAACAAAGATGCAAGAAAGAAATAGCAAGCACATCAAAAACTGTGGATTCGACTAAAACAAGTGATTCTACTAAATCAGATACAGAGAGTTCCTCCTCTTCTCATGATTCTGATTACTTGCCAACTGTTGGAGGTACAACTGGGGGAACTTCAATTGCAAAAAAACAAAAAGTCCATCATGACTCCAGACCTCTGCGCCACTCTAGACAGAACTTTCATGAGTGATAGGGAGGCTGTTCATCTCCTAACGTCACTAATAAGGAGTCAAGTGATTCAGCGTCCTGAGATTTCCGTCAGCCATTCAACGGTATACAGAGCCAGAAAGAAGCACCGCCTAGAAGCTGCAATACAGCATGAAAAGAAAATTAAAGAATCCTTGGTCAATAAGGTGCTTGTTGTTCACTGGGATGGAAAAATTATGCTTGATTTGACTGGTAAAGAAAAGGTAGATAGACTGCCAATTATTGTATCTGGTGATGGTGTCGAAGAAATACTTGCCATTCCAAAATTTCATCTGGAACTGGTGTTGCTCAAGCTGATGCGGTGGTTTCTACATTACGAAATTTCAATCTTCAAGACTCGGTGAATGCCATGAGCTTTGATACAACACCGTCAAATATGGGTGGACGTGGTGGTGCATGCATCCTTATCGAAAATAAACTTGGAAGGGAGTTGTTGAATCTTGCATGTCGTCACCATATATTCGAACTTCAAGTCGAAAAGGCCTACACTTTCTTGATGGGATTATCTACAGGACCAGAAATCCTGTTGTTTAAGAGATTTAAGGAAAGCTGGAAATCCCTTGATCTCTCATCTTCACACCCCTTCAGGGAGCTGGAAGATGCAAATGTCACTCAGTTGATTTCTTTTGCTACAACAATACTTAAGATGAGCAACCAAGAGAAGATTACCGGGAACTGCTGGAGCTGTGGATTATAGTTCTAGGTGAAACTCCGCCAAGAGGTGTTAAATTCAAAAGGCCTGGAGCCATACACGAGCAAGATGGATGTCAAAGCTCATTTATGCCATCAAATTATTTCTTTTCCGACATCAAATGAATATAATTGCCAGAGAAATAAGAGGAATCATGAGGTTTGTGATTTTGTTGTCCGTGTGTATCTGGTAGCCTGGTCACTGCTCCATTGGGATCTCCTCTCCTCGTCTAGATCTAGCATATATGGCAAGGCTCATGAATTCCATGATCGTGAGCTTGCGGAAGCAGTTCTCAATGTTTTCAAAAGACACTTGTGGTACTTAGGAGAAGAGTTGTTGCTTTCAGCTTCTTGACGATGAGGTGGACATTCGCGAAAAAAATTAATGGTAATTGCATTGGAAAATCGTGAAAAGGTAGGCGTCTTACGGCATCTAGTGATGGAACATGAAACCCTTACATCATTACGTTACAACAGCAACAAAGAAGTTCTCAGCAAACTGACCTTGATCTAACCTTTCTGAAGAACGATCCAGCTTTATGGGAAGAGGATGAAAATTACAAATTAGCAAAAAAAATTGTTGGTTCTTTACATCGTGAACGATACAGCGGAGAGAGCTGTAGCTCTCGGTGAGCTCTCCTCGGGGAAATTGACAAAAGATGGGAAGAAGTACCAATGTCTCATCCATGTGTGAAGCACACCGGAAATTGTTTCCAAACGTCAAGAAGTCAACTGCACTGTGATAGTCATTACATTTGAGAAATACCGCTATCTGAAATATCTTAATAAAACAAACAGTAATTTTAACATTCATGAATAATACTATCTTGGAAAAAACTTTGGCTCTCTTGAGGCACCTTTTATTTTTGTTGTATTGTACTGAAAGTTTATAATTTTTAGTTTTGTATGAAATGGAATAATTTTAATGATGAGAGAATAAATTTTTAAAATTTCATTTTTTTGAAACACCCTATATTATATATATATATATATATATTATTATATATATATATATATATATATATATATATATATATATATATATATATTAGAACTCAGCTATTTATAGATTAAGACTTAGAAAACAAAGGCTTCTCTGCTGCAGAAAACCCGTTCTGCCTTCACCTATTAGAGTACGAGCAACTCATAACATCATTGCAAAGTATAATAGGGTCAACGTACTAACGAGGTTCCCGTACGTGACTCATTCCTATTAAAAGCAACAATTCCTCGAATTATCATAATCTTATGAGCTGTCAAATTCATAACAATTTCCTTGTTTGCTTCATGAGTTTGTATTGCAGACTGTCCTGTCTTATAGGTTCAGTGTATGATTCCTCAGGAGCAGCATGCATTCATCGCAAGTTTGTGTTCCCTTCCCAAGACAACACAAATGCACTAGTTCTAAACAAACGCATTCATATCACTTTCTTTCTCTATCTCTCTCTATCTCTCTCTCTCTCTCTTCTCTCTCTCTCTCTCTCTCTGTATGTATGTATGTATGTGAAAATGGTTAAACAAGTATAGGGGCCATATATCAAGTATCTAAAACTGATCGTGATAATATTACCAAGATGTTGCTCATAATGACTCACCCACAGTGAATGTGAGAATAAATCGTGTCAATTTGGACTTTGTTTTACAAATAAAATTAGTAAATAAAAAATTACTCACCATTATTCACTCGAAAGTGGATCCTGTTTTTCTTCTGTTGAAATCAATAAAAATAGTTTTTACTTGTTTCTCTCTCTCTCTCTCTCTCTCTCTCTAACCTTGGTTTTGTTTCCGCTCGAATTGTTCATTCTGACGAAGGTCAAGTTTGTCACTCCACCATAGACCTACAGTTTAACGTGAAATCTGAACCACGCCCACACCTTGGCACCCCCCATATATATATATATATACAGGGTTGCGCAAAAGTCGCGCATCATAGGAATTTTCAGTGTTGATTATAATATATTATTTTTTTTCTTTTAGGTAGGGGATGGCTGCGAAATTAACAATAGACGAGAGGGTGAGCTTGGTTTTAATGTATGGAATATCAGGTACAACAAATCGATGAAACGGTACAGAATTTAAAATCTGTACAGCAAATCGATGAAACGGTACAAAATTTAAATTCTGTACCGATTCATCGATTTGTTGTACCTGGTATTCCATACATTAAAACCAAGCTCACCCTCTCGTCTATTGTTAATTTCGCAGCCATCCCTACCTAAAAGAAAAAAAATATAATCAACACTAAAAATTCGTATGATGCGCGACTTTTACACCACCATATATATATATAGAGAGAGAGAAAACAAAGCCACGGCTATGCCCATGGCATCATACCCTTCAGTATCTCCAGTTATTTCATTATAATGCATACCCGAAGGAACTCATTACATACCCAATTTAAAGTAATAGCGGTTATTTTTTATGCCTTTCTGTACCCTTCCTCAACCGCACAAAACCCCACAAATACGGCAGCATCTTGTAAAATTCCGTGGGGGTGAAAAATTTTACCCCCCTGTTTGAGTCATTCATTCGAATACGCGATCCGTCTGTTGTGTCCGGTTGGGCACAAATATTTCCCGCAACGCTATAGGGACACTCCGACTCTCTCTCTCTCTCTCTCTCTCTCTCTCTCTTCTCAATACATTATTTCAGTGAATTTTTTATGCCTTTTATATAATTTCTTGTAATTCTTCTTTTTATTAATAATTTAAAAATAATACAATAATATTCTAAGATTTGTTCCTTTTCGATCCTTGTTACCTGTGAAACATTTTTACCTTGTGCGTCCTAATTGCAATTTATGGGGTATGTTTGCCTACTTCCAAATAAGGTGCCTCATTACCCGTGGGGTAGTTTTTTTTTATTACTTATGGGTACGCCGATTACTTACAGTATGCGTTTATTTATAGGGCATAAAAGTATAAAAATGGTGATAGTCAGATTTGAGTATGGAGTCACCGAACACATTAAAAAGGCGCGAATCAATATATATATATATACACACACACACACAGTATATGCTTTGAATTTTGAATATTTTATTTACTACAGAAATTTAATTTCTGTTAATGATTTGATCCTATTTTTTTATTTCAAATAGATTTTAATATACACTATAAATATATCTTCAGTATATTATATATATAATATATATATATTATATATTATATATAGAGAGAGAGAGAGAGAGAGAGAGAGAGAGGAGAGATAGAGAGAGAGAGAGAGAGAGCGGGGGGGCCACCAGCTTGACCTTCGTGCGAAGACAGACCAACACACGGAACTACTTCGAGGTTTTATATATATATATATATATATATATGAAGAATAATTGTTTTAAGACAAGTATTCCTCATTATTTGAAATATCTTATATATAATTCACACAAATATTTTAAAAAATTTATAAAAACAATATCAATTTCACTATTTTTACTGTAATGATAATATGTTTTTATCATATAACTTAACACTTTAATTCAAACACAAAATTTCCGTATGATCCATTTCAATCCAGTCCTATTTTGTGCGTAAAACTTTTCACTGATACAGTTCAATTTTATATATATTAATATATATATATTATATATATATATATATATATATATATATATATATATATAA
>JAJOZX010000581.1:812500-857500 GCA_023014485.1 Bathynomus jamesi | reverse complement strand
AGAGCTGAATGCCAAACAACAAATAAGTACCAAAAACCTGCATAGAACACCTAATCCACACTATAATAATGAATAAAACCACGCATATATTTATACATAGTCCCCTCTTATCCTCACAAAAAATGCAAGCACCACCACCACCCCAACCCCACTCCCGCCCCCACCTCCTACAGAGAAAAAAAAGTTGAAGTGACTCCGTCTTAGAAATTGAGCATTCGAATCTGTGTATGAAAAGCGATCATTGGGGCAGGTAATGGCGGTTTCCTAATAAAGCTTCTTTTGCTCGTATTGAAGCTTCGATGTGTGCCTAATTTCTTATTATTCGCGTCGGCTTCCGAGCTTCATTCGTCGATCGGGATTCGGGATTTGCCTTTGTGCCGTTCCGCTTCCGTTCCGGATTTCAATTGGCGATCGTAGGCGATCACTGGATGCGATCAATGGAGATCACTCTACAATTGGGACACGCATTTTAAATTTTACTTCGATTCTATTGTCATACTGGAAAATCGTTTAATATAGGCCGCTTTCTGTAATATATATATATATATATATATATATATATATATATATATATATATATATATATATATATATATATAATCTTACTGCGTAAAAATGTAAGCAATATATATATATATATTATATATATATATTATATATATATATATATATATATATATATATATATATAATCTTACTGCGTAAAAATGTAAGCAATATATATATATATATATATATAATAATATTATTATATATATATATATATATATATATATATAATCTTACTGCGTAAAAATGTAAGCAATATATATATATATATATATTCGAAATTAAAATACAAAAGAATACAAAAATAAATTGAAGTAAATTATCGCCTGAATCTATATCAGAAGAGCCTTTCGAAAAATAATAATTTTTACTGTAAAATGGATAGACAGCCACAAAGATAGATAAACAGATAAATAAATTAAAGGCAGTGTTTAAACCAAAAGAAATATAATTTAAAAGTTACTCCGAAACTCAACAAATTATAAATGACAGAAAATTATATACACACAGAGTTGCGCGCATGTGTGTTAAAACAACTGAAATTACATTGAAATTATAAGACAAAAACCTCACAAGAGTCAACACTGAATAATGATAATGATGATAATGATAATGATAAATTTTATTAATAGGATACACGTCTTATGAAATAGTACAAAAGGCTTGAAGGCAATAAACAGTACTCAAACATCACTACTAGAAGAACAGTTCCGCATCAGGTTATCGATAAAAGGGCAATTTCTTAATATATTTCAGCTATTATTTAAAAGTTCACATCCAAGATTAATAAAATATAGACATCAGTGAAGAGAAAAAGAAAAAACTGGATTCATACCGACTTATGGTAATATACACATTGGCATAACGCTCCGTCATTGATGCCAAAGGCAGTGATTTTTATTATAGGGGTCCACTGCTTTTAAATACCACGAAGATATAGATGTCATTCATAACTTTCAAAAGACAATTCAGTGTATGTATATATATATATATATATATATATATATATATATATATATATATATAAAAGCAAGGATCCACAGGGAAAATGAAATTAAAACAAAGTCTGAGCGCTTTCGTGATATATTCACATCTTCAGGGATATGAATATAGTACGAAAGCTCTCGAACTTCGTGTTTTATTTTCCTTTTCCCTGTGGTTCCTTGCTTATTAAAAAGATCATGTGCTGTTTGTGAATTGTTTGCATATATATATATATATATAATATATATATATATATATATATATATGGGATGAATTTTACAATTAAACACGTGAAATAAATGAATAATGTAAATCCACAAGAAAAAAGAAAAATGATTCCAAGGCCTTTCGTGTATTCAGAAGTACACCTCGTCAGGGAATGAAGGGAGCAGGCGAGAAGCCCAAAATATATATACAGCGGGGCCGGGAACAAAAAGATTAGCACATAATTAACAAGACTTAATGGGAGGCAGAAGGAATTTAAACAGAATATTGTCAATTTTATACATTCCCGCACTGTTATTGAAATTATTTTTGAAATGGGTAAATGCACATTTTAGAATATTCTTTCGATTATATCTCTGTTTCTAACGAGCGCATTAGAACTATCCCACTTGATGCTATGATTACATCTATACATATGGTTAAACAATGCATTAGAATTATTTGCTGTTCTACACGCATATTTATGCTGTTTTACCCTAATATCTATCGTTTTACCCGTTTGGCCTATATATGCATTGAGTTACATTTCGTACATCCGATCGAATACGCACAACCAACCACATTATCCGGGCTATTCTTTATTAGGCGTGATTTAACAGTGGGTTTATATATATACATATATATACACACACTCTATAAGGTATGAATTTCACAATTAAGCACGTGAAATAGATAAATGAGGAACATCCACAAGGAAATATGATTCCAAGGCCTTTAGTGTATTGTTGAATACATGAAAGGCCCTGCATCGCTTTTCATTTTTCCTTGTGGATATATATATATATAATATATATTATATATATATATATATATATATATATATATATATATATATATATATATATATATATATCGTAACTGTTAATAAAACAAAAAAAAAACTAATGAACTTTTAATAAATAAAATTAATTCTCTAAAAATGAAACAATACTTTTATACAATTATAACAGTCGTACATAGAACTCAAAAAGTATCGCACACGCACAAACATGGGAGTCATCCAAACCAACAATTAATGAACGTTTCCGAACCAAAGTACTGTTATTTCTTCAGCTCATAATTTTTCTCACGAGAATCCTTATTAATAAAGTAGATTTATTTATTCACTTCTTTTATGTATTTATACCATTTTGTACGTACATAGTTTTTGATGGGTGCGCCACTCGACAGTTCTCACGTACACATCAAAAATTAAGGTTACACACACACACACACACACCACGCAAATACCCGCATTGAAAGAGTGAGAAAACATCTGCTAAATTTTTAAATATATAAAACATTTTGAGAGATAGTTTTAAATTCTGTTTTTTTCTTGAAGAAAAAATGAAAAACAAGCAATTTTAGTTCCAGTTGCACGTTCAATCAACTTTTATTTTTCCAGAAAATTTGGTTTTCACACACACACACACACATATATATATACATATACATATATACACCTTGGTTTTTTACCGACCGAATTGTTCATTCTCATGAAGGTCAAGCTTGTCACTTCACCTTATTAGACTTACAGTTTAACGTGGAATCCGAACCACGCCCCACCACCAGTCCATCGTCTTAACCACTAGGCTACCCAGGGTACCCATTTATCTACCAACCAATTTTTTTTATTGTGTGGAAGGATGAACAGTTGGAATTTGCTGGCGCCGCCTGCCGTCACCGGGTCTCTATCCCGGGGCCGATGGATTCGTAGTCAGCGATGCTAACCACTACACCACCGAGGCGCATATATATATATTATATATATATATATATATATATATAAGTTACGTATGTTTGCATAGGCCCCCAAAAAACCCTTTTAAAAACACCTCTGGACGCAAAATCGCTAATGTCGTAGCCTAACTGTCAATGTCCGCGTCTCCGAGTCAGAGGGCCTTGATTCGAATTCTGGTGGGGGTAAACTATATATATATATATATATATATATATATTAGTGGTGGACCGGATGTCAGTTTTTCAACATCTGCGGATGCGGATCTTTAATTTCAATATCCGCGGATGCGGATCTTTAATTTCAATATCCGCGGATGCGGATGCGGATATTTAGTTAATCTATCAATATAATATACTGTAGAATTATGAATATATGACATAATTTTTCAAATTTGGTGATATTACTATTATGGCAGGCAATGCCTAAGAATTAAAATTAATATTAATGTTTTCATTATGATAAAAATAATAACTTTCTCAAGAGTTTCAACCGCAGAAAATTCAATGAAACAAGTTTCATTCAATTTTCTGTGTTACCAGGTAGTTATATTTTCAGGTTTATATATTTGTTTGTTCATTAATAATTAATACTTTACATGAAATGTGTATGACTGGGCCTTATAAGCTACTTTATAAGCTAATTTAATTGTAAATTGCATAATTTATTAGAGGTAATATCCGCATAACATCCGCAGTCAGAAGTGCGGATGCGGATATCCGGTCCACCACTAATATATATATACAGGGTGTCCCAGAATTAACTATCTATTTCAATGAAATCGGACAAATTTTTTAAAAACACACTTTTATTTATGTTTATCATGTTTAATATGTGTTAAAAATGTATAAATTTCTAAATTTTTTTCATAATTTTATTTTCATAATTTTTTCATTATCTGGTCCAATGAAAGACCATCTGAAGTCATAGAATGGCAAAGAGACTCTCCAAAAGTTAACGTGTGGCTTGGAATGACCAAATCCAAAATTTATGGTGCTCCATCTTGTTGAAACACAACATTCTCAAGAATGCCATCATCAAGAAGCTGTGGTTCGAGAAACTGCTGAAACATATCAAGGTAGACGGTACCTGTTACAGTTGCTTCCGCAAAGAAGAATGGGCCATAAATTTTGGATTTGGTCATTCCAAGCCATACGTTAACTTTAGGAGAGTCTCTTTGCCATTCTATGACTTCAGACGGTCTTTCATTGGACCAGATAATGAAAAAATTATGAAAATAAAATTGAAAAAAATTTAGAAATTTATACATTTTTAACACATATTAAACATGATAAACATAAATAAAAGTGTGTTTTTAAAAAATTTGTCCGATTTCATTGAAATAGATAGTTAATTCTGGGACACCCTGTATATATTATATATATCTTAAGTACAGTAGAAAGAAAAGCTTTACTATTTAACTCCGCCCATACACTCATTCAGGGTACGAACAGCTCGTAGAATCATTGTCAAGTTTGATGTATAGAAAGTCAACTGACGAAATTCCGGTACGTAGCTCATCACTTCTAGAAGCGACAATGGTCCGCGTTATCATTATTCACTGCACAGTCTGATTCATATCCATTGTCGTGCCTGTCTTTATAGGTCAGCGTGCATCATTCTCCAGAAGCAAGATGCACCACGAGTTTGTGTTTCCTCCTCAAGGCAACACAAATGCACCTTTTCCAATCACAAGCACATTCGTATCAACCTCGACTCACTCTACACAAAGTGAGCAAGAACTCGGAGCTTCCGCAATTTGAAACCTTTCTTTTTTCCATTCCTTCAGTTTATTTCCGTGTAATATGAACATAATTACCGATAACTTTCATAAATTTTATTTAGAAAGGCCTCAAACCCAATCCAAATGTAGGCAAAAATTAGAATTCAACCAACCCAACAAAATTTAATTACACCCTTTGGAACTTGACCTGGCATTCTCGCGAGTAACTGCATTATGATATATATATATATATATATATATATATATATATATATATATATATATATAATATATAATATATGATGAGTTTCACAATTAAACACGTGAAATGAATAAATGATGCAAACCCACAAGGAAAAAGAAAAACGATTCCAAGGTCTTTCTTGTATTCAGAGCTACACCTCGTTAGGGAATTTTATATATATATATATTATATATATATATATATATATATATATATAATTCCCTGACGAGGTGAAGCTCTGAATACACGAAAGGCTTTGGAATAGTTTTTTTTTCCTTGTGAGTTTGCATTTTATATATATATATATATATATATATATACAGTACTGGCCAAATTATTAGGAATTTTTTTAAAATTTCATTTTTTGGTATAAAATGTTAAATTAAACCAATTTTAAACGTTGAAAAGTTATTTATTCTACACAAGAATACATGGTCATTATTTAGCAATAGTTTAGTACTTAGTTTGACCCACCTTAGCTGCCATAATGGCTGCGACACGCTTCGGCATGCCATGAATCAATTTTTTGCATAATTCTTTAGTCGAACGAAGCGTGTTTTTCGTCAGTTGTCGTTTGGTTGTCGTGCGATGCGGGTGTGTTTCTCTTTCTTTTACGTGTCATTGTAACTACCGTTTAATTTAAATAGTGTATTTACCCAATTTCGGCAATTATTTGTTACAGTTTTTAAGTGAATTTGAAAATGGGGCGAAAGAATGACTTGAGTCCACGGAAAATTGGGCAAATACAGGTTTTATTAACTTCTTCTACATTTAAACAAAAGGAAATCGCTGCCAAACTCTATGTTTCACCACAGTCAGTACTTCGTATTAAGAAAAAAATGGTATTTGGAGAAAATGTAGGCCCAAAAGGGTTGGAAGATGTGGCAGAAAAAGGGTAACGACTCCAAGAACTGATAGACAGATTGCAATTTTGTCTCTTAGAAATAGAAGAGCTACTTGCAAAACATTTCCAGTAGTCTAGCGGCTGATGGCATCAATATTAGTCGTAGAACAGTCAACAGGAGGCTTCTAACTGCCGGCTTCAAAGCCTACCGCCCAAGGAAGAAGCCCAGGCTCACTGAGGCTATGAAGAAGGCACGTTTTGCATGGGCAAAGGAACACATTAACTGGACTAGTGAGGATTGGGAACAGGTAAGAATAATATTTAACATTAAATAGAATGTTAATACAGTAAATACAGTATGCATAGAAGTGTATTTACAGTACGTGATAAAACTGCAGTAAAAATATCTGTAAAGCAGCAAGTCATACTGTACTTCGTTTTAGCTGTACTTCATACGCTATGCACTGACTCTTTCACAGTGCTTTCTTTGATTGCAGGTGGTGTTCTCCGATGAGTCAACGATTGCCGTGCTTGACGATCGTGTTCAAAGTGTAAGAAGGAGGCCTGGAGAAGAATTTTTGCCTGAGTGTCTGATGAAAACGGTGAAATTTCCACAAAAGATCATGGTTTGGGGAGCAATTTCTGTGCATGGAACTAGTCGTTTGAGCATTGTTGAGGGGAATATGAACCAAGTCAAGTATATAGAAGTACTAAGAAGACGTCTACTGCCTCAAATAAGGGAATGGTATGGTAATAGACGTTGGATTTTTCAACAAGACTCAGCTCCATGCCACACGGCAAAGTCGGTTAAAAAATGGTGTCATGAAAATAGTGTTCGGTTGCTCCCATGGGCTGGAAATTCTCCAGACATGAACCCAATCGAAAGTTTATGGTGTATTTTAAAGGACGTAATCCATGAAACGCCGATAACAACAAAACACCAACTCATAGAGCGACTTATTCAAGTCTGGTTTCACTCTACACGTATTAAGGAATTATGCAAAAAATTGATTCATGGCATGCCGAAGCGTGTCGCAGCCCTTAAGGCAGCTAAGGGGGGTCAAACTAAGTACTAAACTATTGCTAAATAATGACCATGTATTCTTGTGTAGAAATAAATAACTTTTCAACGTTTAAAATTGGTTTAATTTAACATTTTATACCAAAAAATGAAATTTTTAAAAAATTCCTAATAATTTGGCCAGTACTGTATATATATATATATATGAAAATTATTTCACGAAAGTGACACGTGAAAAATATTTATGATGAATAAAACCACGAAGGGAAAAGAAACAAAGTGGTGCTCAAGCGCTTTCGTCTAATGACATATATATATATATATATATATATATATATATATATCAGAATTTTCTAACTGGAAAGTGGCTTTTTATGGAAATTTAAAGGAATGTGAATGTAAAATAAGAATTATGTAAATGACAATTAAAAAATTAATTTTATTTTGCTAAAATAGCTAAATTACTCTATTTTAATAGATACATTTATGTATTATAAGTATTTAATACGTCTATAATAGTTGCTATGCCTTGATTTAATTGTAGGTTTGTATTACATAAAATAGTACTGTAGAATGAAATAAGTCATATGATGACGTAAAAGTAGCTAAAGTGTAATTATAATAATAATGATACTACTACTATTACTACTACTACTACTAATAATAATAATAATAATAATGATGATTATATACCGCTGTCTTCACATATAATATATTACTAATTTCAATAACAAATTAACAACATATAAGTATTGAGTGAGTAAAATTTTAAATGCTCCTGTTGAAGCGTCTCTCCGGGTATAAATTAAAGATAGATGTTCGTCATGCAACTTCAAATGGAAGAAGTTCGGAGAATGCAGCATGCAAAATGTCGAAAGTATATAGATATAGATAAAGTATATAGTGAATATATGGATAAAGCGATAAGGGAATTCCTTTCGGGGGCACGATAATTTCGTTAAACACGATTAGATTTGGAGCAGAAATTGGTATCGTTGCAAAATTTATGATAATCCTCGTGCGTGGATTCTCATGAAACGATTATCGACTCTGTTCACTTTTTAAATCCTGCCTAAAGAACAAAACGGTAACTCAGTTTGTACAGGGTGTTTAAAAAAGAAACTGTAAACTGAATTATAGGTTTTGTTAAATTTATTACACTTTACTTGTTACAATCATTTACATTTGTTACGGGTCGTGCGAAAAGGAAAACAATATTGCATAATCTCTCTCTCTCTCTCTCTCTCTCTCTCTCTCTATATATATATATATATATATATATACACACACCTTCCATTATAACCTTGAAAGAAACTTTAAAAAATACGTGCAAATTATTGAAAATCTATACCGCACAAATTAACTGTTTATAAATGCTCCATTCTACTATATTGTGGAATATTGTGGAAATGTGCACTAATTTGAAAACTTTGTTGATTTCGTAAACAAATACACATAAACAACAATAAATCATTACATCATAATCAACGTTGATTTGCATCACTACTTCGTATATATGTATATATATAAAGAATAATTTTAACGTACAAAAATTTCTGAAAGAGAAATTTTTGTCATATAAATGACTATCCCGTTCATAAATTCCATAAAAGAGTATTGCCTCATTATACATTTTTGAACCTCCGTTTTATAGCCTATTATTATATACTATCGAATGACGGACTCTCGCAACATTGCCATACAAATCGAGTTATTATTATTATTATTATTATTATTATTATATAAATCAAAACTTTGTTATTATTACATAAATCACGACTTTGTTATGGAAAACTATTAGATACTGCGTAGACAGGATGTGACTTTTCGACTAAAATATCAAAATGTTTTCCGTTTTGTTTGTCATTTCCTTTCGGTCCAAGTTCTCATATAAAATTAATTTTAATCTCTTTTGCGAGAGTAGATTGCGCACTTGAGTTAATAAGAAATTAATTAGTCATCGGGTGCGAACTAAATTCCATCATAATTCTTGTAAAATTCAACACTGTAAATAATGACGTTGGTTGGAAGAAATGTTCCGAGGTTCGAATCGCTTATATAGAAATACTCTAATGGAGCTGCCTCGTAGCTACGTTGCGACGCCTCTACCAGTTAGATCACCGCGGTTAAGCGACGCTGGGTTTGTTCAGTTGATGGATGGGTGACCATCCTCCGCGTTCAGATGATGTGTCGACCCTTAGGTGGTTCAGATCTCGTGTAAAGCTGTAGGTCCCATCCGTCACATGACCTTTGCTGTTACAGAGGAGGTCGAACAATCTTAAACAGTAGCTGCTAGTGTTATTTATATTCTAGAGATAACTCTTTCAACTGCACACACACACACACACACACACACGCATATATATATATTATATTATGTATTTGTATTCGTCATCACGCGTCAATTCCGATGCAAGACGCGCGCTGGTCCGGAGATAATTTCAAACCCCCCTTTCTTGCAGCCCCTAAAGTTGGAGGGAGGCATGAGTCCGCGCGAGTACTTGTTGTGTTCTTCTCTTCCCTCAATCTTCTTACTGCCCCCTCCCCCTCCTCTCCCAGCGTGCGCTTACCTTCGTGTGAGACGACGTCGCGCAGCTGCGAAGGGCAGGTGGTGCGTGTGTGGGAACGCGCCTGCGACCTCCGTTCTCACGCTCGCAAGCTCCGCCTACTTTTCAGTATTCGCTATAAAAGGAGCAGTGACTGCGACGCCGCTCCAGACTCATTCCGATACTCATTTGGAGAGCAACTTCCTCATCCTGCTCCTCTCATAAACGGGATTGGCTCGACGATTGCAGAGCGTGAAGTGACTTTTGCCGTCCTTGAGATTATTTCATTACTCAATCATCCATTCGATATGGCTTGTGAAACTGAACCCATGTCCCGCACTTACCAATACCGAAAGGTGATGAAGCCCATGTTGGAGAGGAAGCGAAGGGCGCGCATCAACAAGTGTCTCGACGAACTCAAAGACTTGATGGTGGGAGCACTTCAAAGCGAAGGAGAAAGCATCACCAAACTCGAGAAGGCCGACGTCCTCGAACTCACCGTCAACCACCTGAAGAAGCTTCAAAGAAAAGGACAGCTCACGGTGCGTCCTCTCCCTACTCACGAAGACAAATTCCGAGAAGGCTTCAGTCGGTGCGCGTCAGAAGTGTCTCGCTGTCTCGCCTCCATTCCGGGCGTGGATGTCACCCTCGGCACTCGGCTCATGACACAACTGGGAGTGACTCTAACGCAGTTGGAAAGAAGAACGCCCCTCACAATCCTCGTCCCTTCGCAAGAACCTTCTCCGGCACCTTCTTCCGCGTCCAGTGGGTACTCCTCCGCAGGTTCAGACCTTTCACCTACTTCAACGTCATCCCGAAGCAACAGCCCCGTCAACGACTCCGTCGTATCTCCCCGACACCACCAAGGACTTCTAGCGATAGCAGCGCCACCAAAACCCATCTGGCGACCTTGGTAGTGGTCCTGAATAAGTAATTTCATCTATCTGTGATACTTAATACCTCTGTGATAGGCCGCTTGCGGAGTGATAGCCGTTGTGATTCTCATATAATTATTTTTCTAAAAATTATTTTTTACTGTAATTTAAAATTTATTACTTTTATGTCCTTGAGTACAAAAAAAAATATTTTGTCATGATAAATGAACATTTATTAAAAAACTAAATCACCGTCTTTATATTATTCCTTAGTATTATTTATCTATTTATATTTTGTCATTATTATGGTATATTATTTACAAAAAATGGTATAAACAAGGTATAATAAAATGGAAGAAAATTCAGCTTTGACCGATCATTGAATGCAAAGGTATGAACAATTCTAAGAATGCAATTATAATCTAAGGAAAAGAAACATACATTTTAGAAAAAGTTTAATACAATAATAATTATTTCAAACTTAGTCGGTGAGCACTATATATATATATATATATATAATAATAATCACGCAACTGAATGGAATAATTCGGGTGTCTTGTTTAGAAGTAATAACAATATTGAAAGGAATATAACTAAGACAGCGTGTATTAAATATATTGGTAATTTTAATGTTGGTTCAGGTACATATAAACTTGGTTCTATTTCCAATTTTATTTTTAATCGGTATAAAAACAATTTCCTACCACCCTTCAATAATCCGAGAGGAATTGATTAAATCCTTCGTGAGAGGTTTTTGATAAGGCATCTATACAAGTTGGCTGGACTCGTCTGTAGTTTCAGTTTCCAATCCCTGCTGAAGACGAAGGAGCTGCAATAAATTCGAAAGTACTCCGAGTGGATGTTTAATTTTTTCCTGCAGATTATTTCAAAACAAAACCATATATATATATATATAGAGAGAGAGAGAGAGAGAGAAAGAGGAAAAGTCTACGCCAGTTTCGATCCAAATTTTACTAATATAAGCGAAGTTAGTAAATGCACAATAACGTACATAAAACATTACGTAGGATAAATAACATTTTGTAATTACCATAGAAAAAACAACAAAGAAAAAGAGTACAAATGAGTTGTAATAACTGAGTAACGTACAACAAACGCGGGTATAAAGAATAAAGAATTCCCCATGCAAAGAGAAAGGGATGCATTAGAGACGAGATAATCGCATAATGCCCCGCTAAATTGGACCTTCTTATACAGTAATAAATAAAGGAATTTATATAAAAACGAATAAAATTATTTTCTGTACCAATTCAAAAAAATTATTGAAAAAACTGCCAATATTTCGAGGAAAAAAACCCTTTAAAACAGGTTGCTGTTTGAAGAGTTTATTAGGAATTATTCCACCTGCATTATATCTACTTCTCATTCCCAGAATAGTTTCTCACGCGTGTATTCCAATTCCAAGAACACGTACGTTCAAGAGTTCTTTTCTTCACGAAAGACATTTGTTCATTTACGTGACGTATTGTCTATGACTGTTCCCCTTCAGAGTACATCCATGCAGGGTATTCTCTCTTCCCTCTCTTTATAATTATCTCTCTCTAGATCCTTCTGTTTCTCTTTACTTTTCCATCTTTCCATAATTCGTTCATAGGATAACGTCATCAAATTCCTTGAAATTAAATTTGTTTCCATGACGGAAGAAATAAAAATTATCTAAACATTTGTGATTTTTAACATCACATGATTACATCAATAATGTAAATTTACATCATAAACTATATTACAAAATATAATTAAAATAGTTATAAATTTATATATATATATATATATATATATATATATATATAGCCATGAGTGGATCCTTCGGTCTTTGTTGGTCTGAAACATTATAGCAATATATCACACACACACACACACACACATATATATATATATATATATATATATCGAAGAAAATGAATGGGTATCAATACATTTTTACTTTTAATTTGTACGCTCCACCTGCTTCCCAGCTGATCCGTCGCATTCCTAACATTTTCTCACGACCATTCCTGCTTCAGTTCCCATTCCAAAAACAGATGCTAATTGCACATCCGTATCTTAAACGTGTTACGTGCGCGCAGATGTTCAATATTGGGGAAACACGTGCATGAAGTTACTGATACAAATTTAGGATTACTTTAAGATCCACAAAATTTGCCTAATTTTTATAATAACAACCTTCGCTGTACAAGCAATTTTACGTGATAATATAATATATATAATATATATATATATACACACGGTGAACCAAAGTAGGTGGACAGTAGGTTGAGTACGGTTTGTGTTATATTATATTATAACTATGGTGTTCATTAACTATGGTGTTTGTGTTATATTATATTAAATATTATAACTAAATTTATTTAAATTTTATTTTGTATTATAGTATACAAAAAAATTAAATATGTATTCTCAAAATAAACGTTATCATTTACTGTCCACCTACATTTGGTTCACCCTATATATATATATATATATTGTCTGTTATATTTACATAATAGTTTTGCATTGCAAGATATTTTGTTTCTATTAGTAATTATTTAAGTAAAACATTTAAATAGGATAGTCATACATATACACCTTGGAACCTCATATATATATATATATATATATATATATATATATATATGAGGTTCCAAGGTGTATATGTATGACTATCCTATTTAAATGTTTTACTTAAATAATTACTAATAGAAACAAAGACTCATCACCTGGCTTACATTCCTAAAACATTCCATTCCCAAATTCCAGGTGTTGTCTATAAGAATTCCCATTCCAAATTTAAAATATTTTTGAAACATGCAGTTGCGCTTATCATAACTTTTTGTAGCACGCGGCACGCGCGATGCTCGGGGGAAAATACCAAGCACGTGCAGCTGCCCAATTCATTCATACTTTTAATTTTATTTATTTTCTGAAGAGACTTTCATCTTTAAAACCAAAATAGTACACCACAATTATACGCTTATTAATTATATACCACATAACACAATATAATTTTCCTTCTCCTTCTGAAAAAAAAAAAAAAAAAAAAAAAAAATATTATATATATATATATATATATATATATATATATATATATATATATATATATATATATATATATATATACATACAGGGTGTTTTAGGTCGACCCTAGAAATATGGAAATTGCAGGAATTTGTAGTTTGCATTTAGTAGAACCTATCTTGTATAGTTTCAAAGGTTCCGCGCGATGATTCCTCATTTCACTCGGTCTTTCAGGATGGACCCTGAAAGATTCTGCCGCCGGACCATGGAGCAGCACATCGAAACAATCCTCCGAAATCTTGAGTACGACACTGACCTTTTGGAGTCTCTCCTCACCTCCTACCTTTGCCGACTTGAAGCCGTCGGCCAAGCACAAGGAGGCAACACCAACTATTGAGTGGTTTTGTTTAGACGTAGAATTAAATTGTCTAAAAGATGAAACAATCAGTTTTTTGTACCTCTATTAGTTTCATCTGTGCAGGGGGGGGGGGGCAATCATTGTTTGC
The DNA here is from genome assembly GCA_023014485.1 of Bathynomus jamesi. NCBI lineage: Eukaryota > Metazoa > Arthropoda > Malacostraca > Isopoda > Cirolanidae > Bathynomus > Bathynomus jamesi. The sequence continues at coordinate 843,251 of JAJOZX010000581.1, read as the reverse complement.
CACCCCTTATGTCAGTTAGCATGATTATGAAGAGTAGTGGAGCTAATACTGTTCCTTGTGGTACTGAGCTGAGGACCTCTGATTCTGATGAAGATACTCCTTGTACTGTGACGACTTGCGCCGCTCACTAAGGAAATTATATATCCATTTCCCTACTTTTCCTGTTATTCCCATATATTTCAGTTTATATATTATGATTATATATATATATATACACAGGATGTTATCAAATTATGTTTCATAAATTAGTATACATATTCAGGACGTCAAAGTAAACAAAAAAGTTCCTATGAACATAATAAATCCGCAATCGCTTCGTTTCCGAGATACATTGCGTTTTTGCATCATCAGGAATATATATATATATATATATATATATATATATATATATATATTCAACAGTACACCTCGTCAGGGAAATTAGCTTTCATTACTAATTTCAAAAATATTCCTAACAAATTTATTTCACGATAAATTTATTTAGGTGCGTTTGAAAACGGTTTCAGTATAAACAAAGACGATATAATATGATTTCTTAATTAAGTCTTACAAAATGCATGAAGCTTTCATCGATGCTTGGGTATGGAATTAAGCATGATTGTGGGGAAGAATGGTATGTGTGGGTGTATGGTTACAAAAAAAGTGCTTGGAATAAATGTCTAAGCGAAACTCTGACATAATCTTGGTTAACCTTGGTTTGCTTCCGCCCGAATTGTTCATTCTGACGGAGGTCAAGCTTGTCACTCCGCCTTAGACCTACAGTTTAACGTGGAATCCGAATCGATTCGAGGCACATATTCAATTATTTTGATATAAAAGTGAGAAAAAGTAAGATAGCGTCATACTTTACTCGTAAGCTTTGTGTATTAATTAGAATTAGATCTAAAGACTGTACACTGGGTGTACAGTACTTTATTTGTGGTATCGTATAATTTGTAATGTATTATCGTGGAATTATGCTGTGGTGAATCATATTTTAATTTGAAAGTACATCTTAAAAATAATTAGTTAACATTATTTAATTAATAATAAATATAATGATTAGTTTTATATCGTATGTCCAAAACATAAATTCTACTTTTAATTCTGTATCATTCCAAACCATACTGAGAGACCACAAACTCCTGAATTTCGTCTTTTCATCAAGGATTCTCATTTCAAATTTCAAATTTCTTTAGTAAATGCTCTTGCTACTACCACTTTTTCAAGCGCGTGACACATACCGAGGAAGAACGCTATTAGGGCAAACACTATAATAAGAATATAGTACAGTCAGAGACTTCACTCATGCTAATAATATGTCTCCGAGAAATAATGGTGCAAAAATAATAATTGGTCCATATTTTTCTGTTAGTCACTATACGTGTACAGTATACATATATAATATAGTATATGTTGAAAACTGTTCAAGTTTAGAACACTCGCACAAGATGATCATCATTCGTCGCTACAGTGCGTATTCGACGCTCAAACTTCGTTAGAGAATTAGTGGAATGGATCCAATAACTCCTCTGATTCTTTGACGAAGTTCTGCCAGACCCATAGCTCGGTTTGTCATGATACTCGAGTGTTTTAACATACTTTTCCATAAATAAAAATGGAAGGGACTTGAGTCGAGGGGTTGTTGATTGAGGTGGCCATGCTTTCGACCCATTACGGCATATATGCAGCGCCGAAGAAAGGTTACATTTAGAAAGTTGCGAACAGCAACGGCATAGTGGGGAGGCGCCTCATCTTGTTAAAAGATTAGACTCCTCTTGTTAATTTCAACAGCATTTAGTTGGGAAATGAAGGGTGCTTGTAGCATCTTAAGATATCTCGCCCCAGTCACGGTACGATCGTCATAGAAAAAAATGGACCGATTATGCCTGTAGTCACGTGACATAGCACACCAAAATGTTAACTTTTGGTGAGTCCCGTTCATGTTGACGTGCTTCAGCGTTGAATAGGCCATGATGGATCGACAGCGTGTCAACCTTGATCACCCTTTGCATGTTTATCTTTCGGGATATGTTAGATAGTGTACATTCTACAAGAGCATTTATTAAATAATATGTATTCCATTAGGAAAAGACTTTTGGGTTACCATATATATATATATATATATATATATATATAATATATAATATATATATATAATATATATATATATACAGTATCAGACATGCTATGATTCCACCACAAATGGAATCGGTTACGATTATGATCACATTAAAAAGTGTAAATATGATTCCTACGATTCCAAATTAGGTAAAGAGAAGAAAGACTAATCACTGCGATGAAGGGTTGCAATGACTGAAATCAAATTATTTAAATCGAGTGATTTAAATCGACTTAAATTATAAAGAAAAAATAACCGATTGAAATCAAAATATGATTTTTCTTTCTCACAGATAAGTAATAGTAAATGGGGTTTATTGTCATGCTTTGACATTCACATTATGGTGAAAAATTCCATTTATGAAGTTGCCATTGTTTTATAAGATTTTAAATTTATGTTTCAAAAATTACAACACACCAAAACACAACCCACAATGTTTAGAAAATAACTGATATAAAAATATTTCTAACTCATTCATTCATAATAAGATATAACTAAAATGAGATTATGTTGATGGAATAGTGTTTAGACAGAAGTATATTTCCAAACATACTTATAAAGAGTGAGTTTTATTGTAATGGCAACTTGACTTTCATATTCATTAATATGTTGTAATTATGTCATGTAATCACGATTACGATTCCATGGTTTTCCAGGACAAATGGAATTGATTACGATTACAACATGTCTGATATATATATATATATATACTTTAAACCATATGTACGCTGTCCGTATGCGCGTGCGCTAGCTTGTTTGAAAGAACGCGTGCAACATCTGTTTTTGGAATAGAAAGAGGAATATCCATGGGAAAATATTTCTGGAATGCGACGCAGATGGAATGCAGGTGATGATACCTAATTAAAGAATCTTTTTTTCAATTTATTTAGATACACTATATATATATATATATATATATATATATATATATATATATATATATATATATATATATATATATATATATATATTACTTCCACTAAAGCTACAAGTACAAATTTCTTAAGCATTGATTGACTTTTATATATATATATGAGGAAGACTAGATAAAAGTGAATATTTCTGTGGCATTTTAAGTGACTGAAAAACATGATTGTGTATGTTCATTATTCAAATGACAACATAAAGCTTTTAATATTTCACATTTGGGTAGAGAAATTAAAAATTAAAAAATACAAAAAAATAACATTTATAACATTCCTGTATCTATATTGAAACTTGTTAAAGATAAGATATCTGTAACTTTGGCTAAAATTATCAATCAACGTATTTCCAAAGGAATATTCCCATCAATGCTAAAAATTGGTGTATAACACCCGTTTTTAAAGGGGGTGATCCTATACTAGCAACTCATTACAGGCCGGTGTGTTCATATTATCTGTGTTCAGTAAAGTTTTTGAAAAAATTGTAAAAAGTAGAATGCAGCAATATTTATAATCCTACAATTTATGATCTCCAAATCAATACGGCTTCCGTAATAATAAAACAACGGAAATGGATATTTTAAATCTTATGGAAAATGCAAATATAGCTAAAGAGAACAAAGAAATAATGTATTTAATTCAGAATTTATCAGTGTAATGAAATGGTTGACCACCAAAAAACTCTTCCTAAATGCCAGTAAAACAAATTTCATTATTTTTACTAATAAAAGAAATGTATATTTTGATGAACTTAATGTTAATGAAATCGCTATAAAGGAGTGTACTGTAACAAAATTTCTTGGTGTAATGCTGGATAGGAATTTGCAATGGAGTGATCATGTAAATTATATCGCGAAAAAGATTTCAAGAAGTATTGCTATAATGTTTAAACTTAGAAATGTAGTACCTAAACGGGTTTTATTGACTCTTTGTTCTTCTTTGTACTCTTGTTCTTCCTTTTATATAACCTATTGCACCCTCGTTTGGGGAAACTCCGCTAACAACGCTTTAAACAGTATGTTTGTCATTCAAAAAGGAGCAATAAGGTTATCCGATGCTGATTTCCTCGATCACTTTAGTGCATTATTTAAAGAGCTAAAACTAATAAAGCTCGATGATGTACTGTAATCAAATTGGCACATTTTATTTTTACTTACGAGCGCAAGACCAAAATCATTAACTTAAATGGGCAAATAAATATTTTGTAACTCATCAAGAAATCCACTCATATCAGACCAGAAACAGATCAAAGCATGTTATACCTCAATTTAGATTGTCTTCATCTCAAAAACTACCCATTTTCATTGGGTTGAAACTATGGAATGATTTAAATACTGATATAAAAAATATTGTGAATGTAAATTCGTTTAAAACTAAGTTGAAATCCCAATTAACTCTTAATAGTAAATCATGGGTCAGAAATGAATTGCGTGTGTTGGGTTTGTGGGACTCATGAATTCCTTCCTATACGGGGTTAATAATGCTACACTAATAAAAATCTAGGATTAATGCACATTATTATTGTTTATTCATTTCTCGTGTGTAATCTAGGATTAAAGACACATTACTCGCGATTGTTCAGTTCTTATCTCTCATGTACAGGGTGTCCCAGAAGTCTGGACTCATAGGGAAAATAGACATTATATTTTTAAAGTGAAACAAACACATTTCTAATGCGAATTTTACATATGACCATAGAATATTTATTTTAAACCAGTTAAATCACATAAAAACTTGTAAATATATTAGTCTTTCAATAAACTAAAACATGTAATACGGAGATATTTTATTTTACTTTCGGCGTTTTAGTCAGAATTAGGTTGTTGTTAAAGCGTATTTTATTTAGATAACAAGGGGGATGGTTATTTGATTTTGAGTTAACAAGGGAGATGCCATCCACCTCAATTCGAGCCCTGGCAATACCAGTTCCACCTTCTCTTGATTGGTATACTGAGCCATCAGAGTATTTTCTTTCCTGAAATATGTAAAACTCACATTAGAAATGTGTATGTTTCACCTTAAAAATATAATGTCTATTTTCCCTATGAGTCCAGACTTCTGGTACACCCTGTATCATATTGATTTCTTTGTATGGTATTGAAATAATACCTTCAATCATTTGTCATATCGATAATGATAATTTAAGATTAATACACAGGCCCATAGCCAGGGGGGGGGTCGAACGACCTCCCTCTCCCCTTGACAGTAAAGGTCCACTTTTATAACCATAGTTATAACTTATGATGCGATATTATAATACATAGCATCATTTAGTAAATAAACGGTACTTTCCTGTTATCACGGATCCCAGACTTTTTCCAGTTGCCAGACTTCAATTTTGACAGAATATTTTCGTTAAAACTAACGAAAATATCACGACTTAACCTAACCAATTATATATAATTATCAAGGGCGTACAGTTTACTTAACCGGGCATTCAATTAACCAGTGGCGTGTACTCCTAAGACGCAAGGTAAGCATTGCTTACCCTATAAAAATTATTCCCTTCCAATTTAACAACAAATATTATTGAGGGGACATTCTAGCATCAGGATGCTTTCCACAGCATATTAGATTGATCTGAATCTTATTTACATGGATTTGGGAAAAAAGGGGAGTAACATAAGTTAAATTAATAGTTTTCATCTTACGTCTGGCAGTGGCATATCATTTTATTCGGCAAGAGGCGGAACGAGGTTACTGCAAATTGAATGTTGTGTATTTGAGGGACAGATTTTCAAGCGGCAAACGCCCGTCTTGCAAGTTTCAAAAGTCTGGACTCCTATTACAGCAAGTATAAATTCACTGAGACTTAAATAAAAAATGCAGAATGCTCTATATACAATTAAAATAAATAAATAATAGATCAACTGTACGCCCTTGATAATTAATTGATTAGGTTAAGTCGTGATATTTTCGTTAGTTTTAACGAAAATATTCTGTCAAAATTGGTGGTGGGGAGATAACCTACAAGTACCATATTGTCTATTATAGATTGCGTGTGTGTATATATATATATATATATATATATATATATATATATACAGGGCCGGATCTAGAAGTTGCGAGGCCCTAGGCAGATCTAGAAATTGCGAGGCCCTAGGCCTATATATATGAAAATATGGACTTAATTATCGGTACTATACCAACAATATTAGAATCCCGCATAGACAGAACTATGCCAGCACTTAAAATTAAACCAAACCAAAATAATCACGCATGGAAATTGTATAAGAAATATAAATAAACCATACAAATAAGTATAAATTATAATATGAATCAAGATTTGTATCGAAAATATAAGACAATGATTTCTAAGATTTATATAATATTATAGGTAATGACTTTCCATAGTATACAAACGTTTTTCATATGTGATGTATAAGAGATGTTGACATTTCATTTTTTATAATAGTGAGCGATCGACTTATCAGGCTAAATATTAATGCTTTAATATTTGGTTCAGATGCTCCTTGAATATTACAGTAATGCTTTTCTACTTTTCTTCGAGCTAAACTCTTCAATTAATTGAGAATAATCTAATGAATTTGTTATATCGTTTTCTATTGATAACATAGCTAATGATTGCAATCTCGCTTGAGACATGGTGGAACGCAAATATATTTTAATAAGTTTGAGACGCGAGAAACTTCTTTCAGCCGAAGCAACAGTAACTGGGATGGTTAATACTATTCGAAGTGCAACATAAACATTAGGATAAATCTCACTTAGTTGTTTTTGCACTATATAAACAAGGGCATTTCCGAGATCTGTTTTCTCAGGTATAAACCTGCAAAGTACTTTAAGTTCTTCATAGAGTTCTAAATCATTAATATCACTTGAACAGAACGCGCAAAACGGCTTGAGCGAGGCCCCCTTTGGCGCGAGGCCCTAGGCGATCGCCTAGTTCGCCTATAGCTAAATCCGGGCCTGTATATATATCTGTGCTAAGACTGTAGTCAAATCATTGACATTCAAGTGGATAAGCAAATAGGTGTAGCTAATGTACAGTTTTAAGTTTATCTTTATGTAATATGTAAAGTTGTTAGTGTGTGTGTGTGTGTGTGTAAGAACCATAGAATTCATAAATTATAATATGTTTTTGTAAATGTAGTGTCTGATTTAATAAATAATTAATTAATTACATATGGGTAACTACTGGTTTTTTAGTTATAATACCCATCAAAATACGTTTTCTATGATATTTTAAGAAAGAAAATGGTAGTGTTACTGCAAGGAATACGATTATAACTAATTTTCTCTCTCTCTCTCTCTCTCTCTATATATATATACACACACACACACACACACACACACACATATATATATATATATATATATATATATATATATATACACACACACACACACAGTTATGGGCATCGTTACATTTAAATCTGCTGCGTTACCGTTACTCGTTACATGAATGAAATGGACGTGCGTTACCTTTGCTCGTTACACGTAGCGTCGTTACATGTAACGCGTTACATTTCACTAATTCATCAAACACGCATAATAGTAAAAATTACTGTTTTCCTAACCTTTACTTTGGGATAGTGAGCATACACAGTGACATCGCGTCTGTCTTCATAAATGTCTCATGCAGTTTAACTCATTCCTATGAGTACTGTTAGTCCTTCTTTGGCGAGAGTAACGATGTAACGAGTAACGAAAAAAATTCCCTTACATTTAAAAATTTGCCCCTCGCGTTACCATTATTACTTTATATTTCAAAATTTCTTCCTGCGTTATCTTACTCGTTACAAATGTAAAGCTCGTTACGTAACGCCGTTACATGTAACGTATTACTGCCTAGCTTTGTATATATATATATATGTATACGTCTTGGCCAATGTTGTAACAGTGCTTCCCGTTGGTTAGCCATGTTAAGCTACATTGGGTCTGAGTTGTAGTTGGATGGAGAAACATTCTCTGCGTCCAGATTATGTAGCGACCCGTGGTTTGGATACCACGTAAAACTGAGGTCCATTCAGTCATATGACGTTAGATGTTGTGAGGGAGGTTAAATAACCCCATCAACCAACACCCCCCTTTCTCTCTCTCTCTCTCTCTCTCTCTTTATATATATAACGTGTGTGTGTGGGGGGGGGGGGGGTATATATGTGTGGGTTTGCGTCTAGAAAATTATATAGTTTAAATGAAACAGAGAGTACTTCATTAAAAAATTAAAAATAAATAAATTTTATCACTGAAACAGCTCCGAAATACAGTGAGATTGGGCAAATGAGATTGGACAAACTCCAAATGCTTTCGACAACATTCATTTGATTTCGTCAACGCATCGATGTTTTTGACAGAAAAATCGAATGAATAGACAAACCATCGATTAAATTTAGTGGTTCCTAACTTTTAGGATTAGTTCTTCCCTTTGCAAAAAGCCAATTGATAATTCCTCTTCTCCAATCGAACCAAAAAGAAGGTTTTATCGTAAATTAAATAATACTTTATTTGTTGTCCACGCGACAGCAAAATAATTAAATGTAGTAAATATTACGGATTAATGAGATAGCTGAGGTTGTTTATTTTTAATGGCACGGATTTAGCTGAACGCAACCTCAGACGGGAAGGCTACAAGTAAGGAAAGCGCTTCCTTGGAAAGGCGCGGATACCGCCCTGCAGGCGGCAGATCCAAAACTCAGCCAGTGACAGTTCCTCGAATTCCACCTGCACAGTTGAATCTGCCAGAGAGAAATGAATTCTTCCTTGAAGTGGAAGTCCTCATCCTGGATGAGGTCTGCCGTGCGAGTCGCAAACGGGAATGGTACCCACTACTTTCCTTTCAGCGTAGATATATCTTCATGAAAGTACTTCCATACGTGGTCTTTTAGGTCTTCGATGTGTTGAACGATGACTTCTTGAAAAGTATACTCCCAGTTCTCAGTTTCCAGGTAGTTGTCGAGAGAGGGAAAGTGTGCCAGTTAGCCGCGTTTAACGCGTCGATGCCATAGGTCTAGGTTATTGGAAAACGCAGCAAGTTTGTCACTGGCATCAAACAGGGTGGTGTCTCGCACTTGGAGAGAGTTGGTGACGGTGTTCAAGGCGACAAAAATGTCGGCAAGGTAGGCCAACTTCGCTAACAAGTTGTCGCTTCAGAGGGATTGCGCCAGACGATGATTCTTGCTCTCGAGAAAGTCTGTCAGTTGGCTACGCAACTAAAAAACACGGGGAAATGCCTTTCCTCGGGACAGCCATGAAAAAAGCAACCTTTCATATTTGGCTTTTTCTTCGTCACACAACCGTGTGAACAGCCGGGAGTTACTTTCGTTTGATCTGAAGACGTTGACAGTGACATTGGCATTGCCAGTCCCGTGGGCAGTGACTTCGAAGATAACACTTGCCTGTGAAGACAGCAGTAGTTTCCGACACAATCAGGAACCATCTCTTTGCTCTCACAACTTCGTCAAAAATGGTGGTACTTTGTCACTTTGTTGATCTGTTGTCTCATCTCATTTGCAAGACACTGAACAGTACTTTAGAAATTTAAGATTTACATCATATTTAAAAATTAGGATATAAGAAGAAGGTTTTTGTTTGTAATTATAACTTTTATTTGTAATACATTATTTTACTTAAGTGATGTTCTGTCACCCCTTTTATTTAGTTACTTGGAATAAAATGAAGCAAATGATGATTAAGAAATCATTAAAAGATTGTTGAGTGTTATCCATAGCCATAGCGTAAACTAATTTACCGTGTGTGTATGTGTGTGTGTGTGTACATTTGTTTTTTTGTTTTGCTTAATTTTGGGAGTATAAAAGTTTCCTTTACTATTATTATCTACTAAATTATTTTTAATTGCATTTCACTTTCCAAAGTTTTTATTATTGCGATTCATTCGTTTTAGTATTAATATAGTTAGAAACGACTGTTTGTGCTTATACAAAATATGTATTTACGATGACATATTAAAATGAATTAAGAATTATAACTCAGGAATTTTCAAAAACGTGTATCCATCCAATGCATGTATTATTTGTAATGTTTCCACCTCTAAACTATTTATAGTTTATGCAACTACGAATCTGTACTGAAATTGTAGAGCTCTTTATTAAGATTACATTGGTATGCTTTTAGTTGGTTGTTTAATATCTGATTACATTATGACAATAAACATTTTAAAATGCGTGATGTATATTGTTAGTAGTTTAATCACGCAATTAACTGAAAGATTTTTCAGTGTGTTCTTAAGCACACTTATTACTAAGTTTGTGGTTCAAACCGACCCTAAAAATTATCTTCACCTACAATTATAACTTTCTTTAAAAATTGCTGCTGAGTAGTAGAGTTCTGCTACAGTTATCAGTCATTCTGATTATACACAAGGGTGGTTTACTTATCTTTTGATATCAGCTCGTATTGTTCAGTACGTGTAGCGTAAGTGATAATATTCATCGATTACATAGGCCTGCCAATGAGAACTTTGTTGTTTTTTTACTAATAACTGATTTTATATAATTTAACTACGCTGATTTCGAATAAGTTGTCCATATATATATATATATATAATTTTTTTTTGTATCACGTAAGGATTTTCTGCAAATTGGAAGGAAAAAACACACATTTATTTCAATTTACATTAGGTACCTATTTGGCTTTGTTATACTAATTACAAATGCAAAGAACTTTAAAAAGAAGACTATTAACGTCAATTACATATTCATCTTTATTTATCCTGAGTTTTAGCCTTTCTCGAATGTACTCGCTGTTCCTTTTCTTTTACGTAATAATTCTCGAGTATCCCGTTTCAACATTCCAGCAGTGATCAGCAATCATGCTGATGTCCCACCTTCCCTGATCTCTTCTCCATTTCTTTGATGTCTTGGTTAAACCAAACATTTATAGGCAGTAGTTTTTAATCAAAATTGAATGAAAATTACTTAATATGTAATATGAAATGACAGTTTGTGAAAAATCTGTTCGTAATGACGAAAAATGAATATTATTTTCTTAATCGGCGTGCAAATTTTTTTATAAGCTTCGTTATTTCAACCTAATTATGCACTTTAAGGGTACATTAACTTGGGTTAGTAAATTATACCAGACTGCACGCACGCGCATTACCTATGTATGCAATTGGTATTTTGATAATTTGTCTGGGTATGCATTTGGTTGCATTAACTTTCGCTGCGTCATTTTGATATTTCCAAAGTTTTGTTCGAAAATATCCAAATTACACAGCGAAAGGGTTAATTTTAAGATATCACCTGAATTTTGAAAATAACTATATGGCCGTAATCTACATAACTTTTTTAAAGAGTACCATTTTTGGTACTTGCGTATTATCCGGACTACCAAACTGTTTATTATACATGTATATTTGCTCTCATTTTCGTTTGAACTAACGAAAATATCAACTTAACCTAACCAATCAAGGGCATTCAGTAACTGAATTAAAAAATGATACTCATTTCCGTCACCAATGATTTGTTAGTTATTGAAGGTTAGGTTTTAGGTTTTGCTTAGGTTGTTTGGTAAATCTTTAGGAGCGCTCCATTTTTCAATATTAAACATACTCGTGAAACATACCATTTGAAAGCTCACATTTTTCTGAGTCAAAAAATGTAGTAATCCAAAAGTATCAATAGCAAACAAAAAAGTAACTAGGTTTAAATATAAAACCCTATACCGATCAATTTCTGATGCGTGATCTTTACGGGGGTTCCGACCCCGTACCCCCGAGACCTAAATTATACAAATGATAATGTAATAACATTCATGTTAGGTTAGCGTAACAATTACCAAAAATACCATTTTATAACACTGAATATTTATAACTTAGCCAACCTTTATAATGTAGTTAATGATGTCACGCGTCAAACAATTAAATAGTTACTTTTTATTTGCTATTGATACTTTTGGATTACATTTTTACTCAGAAAAATGTGTTTTCAAATATGTTGTCTAATATTGAAAAATGGAGCGCTCCTAGAGATTATCCGGTTGTTTTAGGTTCGGCCAATTTTGAAGGTGAAATTTGTTTTCCTATGGTTTTTGATGTATTAATCTGACTTAAAATCTTCGGAAACCACTCGTTTTTGCGATTCTCCCCACCCAAAAACTCCCTGTTCCCACTGCCGGTCCCCCAGGTAAAAAAGGGTAGAAAGTTTTAACGTTAAGCTTCAATAACTCGTAACAAATCATTTGCGACGGAAATGAGTATCATTTTTTAATTCGGCACATTGAAAACCAGCTTTTAAAACTTTCTACCGGAGACCGGTGTAATAGTAAATATTTACAAATTTCTAATCTGGAAAAAAAGATTAGGTTAGCTACGATAAACAAAATAAAACGGAAAATGCCCGGTTAGGTCAACTGTACGCCCTTGATGATTGGTTAGGTTAAGTTGATATTTTCGTTAGTTTAAACGAAAATGACGAGAGCAAAAATACATGAAGTTTGGTAGTTCCCTAATTCCTGTACTGTTAGTCTGATATTAGTTGAAATTAACTTTAAAACATTTGAGGCTTACTTTTTTAATTTTCATGAGCAGTATACCTCGACCCTAACTTTCGCATTATGGAAGGCGTGTAATTGCGCAAAAATTCCGCGTGAATCGGGTGTATTATTAAATTACTCTTGTTTATCGTAGCCTTTATCTTTTAATATATAATTAATATATAAAGAACAGAGGAAGTCTTTTGTGTTAGTGAGGGTGGTGTTGCATGTAGTTTATTCACTATGCTGCAAGTTTTCTTTATACAATGCATATTTTAGCGAAGTAGCAGAACGCTATACTTTTCCACTTCGTCTATAAATTCAGATTTCGTAAATGCGGTAGAAATTGATCAAATCTTTTAGGATTTGCTCCAATACATATTACTTAAGTGTCTGGTTTTAGAATGTTCAGATGGAGACTATTATAAACAGTTATGGGAGTGTTAAGTCTAACTTTTGTAGTTGTCCTGCAGTCAAAATGGAGAGCAATTCTAAACCTTCGTCCTTCGTAACTGCCGTCAACGTCTTAACCACCACCCTGTATAATATGAAGGAAAATATAAAGAACACGGAGGCCATGAAAAGTTTCAGTAAGTGTAAAATACATTAAGTAATTCTGTCATGTTGGTAGCGCAACATAGCTTCCTCCTAAACTACTATTATCCTAATTTAACCCGTCTAAACATGATTTTGATGCAAGTACTTATCCTTAAGGAATTTGGCTTTCAGTAGCGTAACTGTTCCAATCACCCACTTTCCAACTACTTGTCCAGTAGTTACCAGTTTTGTCCATTTCTTTGTAATAGATGATAAAATTGAGGAGAATAAGAGAGCTTTCTTCAATGGTGGAATCGTTGGTGTGACTTGCTTTGCCAAAGGGGTAAGCCGTTTTCAGTACTTGCATATTTTGAAATACAGATTCCAATATCTTACGAACTTTCGTAAAATTTAATGATCTTCAGTTAATCTTATAAATTCTTCATGAAGGCTTGGTGTAAGATGGTCGAAGTGCTAGAAACGGTATCTGAGAAACTTTTAAACATCCAGCTTGTTAAATCATCATTGACCTTTGTGAAATCAAAATATGAAGAATTTTCCACGGAAAATTTGGGTAAGAAATGAATAACCTTCACCCGCCATGTTACCAGAATACTTTCTGAATACTTTCTGAATACTTTCTGAATACTTTCTGAATACTTTCTGAATACACCCACGAGACGAGTTTCACTTAAAACTGTCTCTCATTATTGTTAAAGGGTGAAAAGATTGTAGGATAACTTTGACTTAAAAACGGTATTCGTTAAAATTTAATTACGTGTGAATAAATATGGAGGTAACATCTCTGCATTATTTTGCACAGTAAATTAGTTAGTTCCTGATCTTAAAAGATTGCAAACTGTTAACTGCTTCGCTCGGAATGTCAGAAGTGATGTATAATAGAATTCCAAATTTCCTTATGACCGTGCAATTTCTCGCGTAGGCTGGAGTGAATCATTTTGGCGTAAATGGCAAACTCTTCACGATGTGAGTAGAAAACGAGCAAAGGAAGTAATGAAGAAATCGGTTGAGTACTTGGTATGTATAGTAAATTTTAACTTTTCAATTAGTTTTAGTTCTGTAGCAAGACAAACAAAAACGCTTTATTTCAAGACTCAACAGGTACAAACATTATACAAGAGGTCCATAGAAGATTAAGAGGGAGATCTGGGGCACTAAGTAGGCCAGTGAATCACTGTGCATAATGAACATCAATTGCCTACGCCTATGCTTCCAGATTTGAGATTATAAAATATATCCGAGACCAGGCCACTAACCATGGCTTCTATTATCTTATTGATTGACTCACCAAGCCTAGTGATAAATCTAAATACAAAATTACGAATGACACTGGCACAGTTAGGCACCTTATTGACTACAAACAGCATACTGATACTAGGAGCAGCACCATTTATAAATCTTGGAGTTCTTAATAAACTCCTAAAAATATTATTATATGCAACATATAATTTTCTCATATTATATATCCTGTAGTTCCACCACAAATGAACTGTATACATGGAGTACAAAATGTTTTGAACAAAATCAACTTAACATCTAATGTACACGCGTGAAATTTTCTAACCAAAGTATTTCTGAGCATATAATTGTCTACATTGCCTTAGAATATCAGTCGTTGAAAGACTATCAGTTAGTACCTCTGTGGCCAAAATACTTAGTCTGGGTTACTTCTGACAGCAGCATACCATTCAATTGAAATTCAAGAAATTTTATATACAGGGTGTACATAAAGTCAGGATCTATTTTTGTGAAGCACTTGGAAATTATATGGAATTTTATCATAAAATGATAGTGGTAACATTTATTAAATAATTAAGAGTAGGATTCGACGTGACGCCCATCAGTATCCCTGCACAGCTCAAATCGTTCCGCAGCATTTCTAAACACATTCTGGAGCATTTGCGGGGTTATTATCTGCAGCAGTTCGTATACGTAAGTTTCAAGACTCGTAATCTTCGTCTGATAGACGTGCGATTCGATAAAGCCCCATGCAAAGAAATCTAAAGGGGTTAAATCTGGTGATCTCGCTGGCCAAGGTCTGTTGCTTCCGCGTCCGATCCAGCGATTTGGAAAACGTCCATTTAGATAATCCTGAACAATTTTGGCATAGTGACAAGGAGCACCATCATGTTGATAGACGACGGTACTAACAATCCTATCCCCGTCGTCTATCAACATGATGGTGCTCCTTGTCACTATGCCAAAATTGTTCAGGATTATCTAAATGGACGTTTTCCAAATCGCTGGATCGGACGCGGAAGCAACAGACCTTGGCCAGCGAGATCACCAGATTTAACCCCTTTAGATTTCTTTGCATGGGGCTTTATCAATCGCACGTCTATCAGACGAAGATTACGAGTCTTGAAAACTTACGTATACGAACTGCTGCAGATAACATAACCCCGCAAATGCTCCAGAATGTGTTTAGAAATGCTGCGGAACGATTTGAGCTGTGCAGGGATACTGATGGGCGTCACGTCGAATCCTACTCTTAATTATTTAATAAATGTTACCACTTTATCATTTTATGATTGAATTCCATATAATTTCCAAGTGCTTCACAAAAATAGATCCTGACTTTATGTACACCCTGTACTTGTAGGCCTTGGTCCTCCTAATCATAACATGACTTTTAGCAGGATTATATTGCCATTATCCTTCCCATACCTTTCACACACCTTCAAAAGTGGGCTGAGGCCTTTTACAGATGAGGAAATAACTAGATCTGCATACATCAATGATTAATAAATAATAATTCATTGTACCAATATAGTAGCCTCTTTTACAGGTGTTCAGCACAACAGATAGATTATCCATATAAATATTGAATAAGTAGGGGGATATTTCCTCCCTGCCTGACACCATTGGTCACAGAGAATGGCTCTGAATTAACCCCACCCCATCTTACAATCATTGTGTGGTGATTATACCAGAATATTAATATACGGACTAAGTAACCAGGTACATTACGATTTAAGTCATAATTTGTCATGATTAATACGATCAAATGCTTTAGAGCAGTGATGGCGAACCTATGGCACGCGATCCAATTTGCCTGGCACGCCTAAGCATAGAAATTATCCAAAACACGAGTATAAAATACTTAATGTTTATAACTTGGTGTAATATATATAAACTTTGGTGGGCACGCAAATTTTTTTATGGTTTAAAATTTTTTTTGGCACGCGACTGTGAAAAGGTTCGCCACCCCTGCCCTACAGGCATCCAGGAAACACAAAAATACATTAGTATCTAGAGTTTGGTATTTACAGACCATTTCCTTCGACACACACACACACACACACACACACACACACACATCAGTACCGTTTCTTTTTGAAACCAAATTGGTTATCACAAGTATACAGGTAACATTCAAGTCTATTAAGGAGTATATATTCAAACGCCTTAGAAATAAGGCCAAGGTTATTGGCCTATAGTTATCTTTACTGTTGATTTTACCCTTTTTATCTATTAGTACTGGCACCGAAACAACGGATAACATTGTATCCGGCAAAACACCATGTATGAGTAAACCTGTAAAGCACAAAGCTAACAGAGGCACTAATCTGTCGCTAATAAATTTCAATGCTCAGCAGAAATACCATCAATACCACATGATTTGTTAAATAACATTTTAGGCCTTTTTTGTCTCAAATACATTAACTCTCGTATCTGGACTAAGGTAGCATCACAATTAACATTATGTAGTTGAATATTCAGAAAAACTTAAGCTGGAAAGGGAAAAAACAAAAACGGGGGAACTCAGGGCTGGAGACTGTAATCCGCGTTCCCTGGTTTCAAGGTCAGTGCCTCTACTGATCTATTCAGATTCCCATCCCCTTCCTAAAAAATTGCTCAAGTAAGCGAACTGAATGGAGAATGGTCAAAAGCGTAAATATTTGCTTTGCTTAAACCAGTGATGCACAAACCCTGGCCCGCGGGCCAAATGTGTCCCCCACGGGTCTTTTCAATTCAATGAAAAAGTTAGAATATAAAAGTGACCCAATTTATGACTTAGATGGAAAGTAGGCTAATACATTTAGTTATTTTCTTCGCTTGGCCCTCACATCCAAAAAGTTTGTGCACCACTGGCTTAAACGAACCTTTTTTGGTGGTAGCTACTGGATGGCGTTATCGGCAAGAGTTTACTCTTAAACCACGCGATGCAAGCTAGTCCCATTAACTCCGTTTTCCACTTCTTTTTCCATCTTAGTGTGGTTATTGCACTTAAATACTTGCGAAATTGTACTAAGCTGTGTAATTAAGTCAGCTTTGTGAAAGTTACTTGGTCATTCTTTCATTTATTTTAAATTACCAACTTCGACAGTGTAAGCACAAATACTTCACATTTTCTTGCTTGAATTAAATACCAGAACACTAGTTCGTGAAAGGTTCATAAATGCTATAAAGTTAATTCTATAACAGAAATTAATTGGTTCCTCCTCCAGTTATGAGAGTAGAAATTTACTGCAAACTACTTGATCCCAAATTCATCATTATTCACTAAACTTAATTGTATCCAAAATTGTCCAGTGCTTTCCATACGTATATAGATGGTCGTCCTAAGTAATTTATGATCATCAAATGTTATTGAATTCATAATTACAACTTTCATTAAAACTTTGCAGTACATAAAAATACTTAATGTAAATTGTCCTACTAATACCTCGCTAACAGTACGCAAGGAAACTTTCCGTACTCAATGGTATGAATCTCTGTTGGCTTCATTAAAAAAAAAAAAAAAAAAAAAAGATTGGTTATCTCTCTGAGCTCGCGTTTTTCTTGCAGAGAAGTGTAGAGCTCGTCAGTGAAGATGGAGAGTCATCTGAAAGAGTAAGTTGAGTTGCCGTTTTAAATTAATGGTACTGGAACAATATTATCGTGAGTTTGTCAATTTTATGAAATGTATAAGTATTTCCTTTCATTATTCAGTACAAATGAAATAGCATACATGAATTAAATGTGCATAAACAATGGAACATTTAATATTACCTCATCTCTGGAAAGAGTGAAGATGAGGATAACTACGAGGATACAGATTCTGACGTGTGCAGGGCGAACTTGAGCGAAATGAGTCATTTGGACCTCCTTGGCGATCTCGCTGACTACGATTCGTATGACGACCCAGATTTCCTGTTGGACGTAAGTACATCCCAAAGCGCACTGGCATGCAAATTTTAGTACAAAGTTACCTCGGCTTGATATATTCAGTCTGAGTGGGCGCTTAAGTTTGACGCTTTCTTAAATGACGTAGTCTTCAGATGACTAACTCCTTGGCTTGAGAGAGGGGTTGTCAAGTTAGCCAGTCATTGTCTCTACCCTCCAGTGACATTTTCGAAGCTTTTCAGTTTAGTACTTTCACTTGCAGTTGAATATATCAAAAGTTTTATACATCTGTAATCACAAATCACTCGAGCATATACAGAGGGTTGACGTTCGTTCGGTTTTTCCATAGATTTTAAATTGATAAATCCATAAATAATAAATTTATTGAACCAATATATTTAGTCGTTTTGGTTTCCCTTTTGCATTGTGTGAGGACGAGACATGTTCTGGCATTCCATTGATGAACTTTGCCATTTGTTTTTGAGGACAATCATCGTGCTCTCTACTTTCGTCAACCCTCTGTACAATAGTACTAAATACTCTCCTACAAATGGATTAAAAGTGTTCTTAGCTTTGGTTTTCCCCGAAGATGACTCGAGTGAATCCGAATTTCTATAAGAGATTTTGGTAGCTTGTGAATCTCTACTTAGAGGTACATAAGTAAAAGAACTTTCCCCTTCCCCCCTAAGTTTATACTTTAAGTTTAAAAATACTAGTAATTATAACAGAAATTGTAAGTGGTCAATTCTGTAATTAAAATTAATTTCCACTCCACAGTAGGATGTCTCATGGTGCATAGACGACGTATGTTAGTTAAATGCAGCCGTGCACATTCATTAATTTGAAAATGGTTCCAAAAGCGTATTTGGGCTTAGTAGCTCATTTCTTATTCCCTTAACTGAACCACTGACAAATTAAAACTTAATCTGTGGCATACACGGTTTTTAATGATGGATGAAATTGTGTACGAAGTTTTTAAATTTTTTCTCCAGAGTGAAACCGAGTCTTCCAGTGTCGACAGCCTTGAATACAGATCGACAGAAAATGAAGACTCTGAAGAACCTTTTACTGAAGAAAAGTCTGTTATCGAATACAGGTGTATCGACGAAAATAACTTTGAAGTAGTGAAGTCCCAACCTTCAGCGGAGACGCAAGCCTCAAAGGTGGCTCATAAACCCCACTCGCATCCCACAAAGTAGCTCGTCTAATTAACTTAAACTTTTAAATTTTCTTTAATTTTGTTCGTTGAAAGTAGCTTTAATGTATTTCATTCACTTTTGAAATATGGATTGTCAAATGGAAGCCCGTATGAAATATTACTTCAAGTTTACATTAAACGTTTTAAATCAAACTAAAAAGCATTTAGGCTTAGGTGTTTTGGGTTGGGAGGATGGGGCTGCAAACAGAAGGTCTAAGCAAACTAGCTTAATTTTATACTAAACTTTTATTAGTGTATTTAAAGACAAAAAACTATATAGGCCAATGAAGATATTGTGATCCACTCCTGATTAGCCTAGAAAAATGAGGTAGAAGATAAAAAATTTAAAGGATGCGAAACTTGTATTAAATTTTTTCAGCATGCCTGAAACACTTGCGTAGTTTTTAACTTTAAACTTAGTTTATATTAGAACTTTACATTGATGGTTTGCTTTTAAATGTTTCGTGTATAAAAAGGTTTCTTAACGCTATATCATGAAGTCAAAGGATAATTATTAAATTTATATCTTTAAAAGTCTTGTCATTTTATCTTTACATCCACTGATTCCACTCTCGACTTCAAAGTGTTGTTATACTCTGTACAAGAGATTATATTGCATTCAGAATCTTCAAATGCTGTACCTATATAAAGATTTCAATATATTACTTCAGTTGGCAAACTTAAATTTCTCGACAACCCAACCTTGTGCTTGTACGAAAGTTTTTGCAACGTAATTTGAATAAGCTATTGTGCGAGATAGTCGCATTGCTTAACTTGTGTTCGTGTTTTACGTTGTCAAATTTAATATTTTGAAGACTATCTCTCAAGGTTTTAAATTGATGTAAACTTTAATCTTCGCATGGTTCATTCCGTATGGAAGGATAAATTTTGTAGGTTTTTGCGCATTCAAGTCTCTACCTTTATTCACAGATAAAGTTGGACTGCACACACTAGGTGCTGTCTAACTATAGATTTGCCTCATAGTAAAATAGTATTTGTATTTGGGTTTTAGACACTTAAGATCTTGCCTTGATTTAGCGCACAAGTCAATTATTTGCTTCGCTAATTTAGCATCTTGAAATGGCTAAATAGGTTTTCCTGACACGATGGTAAGATTCTTCCCCAACTTGTTTTAATCTAACTCGCGGTTTCGATAATCCAAATGTGTGACTACAACTTAAGTGCACTTAATTTGCTAGTTTTCAGGCAATTTCACTTTAAATACCTTTGCAAGTGTTCACGGAAATCCGTTAATGCTTTGCTTTAAATTTGTCGTTCACGAAGTTTAAAGTTTTTCTTTGTCTAGATCAGTGGTTCCCATGGTCGCGGCCCAAGTGAGGGTTGGGAAAGTGTTCCTGAGGGTCGCAGGAATTTTCAACGACTGATTCAAACTATATGAATATAAACACAACGTATCAAAATGATTGGTCATTAACACCGCATGTATCAGCGTTTAGGATCGCCAGGCCAGTACAGGACAATATTGTATTCAGGGTCGCCACCATAAAAGTTTGGGAACCACTGGTCTAGATGATTTACATAAATTGTATACAAAATCAAACCCAACACAACTTTGCGACACTCCTCTGGTGACGTTAACCCGATCTGATTCGTCTCCATTACTCTCTTCTCTCCCGCTTGGCCAGTTTTCTATATATTTTACGACTCAAAACACATTTTGAGCTTTAACTTTATTAATCGCCTGTGCGGTACAGTATTGAACGTTTTGAAGTCGAAATATATGAACTGTGCTATGGTGTATATACGTTGTGAAAACTCAGATTTGTTAGGTTGTGTATGGAAACGATGACTATTTTGGAACTGGTTCAAAGGATCCACGGTTCGATCTAACAACTGTTACTAGTTTCCAGGTTGATTGCGTTCTCGCTTAAATATTTGCGTTATATTTGCTAATTGAAAGAACTATTATTGAAAGTTACTTTAAGCATTTTAGTTAGTGGAGCTAAAATTTCACTGCAGTACTTTCAACACAGATATACCTTGCGTCCTACATGTAGGACGGTCAGATTAACATTTACAATGTAATTTAGAGGAAAAATGTTTTAGCACGTACGTACAGGGTGGTCAAAGTCCATATTTTACTGAAATGGTGTATTAGGATAAAAATGTAACAATTAGATTTACATTTATTTACAAAGCTTAGGTCTAAGATTCGACGCGAGTACCATATATGGAAAACTGATACGTGTGAGTAGTTGGGAAGTAACGAAAATGGTCCACTGAGTAGGTAGGTAGTTAATCTAACAACTATTAAACCCCTTTTATGTCAACTGGGTGGATGAAACCAATTGGTTGCTCACCAGAGTTATTCTCCACATTAGTATTTATATATTGTGTGATAGAGCGTGCTCGGTAATAGACATGCATTACCGATCAACCAACCGAAAAAACCAAGAGGACGCTGGTGGAAAAAGCCGCGGGAAGAACGAAAAAACAAAAAGGAACGGGTGAACGGAACGGAGAGAAGGAAGAGGCTAAACAACGGAAAAAGATCCTCACCAGCAAGTACGCTCTCGAAAATTGAGCAAAGAGAAGAGGGACTGTCTAATAACACTCAGTAAGTGATCAGTTGTGTTTTTGAACCCAGTTTGGGGATATACCATAAGCTGGGTCAGTAAAATTAGGCCCTACATTGTGGTCTAAGCCCTAGCATCAACTCTCAGCTTAACAAAGGCTAAGTAAATTACCCTAACCTAATTTGGTGAGGAATCCTACTGTGGACTTCAATTTACTCTGCCAGCTCTGGACCATTTCCGGAATCTCTAGGCTGACCCCTACAAGGCTAGACTTAATCTACTCTATAGTTAGACTGGAGATATTAGGGGTGGGTTAATTGGGGACCAATTCATATAGAGCATTTTTTTCACCATCAGTCTCTGCAAATCTCGTGTCTGGTCCACTGCATTGTGGAACACATTCTCGAGCAACTCTCGGGTTATTTTAGCGACAACGCGGGTTCACAGGTACTGCAGTTCGTTTTATAAACATTGGACTTTATAAAGCCTCACGCAAAAGTCTAATGGTATTAAATCCGGAGATCGTGCTGCCCAGGGCCTGTTTCCACCACGTCCAGTCAAGCGATTTGATAACAGCTTATCAAGGTACGCCCGAACAATGTTTGCATTGTGACATAGAGCTCCATCTTGTTGAAAGAAGTGTGTCGAGAATGCCATGTGAACGAAGCTGTGGTTCAAGAAACTGTTGAAGCATGTCAAGATAAATTGGCCGTTACCGTAGCTTCAGTAAAGAAAAAAGGTCTGTAAATCTCGATCTTGTCATACCCAACCCAACCAGACATTAACTTTAGGAGAATATATGTGTATATATATATATATATATATATACAGGGTGGGCCGTAAGTTTCCATACATAGGAAAAATAAACATTTTTTTATGGACAACCATTTTTATTTATATAATATGCTCTACATGGTTGCCATTGTTTTGAAAACACATTTCAATACGTGTTCCCCACTGTTGATGAACACGCATTAGCACAGTTGACGTTATGCTTGTAATGGCGTTGGTGATACGTTCCTTTAGATGATTTATGTCTCGTATCTTTTCCTGATACACCATGGCCTTCAAGTGCCCCCAAAGATAGAAATCAAGGGGGGTGGGATCTGGGAGGCCACTCCACAGGACCACGCCGACCAATCCAAGCATCCGGAAACTGCTGCTGATCCAAATACCGACGCACGTGAAGACCATAATGAGGTGGAGCTCCATCTTGCTGGAAGTAAACTGGGAAGTTACCTTCCTCGTTTAGCAGGGATGGGAAAATCTCTTCTTGCAACATGTTAAGATGATACCTTTCGGCATTAAGATTTCCACTGACAAAAATTGGTCCAATAATTCTGTCACCCCATATCCCGGCCCACACCATCACTTTACCGGCACCTTGCATCTTCGTCGGACTCAGCCAGTTAGGGTTAGCATTACTCCAATAACGTATGTTTTGCCGATTAACCTCTCCATTGACGTAAAAATTTGCTTCATCAGTAAACAAGATCTTACAAACGCATATTCTTAGGGTATCTGAAACTGAAACAAAAACAAACTTTTAAATTTTCCTATGTATGGAAACTTACGGCCCACCCTGTGTATATATATATATATATATATACCAGGTGAACCAAAAGTAGGTGGACAGTAGGTTGAATAGGGTGTGTTATATTATATTATAACTATGGTGTTCATTATAACTATGGTGTTTGTGTTATATTATATTATATTATACGAATTCTGAAATCTATTGGGTTGCAAGCTTATCGTCCACGGCTAATTCATGGCTTATTGGAGGATGACCCAGACAGGCGGCTGCAATTTAGTGAGATCATGCTGAACGAAATTGAAGGAAATCCAATAATTTTAGATAACATTGTGTGGACCGATGAGGCGTCTTTCAAATTATCAGGTCATGTTAACCGACATAATTGTGTTTACTGGTATAGTGAGAACATGCATTTAACATTAGAACAGCAACTAAACCAGCCTGGTGTCACTGTTTGGGGTGGTATTTCAAGTTATGGTGTTTTAGGACCAATTTTTGATGATGGAACAGTCACAGGTGATAAGTATCTCGAAATTCTAATGAATGAAGTTGTTCCACACTTACAACAACACCCTAATTCACATGACCTCTACCTATTTCCAACAAGATGGGGCCCCTCCACATTATTCAAGAGCAGTCCGTGAGTATCTTGAAACATTTCCCGAGAAATGGATCGGCCGAAGAGGTCAAATTGAATGGCCTGCACGTTCACCTGACTTTACCCCAATGGATTTTTTCTTTTGGGGAGTACTCAAAGACAAAGTTTATAGTCGAAAACCACGAAGTGTTGGTGATTTGAAAAATTACATCACAGATGCATTTCAAGAAATTAATGCACAAAGAAACTTGTGCAAAAATGTTTGTCGAAGTGTGAAAGGTAGACTTCAAAGCTGTGTAAATTGTGATGGACAGCAATTTGAGCACCTGCGTTGATAAAATTTTCAGTGCTTTTGTATTGTATTGGTATAAGTTAATTTTTGTGGTATTTTGTATTATAGTATACAAACAAATTAAATATAATTGTATATGTATTCTCAAAATAAACGTTATCATTTACTGTCCACCTACTTTTGGTTCACCCGGTATATATATATATATATATATATATACAGGGTGTCCCATAAGTCCGCATCATAGGAAACAAATAAAAAAGGCAAAACAAAAGCTTTTATTTACAGAACGTGCTCAATATGTATTGTTCCGTAGCCCATTCACAAAATTCCATCCGCCGGTCGGGATCATCTTCGCTTAATTTCTGTAGGATCTGAAGTTTGTACGGATGCCATTTGTGAGCCTGAAGAATGCGATGGATGCTACTTTTCGACACTCCTGTCTCAGCGGACAATCGCCGAAGAGACTTATTTGAACTTCTGCTAAAATGAGCCAGGATAGCAGTCGCTGTATCATTGTCAATGGACCTCCTTCAAAGGTCCACTGCGTGGTTTATCTTCTATGGATCCTGTTTCCTTAAACTTTGCAACAAGTCTGCTAACACAACTCTGTGTTATTGGCTCGCGGTCTGGATGCAGTCTGTTAAATTCAGCAGCGGCCTCTCTCTGACTCCGATTTCCTATGAGTAGAATTATCTGGATTCGTTCTTCCTTGCTCACAGACATTATGGCCTGTAGAAAGAGAAAAATATGAATTATGGTTTGTAGAAATAGAAAATATGAATTTCTCCTATGATGCCGGACTTATGGGACACCCTGTATGTATATATATATATATATATATATATATATATATATATATATACTGTATATATATATATACCATTCGTAGAACACTTGGTTTTTCACTAGCCCAGATATGGTAATTCTCTCAACCTTTCCGCATATGTCGCCTCATGGCTGAAGAGGTGGTAGTTTAAGTTTTCGGTATGAATTTTTTCAATCGATTCTGTGCACATGGCAGCTCGTCTTGGATAATCCCCTTCGTGACTCGTAGCACTTGAATATGATAGTTTCTTTTTTTAATGTTGATTTTAAAATCCTTAAAACAGTCGTTTATGGTATACTCGGTCTACGTGATGCTGTGCGAGTTGACATTCCAGGATTTGTTTCGAAGGCATATCTTATCAATTCAACATTTTCTTGAGGTACCTGGATGTCCAGATCTTGCCTCATCATGAACAGATCTTGTTTTAAATTTATTGACCATCTTGCGAAATGCTTTGTCTGTAGGTCGTGGTTTGTGAAATCTTTCGAATTTTTCTCGAATTTCTTTGCACTTCTTTTGGGTGCGTAGTTACTGCCATCACACTTGTACATCTATCATCGTCTATGGCTTGTAGAAAATAAAATAGAAATAATATTATTTTAGCAAAATAGATGGGGACTTTTGGACCACCTTGTACATGGGTTATATGCTTCAGATGAATTAAGTTCGTGCTCGACAACTTGTGCATTTTAAGCTTATCTGTGTAACTAGATTTCTTCGTATATTATTTCTTAGAATATTGAGTGTTCTAAAATTACAAATTTTTGGCTTCCGCAAGTAATAAATGCAGCATCTTCTACAGTAGGGTTTCGCAATCTTTTGTGGTCACTGGCCCCTTTTTTATGCAGGTAAGAGGGGCTAAGGGCAGGGCCGGATTTACTTGCTTGTGGGCCCTAGGCCAAACCTTATCAGTGCCCCCACGAAAAAAAAATTATATATATATATCGTAATATTGTAATGTAAAAAAAAAAAGAATTACAACATAATGTAACACATCAATAATTTTATTCAAATTAGTTTTATATCATGTACAACTTATTCTTACACAAAGGAATAATGGAAAAAAATAGTCAAATTGAAGCATAATAAATTTTGCAATAAGATTACAACATAATGTAATACATTACACATTAATAATTTTTAATCAAATTAGTTCCATATCAAGTACATCAAAGTAAATCAAGTTCCATATCATGTACATCTTACACATAGGAATAATGGAAAAATACAATGAAACTGAAGCATAATAAATTTTGCAAGCACAACTATGTGAAGTTCAAAATGACTTTTTCCTGCTTTTTTCTATGGCAAATTTGTCAATGATACTGTTTGTGTCAAGGGATTGTAGGAGGTCCCCAGTGGGCCCCCAGTTACTGGTGGGCCCTAGGCCAATGGCCTATGTTGCCTATTGGAAAATCCGGCCCTGGCTAAGGGCGATGCCCGCAAAAGCGCCCCACCCACAAAAGAGGAACCAAAATAAAGGTCCAGGGTTTTCGAGATGCCTAGACACTGCGTTTGAAAGATTGGAGGTCATAGACAGGGGGGGGGGGAAGCTGGATCGAGGGAGATTGTTCCAGAGTTGACAGGCTGAGTAGATGAAAGATTGAAAATACTGATTAACCCTTGCGCTAGAGAGGGGGACAGGAAAGGAATGAGTGTCGAAAGTTTGGTGCTGCGTGCTCTCCTTAAAGGAGGAGGCATGCAGTTAGAGAGTTCGGAAGAGCAGTGTCCGTTATAATAGTGATAGTAAATGAGAGAGAGAGAGGTAACATTGCAACGAAGAGAGGGATTGAATACGGTCAGTAAGAGGCTGTGTGGGTTGAGCCACCCCATACATGAGAAGCATACTCCATATAGGGGCGGACAAAATCCCTGTACAGAGACAGCAACTGAGCGGGGGTGAAAAAAAATATGGAGGCGGTACAGCACACCTAACCATCTAGAAGCTTTTGGAAAAAGTGATCTTTTCTTGAGGCATTAAAAGCCACAAGGCTTCCTCTGCCTGAATCAGAGACAGCGGAAAGATTAGAGGTCAGGTGCTCCATAGCCGTCCAAAGTGAATCATGGAGCGACTGTTGAGAGGGACGCTTTGGAAAGCGAGTGGAGAATTGAGGAGTGGAATCATCGGCATAGGAGTGAATAGGACAGGAAGTGCAAATTAAAAGATCATTGATAAATAAAAGGAAAAAGAGGGTGACAGGACAGAACCCTGAGGAACCCTACTGTTGATAGCTTTAGAGCAGTAGCCATCTACAACCGCAGCTACAGATTGGCCAGAAAGAAAATGAGATATGAAGGCACAGATAGAAAGATAGAAACCGAAGGAGGGCAGTTTCGAAATAAAAAATTTGTGCTAGACTATCAAAAGCTTTCGAGATGTCTAGTGCAATAGCAAAAGTTTCACCGAATTCCCAAAAGGAGGAGGACCAAGAGTCAGAGATATGCAAGATCATCTCCAGTCGAGCGTCTCTTGCGGAACCCATACTGGTGATCTAAAAGAAGATTGTGAGAAGAGAGATGTTTAAAAATCTTCCTAGTAAGGATACAGGGGCGGATCCAGGAATTTAAGCAGAGGGGGGTCCAGTCTTGGTGGGGCTCGTTACTGATATGTCCGAAGGCCGAGGACGCGCGAGCGAAGTGAGCGCCAGGGGGGTGTGCCCGAGGGGGGGGTGTCCCCCCCCTCGGTAGGAAATGTTCATATTTGAAGATAGCTTTAGATGGATTTGAAGTATATTCCCGTTATCAAAATCCTGCTTGTTCACACACCCAGGCCAGGTCTGAAATGTCTCAGGATCGGACATAAACTTTTTTTTCTTTATTCTTTTTAAGGAAATTAATTTTGTGGCAACCGGGATACATGTACCTTAAGCCATTTTAAGTCTTCAGGTCTTATTTTTCATATATAGGAGCAAACAAACGCAATCGAAAAATCGTTGGTCACCGTGAGCAGGGGGGGGTCCGGACCCCCCCCCCTGGATCCGCGCCTGGGATAAATTAAAAAAACTTTAGAAAGGCAAGAAATCAAAGCAATTGGACGATAGTTGGAGGGTTAAGAGCGGTCGCCCTCCTTTGGAACAGGCTGAATGGAAGCGAACTTCCAGCAGGAAGGAAAAGTACCAGATGAGAGACAGACGAAAGAGTTTGCCTAGGCAGGGTGTCAACACTGAAGCATAGTTCTTAAGAACAACAGGAGGAACACCATCAGGGTATCAGAATACTGGAACAGCACCTGAATCGTCCATGGTTGAGTTGGAGTCGAAAGTTTGAGCGAAGAGTTCAGCTTTGTCAGGAGAAGAGAATGCAACCGAGCCGTCGGAATGGAAAAGAGGAGGGAAAGAAGAGGAAGTAAATTTGCTGAAGAGGTTCTGGGCTAAATGCCAGAAAGAGCGAGCATTAGAATTGGATAGGTTTTCACATTTTTGACGGATGAAGGAATTTTTGGCGAGGCGAAGAACAGATTTTGCATGATTCCGGGCAGAAATACAGGGTGATGCATGAATGTTTCATAAATCGCAGGGTGTATTCTTGAGACAAAAGTAAAGAAAACACGCCACATAAATATAGGTAGAGAAATCCATAGGTTTTGAGCTGACGAGTTTCGAGTTTGAGGGAATATCTCGATGCTGTGTATCCTGACAGGTGGATAGGGCGGGGTGGTCCTATTCCGTGGCCCACCTCGGTCACCAGATTTAAATCCTCTTGATTATTACTTGTAGGGTCATTTAAAAAGCTTAGTTTATGTTACAGAAGTCCGAGCATGTGATGAATTGTGGCAACGAATCGAGACAATTGCGAAACTGCAATACTCCAGGAATTTTTGGGTGTGTCAGACAGCCACTAGTGCGACGTGCTGAGGCATGCATTCAAGAAGTAGGGAAGAATTTCGAACATTTATTTAATGAAGCAAATGTATCACACTGTATATTTGCATAAAATGTAAAAAAATGAGTTTAATTTTTCTGTCACGTGCTATAGCTCGATACCTACGGGTTTCGCGATTTATGTTTATATGGCCTGTTTTCTTTACTTTTGTCTCAAGCATACACCCCGCGATTTATGAAACACATTTATGCATCACCCTGTATAAACTGAGTGAGAGTCAGGAGTTGGATGGCGATGGTACCTTCTGAAAGCTCCTCTCTGTTGCGGATAGCATTAGAACAAGTAAAGTTAAACCAACGTTTTTTTGCATTAGTAGTAGGAATAGAATGTAGAATGTACGCTTCCATGCCCGAGAGAATCCCCTCCGTGATACGCTCAGCACACTCGGAAGGGTCCTGGCCACGGAAGCAGTAATCATTCCATGGGAAATCACAGAAGTACTGCCTAAGGGCCTCCCAATCAGCGGCGCCAAAGTCCTCTTGGGAGGGTCCAAAGGTCGGATTGGAGGGATAGGACAGGAAACAGATATAAGATTGTGGTCGGAGCAGCCCAACGAGAAAAGAGTTTGACAGAGTAAGAAGAAGGATGAGAGGTTAGAAATATATCCAGAATGTTGGGTCTATCTCCAAGGCGATCGGGGATACGGGTAGGGTGCCGTACAGTCTGCTCTAGGTCATTTAGGATAGAAAAGTTGTAAACTTCTAACCCTGGTAACTTCCGCCGACTCCCCTCCTCTTCCTTATCGTTAATTTACTTAACTTTCTAATATAGAAAAAATGCAATTGCAAAAATTAGTAGGACTGTATTATTTATCGTTACAAGAATGAGCTTTTACAGTAAAAACTAAAAAATATAAATATAACATGTCAAACGAAATGTTAATGCAAGAATATTAAAACAGTGCATTTTTTTAAAAACTTGGGCACACCCAACTAAACATTTAAAATTAGTGCGAACAGTGAACCTCCTGAAATGTGACCGCTGATCACAGTTTGGGAAACCATATCTGTAGTATATATTGACATAGGAGTTTAGAATTGTCACCATGTCTTTACTGTCAAGAGGTTACTGCTGTCAATAAGCTGGAAGTATTCTCTCCGACTATTTTTCCGACTTGTCGGAAGTGGCCGGCGGATGGTGATGGTGTCTTCCTTTCTCTCTTTCTGAATGAATTTTAACCCACGAGTGATAGGTTTGCTACTTACTTAACCCCTTATTCTCATCTTTTAACCCCTTACTTTCTTTTTTCTCTCGGGCTAACCTTAGAGTGGATCTTAGGGTCTTTGTTAGCCTTAGCTTCTGTAGATCTGTAGATCTTTGATTGGATTTCCATCTTTAGTCGTAAGTTTTAGATTGTGCTCACTGTCGCTGGCTGTGACTCGTATTGCCTTTTCGCATTTCTTATACTTTCTCATCAAACAAATGCCTTAATCTTAATGTATTATCGCTGTGATATTTGGCAATATTTTCACTTTCATATAATTTATACACTGCTCCCTCTAAGTGTTCCTCCAGTTTCTCTATTCCACCATACTAATTTAAATATATTGATTAAATTTTTTCCATTATTTATTGACTTTTATAATAAAATAATTTTTTAAAAAACAAAGGTGTCTATTTACTTTTGTCATATATACAGTATATATATTATATATATATATTATATATATATATATATGATTGACAAAAGTAAATAGACACGTTTGTTTTTTAAAAAATTACTTGATTATA
>JAJOZX010000581.1:752500-810000 GCA_023014485.1 Bathynomus jamesi | reverse complement strand
TCTTATATCATTCATAAGGTGTTATACAAAATGAAATCTACAACTTACTACAGCTACGTACTACGTACCAAAGACTTAGCTTGCGGGAAGCAATGGAAAGTTATATTGTCCAGATTTCCTTTTATCTGGACGTTATTTACATTTACATCTCATTTGAAAAACATAAGGCCGAAATTACGAGCCATTTCAGACTGACATCGACCTCCCCTAACTACATGAAGCACACTGGCCAAGAGTTTCGTTAATGGGCTTTGCATTTTGTATATCTCACTTCAGAGGGTGCTGTGAGTCAATTTTTGTATGAACATTTATCAATGAAATGAAACTTTATGATGAGACTCCCTAGTAGGCTTTGAACTCACGCTCTCAGTTCTCTTCCTCCCTTTTTCTCATTTACCATTTCTTCTATTGAAGTTTTTCTTCTTCCCTGTCTCTTTCTTCGTCACATCGACCACCGACAATACATAAGTTCTGTGTTGTATGCAGAGTGGGGGCATTTTTTTAGGTTGATCACATAATCTTGTTAAAAGTCATATGATTAGGAAGACTAAGACCTATAAGTATATAAAATTTCCTAAATTTCAATTGAATGGTATGGTGATGTCAGAAGTGACCCAGACTAAGTATCTTAGCCACATACTAACTGATAGTCTTTCAAATGATTGTGATATTCTAAGGCACTGTAGACAATTATATGTTCAAGGAAATACTTTAGTTAGAAAATTTTATATGTGTACATCAGATATTAAGTTGATATTGTTCAAAACCTTTTGTACTCCAATGTATACAGCTCATTCGTGGTTGAATTACAGGATGTATGATTTAAGAAAATTGTACGTTGCATATAATAATATTTTTAGGAGTTTATTAAGAAATCCAAGATTTATAAATGATGCTCCTTATAGTACCAATATACTGTTTGTAGTCAATAAGGTGCCTAACTGCCAGTGTCATAAACAATTTTGTATTTAGATTTATTACTAGGTTTGGTGAGTCAGTCAATAAGATTATAGAAGCTATGGTTAGTGGACTGATCTCCAATATAGTTTATAAATCTCAATTTCCTCAAATCTAGAAGCATTGACGTAGGCAATTGTTGTTGTTGTTGTTGTTGTTGCACGTGAATGTGATTTGCATAAATGTTTGGCTAAGTGAAAACTTGTTAATATGTATCGTTAATCAGTGTTATAGGCTTATCTTCATATATTGTTATTTTATTTTATTTGATTGGGTTCAGAATCCCAGCCGAGCCTTGAACGGCGAAGCTCTAAAGGGCTACTTCACCTACAGCCCAAGTTAAGCTAGACTCAACAAACGTACGGACTTGGAGGTCCTATTAGGTCCTACCTCGGGGTTGCTGACTCGATGTGGGCCTACCTTAGTCCTCCATTGCATAAAACTAAGATAAAAAACAAAAGGGGCACTATTTATGTTTTTTTCTAAACCTTGCAACAACAATACAACCTGCACCATTGCACGATGCAACAATCTAGTAGCTAAACAACCAAACTGAATTGCAAGAGAGCTCTCTATAAGATCACGCCCTGTAAGTGCCGCATTCAACAAACGAGTAGAAAGGACGCGTCAGTGCCCCCCCCCCCCCCCCCCCCTCAAAAATGATGCCACAAGAGCCCAAAAATGCTAACTCTAAATAAAGTGAATTTTTCACTAACCTTACAATTATGAGATGGATATATATACACCTTAACTTAATATATACAAGCACTGCTGCATCAATCAGCTTAGTCATCATATCACCTTCGGACAACAATGGCTCTTCCTCTAACACGTATAGACTACAGAATAATAAATGAAAATAGTGTACTGACAAATTTTTAAAAAAGTGGCTGAACATTTATGACATCATTGCACACACACACACACACACACACACACTATGAAAAAACTATATAGGGCTATGGGTTGATTGCCTGATACCCTCATCCGTTGGAAATTTCCACCAGATTTCAATGGAGAGTTGACGACAAAAGCCCTATGTTTTTTCGTTAGAGAGTTATGTATATGTAGGTCTTCAAAGGACCTCTGTTTATTTGTCTTCGGTATTTGCGCTGCCTAATGGTAAAGAAAGGAATTGCCTTACCTTATTATTTCGTTGGGCCTCGCTTCTGTTTCGATGTAGGGCGCGATGATCTTTTTCGATGTAGGGCCGTGGTACGATGGAGCTACACAATGAGTTGACTAGATGTAATTAATATTGGCAGTCACTATTTAAACACCTGAAGGAACAGGCCTAGCCTTCTTATAGTTATTAAGTTTTATATCAAGAGGACCTCACTCAGAACTTATAGGAAGACAAAGCGCATCTTCCTTGCTTAAAGCATCGCTGTAACATAAGCAGCTCCGAGCGAGCCGCTATAATATTAGGAATCTGCTGATTCTTCAAAGTTCGTTGACTCGTCTTTCGGTATAATTTTCATGAGTTGGAAGTGGAAAATTTTGAACACGAAATAATAAATTTGGTTTTCTTGTTGTTATGCAGGCCCGATACCTACATATGGGTTCTATGTATGTATGGCAATTATTTCATTCCCAATAGGCTATGTCGCCAATCCCGAGGCAATTTTGTATAGATATTTAATTCAATTAATTAATAATTTATATTTAATTATGAAATAAAGGTACCACATACGATACCATGTTGTAAGCGTGTACAGTTTTTTCCATACACACACACACACACACACACACACGAGTATGAATTTCATGCTGCACATAGTTCATATCAAACTTTGACACAAACTGCTATGATAAATGACTGTTCAGTGTTGGAGGATAACTCATGGTCTAATATAATTTATCAAGTCTCCTCATCTTTGTGAGCTGTCACACTAAAATGAATATATGATACTCTACAACTTACTATTCAAAATTACCATACTCTTTACAGTTTTTACCTCTCGGAAAGTAATGAAAGGTTATATTGTTCTTTTTTACTCTAATCTGTGTGTTATTACAACCGAAAGAAGCAATAACTTTGTCTGCAAGGGACATCTGGTGATGGTGTTTAAGCCCATTTTTATTGCATGAATGGTACTAGTTTATTTCATATATATTATGTGCATTTGGGTGATAGATCCCACAGCTCAACACAGGTGTTGTGGGATATAGGCAGTGGTGGGCGCGGTACCAAAATTTAGGGGTGCGTTACGCGGTACTGCGGTACCTCAGCATGCCCAGTGCGTTACGCGGTACTGCGGTACTTTTTCAGGTCCCCCTGGTGCGTTCCGCGGTACTGCGGTACTGCACACAAGAACAACACAAGTAATAGCACATATTTTCAGAAATTGCATATCGGCGATTTCGCACCTGAACTTTCTGCCATAATGGCTAAAAATCGATCTTTGTCACAGAAATGTAACACACGTGCAACCGGCTCAAAAGCAAGCACTGCACTGAGGCGTTGTGATAGAATGGCAACGTAACATGTTCTGAACGAAAACTTAACGTGTCTAGAGTTAGGCTGATGCAACACACGCAGCATTCGTCTTACTGTACTCCTGTAATAAGGTTTACTTCAAAAAAAGTGTTAATTTTTTGAAAAGTCGTGTTTGTCGGTACCGCGGAAAGTACCCCGGGAAATTTGAATGCGGTAGCGGTACTGCTGTACTTTCAGCGATCCTTTGCGGTACTGCGTTATGCGGTACCGGTTTGGTAGTGCGGTAGTACCGCAGTACCGCAAAAAATACCGCAAGTGCCCAGCTTTGGATATAGGGAGGCAGCATCTTGGGTTAGGGGATACTCTCTGTCCTTACACACCCTATTTAAAGAGATTCCTCTGCCGAGCGGTGCCCCCCATAGTACTGTGAGGTATTGAAAAACTCATGATCTTCACTTGCCCCAAAAACACCTTTAAATGGGAGACCCAAAATGGGTGCACACACATTTCTACATTACTGTACAGTCTTTACAGCCACACCTACACTTTTCCTCTTAAGTATATATATTGTAATGTATATGGATGTAAATTGTGACTTGGTCCGCAGTTGATATGGACCGTGACTTATTTTTGGTTGGCATGGTACTGGTATTGATGGCTACCATAATGAAATTGACTGGATTCTTTGGATCTGATATATTTGCATGTCAGTTATAAATAGATATAGTCAGTGGTGGGCACCGTTAACCAAAAAGTTAACTTCGTTAACCGCTAATCCGTTAACCAAAAAGTTAACTTCGTTAACCGTTAATCCGTTAATTCGTTAAACATGTAACGGAAGTTACCGATAAACCGTTAACGTTAACTTTTATTATAAAAAAATGAAAAACACAATATATATATAATTTAATTTTCCCTCTTCTTCTCGTTCTCCATTTTGTCCATGAGATGCATGTTGCCCTTCATGAAAATTAGCATATCAAAGTTTTCATCAGACAGGGATGATCTCTTGGCCCTCAGGATGTCCTTGCCCATAGAGAACAAACGCTCCACTGCAGCACTGGAGGGGATGGCTGTGTTGAACTTGATGAACAAGTCCACCAACACTTGCTCACCCAAGAAGGCAGCATCTGTCAGCAAGTCCTTGGAGTTGGTCTCCAGCCAGGTCTTGACCAAGTTCTGGGCCTTGCCCTTGAGTGACCTGTGGCTTCTGCTGCTCTCTTTTGTCTGGATGACAGCACTGAAGAAGTCATCCTCCTCCTCCTCCTCGTTGTTGCTGCCTCCACTGTTGCTGCCCACTTCGTTGGACTACTGCTTCATGGCCTCCTCGACTGTACCCTCCATGCTTTTCCTCACCCTGGCGACCTTGGTGTTGTCATACTTGTCCAACCAGATGAGGTGAAAACGCTCCCATTGTAAGACATCAATTGACTTAATTTATGTCATCAAAGTGACATGAGAATTGAAATCTTACCTGATCAGTTTTATGGTTCTTGAAATGTATCAAGGAGACTACTAATAAGGTACTCACAGACATATTATAAATATACATGACTTACTTGACAACGATTATTTTTAAATATTCACTAGCACAAACATGTTGCGCAAGAGACAGACTGCAAATGAAACGAATGTAGTTATTTTTGTTGTAATTGTTACATATATATTATTGAAAGTGCCTTAAAATGCTCGTGATATTTCTTGAAAGAAGTTGAAACATTCAACTCAAATGGCAAATCTTTCCGCCTGATTTTACAGTCGACCATGTTTTGCTCAAACCAATGCCATAAATAACTACCATATTTGGTAAGACACAAATTGTGGCGACGGAAACAAATATATCGCCTGATTTTGCACTGAGGAAATGGAAATTCGTTCATCACTATTAACAGTGGCGGATTAATTGCGCACCTGCTCAGCACTGAAAATAATATAAACTTTTAAACGTTTATTTATGAATTTTTTGGGTTAACGGACTTGAGTTAACGGAAGTTAAATGTAACGGAAGTTAATTAGTCCGATAATGATTTTCAAAGTTAACTTAAAAGTTAAATCGTTAACGAAAAAGTTAACTTCGTTAATTAACGATTAACGGATTAACGGTTTGTGCCCAGCTTTGGATATAGTGTGTAACATATTTGTAGATAGTAGCCTATTATGACTTTGATCCTCTGGATCCAGAGATTCTATCTTTAGTTTTAAATTGATAATTAATTAGTTTTAAATTGATACTTAATTAGTTTTGTAAAAATTGGTTATTGCCAATGTACAGGCAGTTTTTACATAGTGGAGCCACCTCGATGGGCCGAAGTGGCCCCTAGTGTGCCCACTATAAAAATTTCTTATGTTCTTAAGCACAATATGTAACAAATCCTGTCCCAAATCCATAACTTTGTAATTTGTATAGTTCACTTGAGAGGGCGCTGCGAGCCAATTTTTTAATGAACATTTATCAATAAATTAACTTTGAATAAGAGGTTCTATATTCAGGCTTTGTTCATTTTCGCTTATTGGAAAAAAATTATCATCTAAAAATCCTCATAATATTTTTCTTTTATGTCCGATAAAATTAGAATATATGAAAATTTAATTGTTTATTACAAGTCAGGCCGTGGGTCCCATTTTTTACTTATTACTCAGCTGATTTTGTTGGTTTTTAGCGAAAGGTAGTGAGCGTCTGTTAAAGTTTCGCTTTTTGATTGATTTAGTAATTTAGTTAAATTGTATCGTAAAGAAGTGGTTTGTATGGCTGTGGATTGTATGACGTGTCGTTTTGAGAAATTAGTTCACCGAGTTCATCGTAGTTCTATATTAGTAGGCTCATTGACAGTTAACCTATAGTTATTAGCCAGTTGGGTTCGTGAGTTGGTGCCTAAGGCCTACTCAGTCTTATTACATTTCATTTGGAAAACATGAAGCGACTCTGGTCTATCGAGGTTATTTTTACTACATAGCCTACTTACCTTAAATTTACCTTAAAGCGCTTCTGCCTCAAGGGTGCGCTGCTCCCACGAAGTCCGCTCAGCGTGTTCTGAGGCGGGGCCACGACGGGGTCGCCACCCTTCTTTTCTCTTGCTCCTGCCATACGATTTGGTCCCCTATTGAATTTGTGGCGGCTGGCACTGTGGGTTGGTCGGGTATGTTGGCTAAAAACATGTCCAAGTGTTTTTTAAAAGTATTTACTGGGACTGCACTTATATCTAAGGTACTGAGGCAAGGAGTTAAACAGGCGAGAACCCTGCCTAGAGATACTATTATATTGAAGGGTTTGAATCCTTCTCAGACTGTTTGGTGGGAGGTGATATTGGTTATTATATAGAAAATGGCGCAACCCGAAGTATGATGTAAAAAACATTTTATTAGGTCAATTTCGATGTGCTGAAGCCAAATCTGTTAACCATTTGGTGTGCAAATTACATTTTTACAGATTATAAATAAAATTACAAATTTTTGAAGTTCATTCATTTGCCCATCATTTGGTTATTATGTATTTTATCACACTCAGTCATTTTACACACCAAAATACATTTTTCTAGTAGTATTTGATGTGATTTGTTCAAATATGACCTCCATTTCCGTCGGAAATGAGATCCAACAAAGTTATAGTACTTTGAAGTTTGGCTCATTTTCAAGGGAAATGGAAGTCAAAATCTAAGCAAAACACATCAAATATTACTAGAAAAATGTATTTTGGTATTAATTAACCTAACCTAACCTAACCCTGGCTAAATGAGCCTAACCCTGGCTAAATGAGCCTAACCCTGGCTAAATGAGCCTAACCCTGGCTAAACGATCCTAACCCTGGCTAAACGATCCTAACCCTGGCTAAACGACCCTAGAGTATTACCTTATTATGGATTAGGTGGTGGATACAGACGAGAGCTCGTTTAGCCAGGATTAGGCTCGTTTAGCCAGGGTTAGGCTCGTTTAGCCACGGTTAGGTTAGGTAAGGTTAGGTTAGGTTAATTAATACCAAAATACATTTTCCTAGTAATATTTGATGTGTTTTGCTTAGATTTTGACTTCCATTTCCCTTGAAATGAGCCAACTTCAAAGTACTATAACTTGTTGGATCTCATTTCCGACGGAAATGGAGGTCATATTTGAACAAATCACATCAAATACTACTAGAAAAATGTATTTTGGTGTGTATAAATGACTGAGTGGGATAAAATACATAATTACCTATCATTTATGTTTTGGTTCCAATAATTTTGCTCCGCGAGTCAAAGTAGTTCTTAACAGAAGCAATTTTATAACCCTTTTAAAATGCGCCCTTTTAATGTTTGTATAGCAATGGAGTGTGAAGGGTGTTCTGTTAGATACATTGAAGCTATTGTAAAGTGTTACGAAAATGATGAAGAAGCAATTCTATTTTTCCCAAAACATGGTGTTTTGCTTTTTGAGTTGTCGTGTCCAACATGTGGTTATTTTACTCTTAGGTTAGGTTAGTTTTGTTTTCATGTGCTTGTTAGCCATTTTTTAGGCAAATGCTTCAAAATAAGAGTAAAATATAAATAATATTTACTCTAATTTGAAGCATTTGCACACCAAATGGTTAATAGATTTGGCTTCAGCACATTGAAATTGACCTAATAAAATTTTTTTTACATCATACTTTGGGTTGCGCCGTTTCCTATATAATTACCATGATATTTTTCACATATTCTGCCAGTTCTTGTTAAGGTGGGCACAATTGGTTCAGTATTGGGGGCAACTAAAAGCCCTTCTAGAATTTTCCAGGTGTAGATTAGGATGTATCTCTCAAACCTTATCTCTATGGAATAAAGGTTGAGGCCTCTGACTGCACGGGTGGCTCGTTGGTAGGCACTGCGAAACTGCAGCACCCTCATGATCTTATAATCTTTATATTTAAATATTTAAAATAGCCTCTCTGATTAGTTTTTTTCAATGAACTTTGAGTTTTTAAATCAGATTATATCCTTTTTTCCTTAAACTATTTCAATGCTGAACGAATGAATCCCGAAAGTAGCTTCAGCCTTCCTGTGGAACTGTGTACTTAACAGTTCTAGATTTTGTTTGAAATGCTTGAAACCTCGGTGGTAGACGTACAAAGAGCAAGTCAGAATCGCAGGTTTAAGAGGATCCAAAGCACTGTGGACAGAGCAGTGCTGGGTTATTATTCGTTTTTTGACCCAGTCACACCCAGCTATATAACAGCAATATATATTGAATAACCAATCAAAACTGAATAAGAAAATATATATATTATCTTGTGCAAATTTATATAAAATATTTTTTTATTAAAATATATTTCCTATTTTTGGTGTTTTTTCAAAATATATATATCGAGTATTTGGTGAATATTTCTTATATTTGGTGATTCTGGCTACTTCTTCGTAATTCAATTTGTCCTGTTTTACAAGTAAATCATTTTTAGCAATTTTTCGTCTGTTCAGTTTGTTTTTTTTGTGACGAAGTATGACGTGTCAGTTATGCATATTTGATTTTTAAGACGTGATCCGCCATATTGCCCTCGATGAAGACAAAGAGTTTAGACCTTTTTTTCAATCACAGAATAATTAAGACATCCGTGACCTGCCCTAAATGCAATAGTGCTTGTATTTTAACAAAAGACCAGGTCTTTAGGTGCCATAAAAAAATCTTAAAAATAACCGTGTCTCATTTCAGTTTAAGGGCACGCGAAATTTAGTGGACTACCCATGCAAGGTTGGTACATATTATTGCATTATCATTTGTATAATTTAGGTCTCAGGGGGTATGGGGGCAGAGCCCCCGTAAAGATCACGCATCACAAATTGATCGGTCCTAATGTTTTGCGGACAGTTCAGTACGTTACACCAGTTAGGTCAACTGTACGCCCTTAATGATTGGTTAGGTTGTCATGATATTTTTGCTTAAATTCATTAGTTTAAACGAAAATGACGAGTGCTAACTTTTCTGGTTAATTTTGAGGTGTTTTGTATGAAACTGCCATCCGTTTCCTGTGCAAATGCGTAGTTTTCAAGATGACAATATCTCGAAAACTACGCATTTGCACAGGAAATGGATGGCAGATTCGTGCAGAACACCTCAAAATTGACCAGAAACGTTTGCTCTCATTATAAAGAGAGACTGGGTCAAAAAACGAATAATTACCCAGTGCTGATTTGTTTGTTTGACGTGGTAGTTGTGTTACTGTATCATTTGCAAATTCAAAATTTAATTTCTGAATTGCATTTATCAATGATTCGTTATCATTTATTTTTTGTTGTGAGATTGAAGTTAATGATATAATAATTGGATTATTTACAATATATAGCTTTCATTTCTTAGAATATTTTTTCACTCAGAATAAGAACAGAAGAATAGAATTTGTTTATAAATAAAATTTTTGGCAAATTCGAAATTACCCATTAAGCGTAAGTACCCTATAATTGATTTTATACTATTTTACTTATTTTTATGACTGAGTAATGAGTAGTTATCTATTTATCTATTCGACTTTCTCTCTCTCATATATAATCAACACAATTGTTTGTAATTTCTGAGGCAGCACCCCCATAACTGAAAGTCACGAGCCGCCATTG
This sequence comes from Bathynomus jamesi, assembly GCA_023014485.1. NCBI lineage: Eukaryota > Metazoa > Arthropoda > Malacostraca > Isopoda > Cirolanidae > Bathynomus > Bathynomus jamesi. The sequence goes on along the minus strand of JAJOZX010000581.1, from coordinate 800,052 downwards.
CCTCTGAGCCTATCCCAGTAGTTTAATTTGTTTTTACTCACCTGTTGCCCATCAGGTTGTTTAATATATACAAGGTAAAGGTTCTTTGTTGGCCCTCAATTTTTTGCAATTCATTCTGTTTGTGGGGAAACCATAATTGAGAGCAGTAGTCAATGCGTGGAAGGACAAGTGATTTCCACAGGGTAAGCATGGTCATACTGTCCCTAGTTCTGAATATCCTCAGTATATACCCTATTAGTTGTTTGCATGATGAGGTTACTTTGTCAATGTGCCTGTTGAATGTTGCATCTTCAGATAATATAATCCCTAGATCCCTTACATGATCAGTTTGTACAATATCTTTTCCTGTGGGTCTAGTGTAGTTGAATTGTTCTTTCAGGTATTTATTTGGTCCATACTTAATTAGTTCAAATTTGTCTTCATTGAAGGCCATATTGTTTGCATCTGCCCATGCATATATACCGTAGTTTGTAAATCTTTTGTAGCTCTACACAGTCTTCTTTTTCTGTAATTGGTCTTAGTAAGTATTCTAGTATCATCTGCGAATGACAGGAGAGAGCTTCCTAGGTTACAGTTTATATTATTTAGCATTATAATGAATAGAATTGGTCATAGTACTATGCCTTGTGGCACTCCACTAATTACTTCTTTTTCTATAGATCTTGCTCCATTTACAATTATTATTTATTTTCTGAGAGAGAGAAAGGGGTAATTATTTGTTTTTACACTGTCTGTTTTTATGATGACAAACTTTTCTGGTCAATTTTGAGGTGTTTTGCACGAATCTACCATCCATTTCCTGTGTAAATGCGTAGTTTCCGAGATATCGTCATCTTGAAAACTACGCATTTGCACAGGAAATGGATGGCCATTTCATACAAAACACCTCAAAATTAACCAGGAAAGTTTGTTCCCATCATTTTTATTTAAACTAATGAAAATATCACGACAACCTAACCAATCAAGGGTGTATAGTCCCCCCCCCCCCCCCCCCCCCCCCCCCCCCCCCCCCCCCCCCCCCCCCCCCCCCCCCCCCCCACACCAATTTTTATAGAATATTTTCATTAAAATTAATGAAAATATCACGACTTAACCTAACCAATTATCAAGGGTATACATTTGATCTATTAGTAAATACTATTCCAGAAACAGTTATAATTAATAATAGATCAACTGTACGCCCTTGATAATTGGTTAGATTAAGTTGATATTTTCATTAGTTTTAACAAAAATATTCTGTCAAAATTGATGGGGGGGAGATAACCTACAAGTACCAGTTGACCAAACTGGGCATTCAGTTGACCTAAATATCTTCTGATCTTTTCGTATTAGGCACACTCTGTCACATTTCGGGCAAGTTAAGGATGAGAGAATAACGCCGTAATTGATAAAAACATCCAATCCTTTGTCTTCATCTAGGGCACATGATGAATCAAGTTCAGTCAAAATCACACGAATAGCACATCATAATTCTATCACAAACATCACTAAACTGAATCCAATTTGAAAAAAAAAAATAGCCAGAACAAAACCTAACCAACTAATTAAGTCACAGAGTAGCGAAAAAATAGCCCAATCAGGAAAAATATTTTATGAAAAAAGTACATTATAGCCAAAACAGGAAATATATTTTATTAAAAACATTACATTTCAATAAATTTGCACAACATAAGATATATATTTTCTTAGTCAGTTTTGAATGGCAATTCAATATATTGTACTGTTTTAACCGCGCGTGAGTGGGTTAAAAGACAAATATTAACCGAGAAAGGCATAGATCCATTTTCCTATTTTTCCACAAATACCAAGTTCTTTTAGTTTATGGAATAATATACCATGGTCAACCTTGTCAAAAGCTTTTGCAAAGTCTAGATCAGTGGTTCTTAACCTTTTTACTACCATGCCCCCTCTAGGAATTGGTCCTTCCCTCCACGCCCCCCTTCAATCAAAATAACATTCTCAATAACTTCTCAATATTAGCCCATGCTCTCGTTAAGAGAATAACAAATACAATTAGAGAAATTCCTGTTTCTAGGGGGGCGCGCCCCCCAGGTTAAGAACCACTGGTCTAGATAGATGACATCAACATTGTGGTTTTCTCCCAAATATTGTAGGATTGTATTGCAATGGTCTATAAGTTCAGTAAGGCAGGATCTCTTGTGTCTGAATCCATGTTGAAAGTCTTCTAAGAGATGTTCATTTTCTATAAAACTGACAATGTGCCTTTTCAGGACTTTCTCAAATATTTTAATAATATGGGAAGTCAAAGATAGGGGTCTATAGTTCTTGGCTTCCTTTCTTTTGCCTCCTTTGTAGATTGGGGTAATATTTGCTTGTTTCATGATTGGTGGTATTCTACTGGTGTCTAGTGAGGATCTCCACAGGATTTTCAAAGGCAGAGATAAAGTATGTTTGCATTCCTTAAGAATCTTGGCTCCAATTCCATCTGGACCAGGGGCTGAACTCCCTGGTAGCTCTGTTATTGCCTGTTGTATATCTCTAGTGGTTATTTGTATATCTTCCAATAATGGTCTGTCTTGGTCATTTTTTTTTCTCTCAAAAAATGCTGTAGTTTTTACTTTCTTTGCTACTACAGGGGTACTCCAGCTTAAAGCATATTGAGATTGTAGAATGTTTGCCATTTCTTGTGTATTAGATGTGAGAGTTAGTCCATCTTTAGCAAGCAATGGGCCAATGCTTATTTTGATAACTGCTTTGTGTTTAGCATAGCTAAAGAAGAATTTGCTATTTTCCTTTTATAGTTCCAATAGCTTTGTGTTCATTATCAATATTCTCTTATGGTTGACTCCTTTATTTTAAGTTCTAACATCAGTATCTGATTCCAGATGTTACTATGTCTTGTATCACTTAATTGCTTTGTCACTTGTTTAGATAGCTTTGTTCTCTCTCTCATAAGTGTCCTTCTGTATCTGTGCTCTTTTGTCTGGTGCTTCTTTGCACTATCGTTTTTCTTGGTGATGATAGCAGGTATTGTATTCTACTCCAGCATTCTTCTGGTTCTAGGTTTTCTAATTCATCTTCCCAGTTTATTTCTCCCAGACAGTTATTTATTGATGTCCAATCTGACTTGTGCAGGTTTAGGTCAGACTATGGCAAGTTCGTTTGGCATAGGTCTTGCTTACATTTGTGGAGAGAAGTTTGTGAATATGTGCATGACATTGTGGTCAGAGTGTATAGTTGGTGTTATAACAATGTGGTCAATTGTAGCTGCATTATTTGTCAGCACTAAATCTAGGATATTATTTTTTCTAGTTGGGCAGTGGACATGTACTAGGAGCAGTTTTTCCATAAACTCATTCAGGTGTTTTGATTTGGACCTTTTTGTCCCTGATTTCATACCACCATATTGGTTCCAGGTGCAATTTGAGAGATTAAAGTCTCCTGTAATGATTAAGTCTCTTGTTGAGTCTACAATAGCTGGGCATTGCCTGATTTTTTCCAGGATTTAAGTGAGCTCTAGATGCGAGCTATCTTGGGGGCTATAGATATTCAATAGTATTATGTCTTCTTTATTTATACTGAGCATGATGATTAGGAGTTCACAGGCTCCATTTGAGTATGCCATGAGCAGTTCACTTTGAATGTTTTCAGAGATGTACATCAGGACACCACCATTTAGACGGTCTTCTCTGTCACATCTATGGGTGGTGTACCCTTTAATTGCAATTTCACTACTCATGATCATTAGGGTGGTCCTTGCTTAGGGGGTGAAATTTCAAGTTGAACATTTTTCAGCTCCCACCTGTGGAAATCATTTGAATGGTCGAGAAAACTCTCTAGGTGATTTATTTTTTTAATTGGACAACGTTTACCTCTCCCTCATTGAGCATTATCATTAAGCTAATTTTTTGACTCTAGTAAATGTTACATAATTTGTAATGTTTTTTTTTTTCATTCTTTCCAGATTTTCAGTGGTTGGATAACTAATGTGTGTAAAACTGTAAATTCTAATGATTATAATTTAAACTGAATAACTCCTTTAACCATAAGTCAAGCTACCCGTCAGTGGTTGGATAACTAATGTGTGTAAAACTGTAAATTCTAATGATTATAATTTAAACTGAATAGTGAATAACTCCTTCAACCTTTAAGTAGATAACCTGGATCATGGCAGCGAAGCTGCGCTACCTGATTGCCCCGCAGGAATTGATAGCCGGGTCGCAACTTCCTTCGCAAAAAGAGGTCTTGGCCCTGATGGTCTACAGGATCGACGTCCAGAAGAAGTCACTTCGAGAGGCCGCCAACCAGGTCGTCGAGCTCGTCACTGAGGTGTGGTCCAAGGCGCGAATCCCCCTCCGCCGGAAGGACCACATCGTCACCAAGATTGAGAAGCTCCACAAGGAGTTCAACGATGTGAAGAGGAACAAGGGGCGAGCTGGCGCTCAAGCCAGCGGAGAGCGACGACCATGGAGAAGAAGGGAGCCCTCGGGCTCCGAAGCGCTCCAGGCGGGGCACAACGAACATCGTTTCGGCGGCTGTGGCGTCGTCGCTGGATCGCACGAAGGTGACCGACCGAGGAGCTGTCTACGTCCTGACAGAGGTTGCCCGGTCGCTTGGGCACGACGTCGCAGAGCTCAATATCAACCACAGCTCCATCCACCGGCGCAGGCACCGCTCCAGGCTCAACGTGGCGCTCAAGGAAGAGCTGAGGGCCGGCAATCTTGTCGTTCACTGGGACAGCAAGCTCATGCAGGACTTGACGAGCAAGGAGCAAGTCGATCGGCTTCCCATCTTGGTCTCCGGTAATGGCGCGGTGCAGCTCCTGGGCGTCCCGAAGCTGCCGAGTGGAACGGGCTCTGAGATGGCCAAGGCCGTCCTCAACGCGTTGGAGGAGTGGGAGCTCACTGAGCAAGTGAGTGGCTTGTCATTCGATACCACCGCCTCGAACACTGGCCGGAACAATGGAGCGTGCGTCCTCATCGAGCAACACCTCGCGAAAGACTTGCTCTACTTCGCGTGCCGCCATCATGTGCTGGAGCTCCTCCTCGGTGCGGCGTTCATGGCTGTGATGGGCCCCACGTCCGGTCCTGACGTGACCCTCTTCAAGCGTTTTCAGGAGCGCTGCGATTTCCTGGACAGAAGCCAGTATGAGTCCGGCGCTGCGCACCCCGATGTCGCTCCTCTGCTCACCACTGTCGACACGGAGTGGTTTGAGAAGGCGATAGTCGAGCGCAAGGACCTGCGCGATGATTACCGTGAGCTGCTCGAGCTCACCCTCCTCTTCGTCGGTCATGTCCCCCCGCGAGGAGTGCGTTTCTGAGCTCCTGGGCCGATTCACCACGCCCGCTGGATGGCGAAGGCAATCTACGCCTTGAAGGTCTGGATGTTCCAACAGCAGTTCAAACTCACGGCGAGGGAGGAGAGTGGCCTCCGGAGCATCTGCATCTTCGTCTGTCGGGTCTACGCCAAGGCATGGATGGAGGCTCCGATCGCTGCAACTGCCCCCAGAAATGACTTCACCCTCCTCAAGGACCTGCTGGCCTACTCTGACATCAACCCTGCGGTGGCCAAGGCGGTGCTGACCAAGTTCCAGAACCACCACTGGTACCTGTTGGAGGAGCTGGTGGCACTGGCGCTGTTCGATCCGGGGATCGCCGTCGATCAGAAGAGGAAGATCATCGCCTCTCTCCACGACTGGGTCGGTGAGGAGTCCCTGGCGAAGCGGCCCACGCTGCCAAACCGAGTACTCGCCGGGCTTCAGTTGGAAGACCTGGCATCGTCCAACACACGAGGTTTCTTCGAGAAACTTCGACTGGAGGACGGCTTCCTCAAGGTCGACCTGGAGACCTGGCCGAAGCGGGAAGACTTCAAGACAGCGGCGGCACATGTGGGAGGGCTCGCCGTAATCAACGACCATGCCGAGCGAGGAGTTGCCCTCGTCCAAGAGTACAACCGGACGCTGACCCACGACGAGGAGCAACTCCAGTTCCTCCTGCAAGTCGTCGCTCACCACCGCTGCCAGTTTCCGGACTCTCGGAAGCAAACCCTACAGACCCAGGATCGCTAACCGGGCAACAACGGCAACAACTCCGGGGGTAAAAGTTCAAGGTCGATGAGGGAGGGGTAAACGTTGTCCGATTTAATAAAAAATTCAACTAGAGAGTTTTCTCAACCATACGAATGATTTCCGGGGGTGGGAGCTGAAACTTCCCAACTTTGAATTTTAAGGACCACCTTAAATTGATCATGGGGTTCAGGTGTGTTTTGGTGAGGGCTATAACTGTGCTAGTAGTGTTTTCCACTAGGCTCTTTAGGTAAGGTACTTTGGTATGGTTTGAGTTTGGGTAAAGGCCCTGGATGTTTAAGTAAATTATTGATACATTTGTGGAGCCATTTGTTTCATCTCCCACATATAGGGTATTTGTAGGGTTCCTGCTGGGGTTCTCGTTTGCTTTTGTATGAGGAGCCCAAGTGAGCTTTGAATGTCTTGTATTTGTTTCATGAGGTGGTAAAGCCCCAATGGGGTTTCATGGTTGCTTGCTATACTATTTTCACCAGTGGGCTTACCTGGACCCGCTACATCAGCATAAGATCTGGGTGCAGGAATGGTATTTGGTCTTGGGTTTTCTTGCATCCCTTGGGCCAAATAGTGCTGATGGATAGCAGGCTCACTATCCTGGTATTCTCTCTGTTGAGTTTGATGTGGTTGCAATTGGATTGTTCCCTTCAGGTGGGCCAGATTGCAGTTCTCTTTAAAACAACTTCTTTCCCACCATGAGCAATGGCAAATTTGAGGATGAAAATAGGGACATCTTGCATTGGATCTACATCCAGAAATGCCATTCCCATCGTGTATAAATTTTTTGCAAAGTGGTGGGTGAGTAAATGGGCATTCTCCTCCCTTAAGTCCATATTTACACAAGCCCATCCTGTAATACTTGCATACTGGCCTCTTGGTTTCACTTTTGACTTTTTGGTGACTGTGTACAGTGGGGTTGTTAACTTTGTTGAAGGTCTTAGCATATAGTCAGTGGCGGCTCGTGACTTTCAGTTATGGGAGTGCTGCCTCAGAAATTGCGAACAATTGTGTCGATTATATATATATATATATATATGTAAAAATGAATAATGACTAATCCATATTCATTTTTACATAATAAACCAAAATCACCTAAGCGAGTTTTGGATAAAAATTGTATTTGTAGCTTCCTATTTTTGTTTGTGTCATAACCTTATGATCTCCCATTTCTATGGTTTAGTCGTATCCATTTTCCATTTTTCATTTTTGTTATAGAAGTTATTATAATTAATTATGATTGTCTTGCATCTCACCCTCGACCCTAGATTATGCATACACAGTGCATGTAACAGGATTGGAACCCGTAGTTGTACTTTAGTCATTAATACCCACTCTTTGTCTCTAATTCGTTCTTGTAAGTCTTCCTAATAATGATTTGTACTATACGTACAAATTCAATAACTATGACGTCACATTTTCCCATCATTAATTTCCCTTCATCATATCTTTAGTATTCAATGTATGAAAATTCTTTAACATCATAATAAAAACTGTACACTCTATAGAAGTCATTATTTATATGTTATGTAGTATAAATATTATTATTCATCCATACCGTATGTGCCCATGTACTTTGTATTATATTTCTAAAATCTTAATTGTCTATTAATATGAAACGCTAACAAAACAAAGTTATAGTAACTGTTTAATTATAATTAACTGTAATACTTTTAATTTAATATAATGTAATGTACTTTAATGAAACTGTACTTAATGATGTAATGTACTAAATAACGTAGTCAATGTACTTTAATGAAATTGTAGTTAACGATAATAAATGAATTGATAATTATAATCATAGTTACAGTAGACCAAAATTACAATGTACTCAATGTCCGACCCGACATTATGTCACCATAAGGAATGTCGAATCGGCAATACTGTTATGTATTTTTTTTATTATTTTTCCGTTGTGATAAATTTTGATGTGCTTTCTACTTTGCCAAATAATTGATGACCTGTTGTTTTTTAAAATCTCATAATCATTTTTTTAGATTTAGCTGAATAATGAATCCTGAGTAACTTTTGCCATGTCATGTTTTGTATACATTCTTTCTTCATTATAAATGTTGAAGTCATGTCTTGCCTAAGCATTTAATTGTAAATCTTAAACCTTTAATTTTTACTCATATGCATATTTTAGTGTAAAGATGCATAGTTCAATTTCCACTTTTAGTTAACTTGGCAGATCATGATAACATCAGATCTGAAAATACGCAGTTTAAGATAAAAATATGGCTTCATCTTCAAATATCTTGTTTATTCGTTTAAACCTTACACAGCTAAAAGATTTACTTTATTTTCAAATATTGTGCAAAAATAATACAGCCTCTTCAACATTTAATAATGATGATGTTAGTAGAATTGGGGTATATAAAGCCCACCAATTTCTTCCATGTTTGTTCTGATACCAACTACGAGGCTGAGCATTACCTGTAACAGTTTAGAAGTAAAACACAGTAAGAACAAGTCTTTATCTTCTCCTTCGAGCCGTGCTCTCTTCAGAAAACTTAGTCATTAGAATCTCCCGATAAGCTACAAGAAGAATTGGAGAGAAACCCCAAAGAATTTAATAAGCCTCTCAGAATCCTCCGAGCCACTAAAGAAGAACTCGGGGAGTAGTATAGAAGAAACTACTGCAAGTAACAGATCCGTTGCTGCCTCCTAAACCAGAACCCCCGTCGACTCCGAACCACCCCAGGGCCATAGACGGAGGGGTTAACATATATATATATATATATATATATATATGAGAGAGAGAAAGTCAAATAGATAACTACTCACTACTCAGTCATAAAAATAAGTAAAATAGTATCATAAAATCAATTATAGGGTACTTATGCTTAACGGGTAATTTCAAATTTGCCAAAAAATTTATTTATAAACAAATTCCATTCTTCTGTTTTTATTCTGAGCGAAAAAATATTCTAAGAAATGAAAGCTATATATTGTAAATAATCTAATTATTATATAATTAACTTCAATCTCACGACAAAAAATAAATGATAACGAATCATTGATAAATGCAATTCGGAAATTAAATTTCGAATTAGTAAATGATACAGCAACACAACTACCACGTCAAACAAACAAATCGGCACTGCTCTGTCCACAGTGCTTTGGATCCTCTTAAACCTGCGATTCTGACTTGCTCTTTGTACGTCCACCACCCAGGTTTCAAGCGTTTTGAACAAAATCTGGAACTGTTAAGTACGCAGTTCCATGGGAAGGCTGAAGCTACTTTCGTGATTCATTCGTTCGGCATTGAAATAGTTTAAGGAAAAAAGGATATAATCTGATTTAAAAACTCAAAGTTCATTGAAAAAAAACAATCAGAGAGGCTATTTTAAATATTTAAATATAAAGATCATGGGGGTGCTGCAGTTCCGCAGTGCCTACTGACGAGCCACCCCTGGTTATAGTGCTCTGTAAGTTGTGATAGGCATGATCTTCCTGATTGGAATCCATGCTGATTTTCGTTGAATTTTTCCAGTCTCCCCAAGAAGTCAGATTTTCTCTGACTATTCTTTCAAATATTTTGGTGAGGTGGGACATCAGTGACACTGGTCTATAGTTCTTTGCTCGAGATCTATCCCCTCCTTTATACATAGGGTCAATGTTTGCTCTTTAAGATGCTTGGTATGTACCCAGTGTTTAGGGATCTTCTCCATATCCAGTATAAGGGTATAGCTATTTCATTTTTACAGTTTTTAATTAGTAGTGTGTGCCATTTGTCTGGACCTGCAGCTGAATGTGATTTCATTTATCCTATAGCTCTCACTACATCTGGGGTAAAATCAAAGTCTGTTACACATTCTCCTTGTGATTTCTCTTCGAAGAATGCATCTATGTCAGGTATTGCTTTGTCACTTTTTGGGGTACTGAAGACTGATTCATACTGGGCTCTCAATGTTTCAGATTTCTTTTAGATTCTGTTAGTTCATTATTTCCTTTCCTTAAGCACCTGATAATAGCACACATTTTTGTTTTCCTTTTCCCATAGCTATAGAAGTATTTTGGATTTTCCTTTATTGCTCCTACCACTTTTTCCTCTTCCCTCTCTGTATGGCCCTTAATCAGAGTTTGTATTTCCCTATCGATACAGTACTTTCCAGTTTTTCTTGTATTACTTTCTTGGCATTGTTGTCTCTGCAAAATTAGCTAATTTCATCCCTACTCTTTCTTTTGTGGAATATTCTTCTCTTTTGCCTCTCTATCCAGTTCCTCTTTCCTTTTGGCTGTGCTTTTGGAGCATATTTTTCTAAAGTTGTTAGCATTTCCATCAGTTTTTTTTCTCTAAAACTGTTGTTTACTCTGTTTGGACCATGTGTGATCTGATTTCTTCCCAATTTATGGTCTTTGAGTTTGTTAAAAGCCCTAAATTTGCCTCTTCCTTCTGTATATGTATTGTCTGTGTGTTATCACCATACTATCATAGTATAATAGTAAGTATAGTACCATAAACTGGGGTGATTCCAGACATTTTTGACCCATTACACTTTATGGTGCTGTGCTGTGGATTGTAATTAATTTTTTTGTATTCTTTTTGCAGCACTGGAAAGCTCATGAAAAGCTGGTCACGTGGCAAATGACAACTTTTATAACACCCTTCAAGACATTCTACAGGGTGCTTGGGAAGGCATATTCTGAAAGTACACATTTTTTCACTGAAATGTATGCCCCCCCCCCACCACCACCACCACCACCACCACCACCCACCACACACACACAACAAAATGGACAATGAAAATCTGGGGATTTGTACCACCCCAAACGATAGTCCCATTATCTGAATTAGTAATGTAAAAGATGTGTTGAGAGGAATTTTCATTTTGGGGTTACAGGCATCAAAGTACATTTGTTTCCAATCCGGGTGAGGTGTCCGTAATCACCCCATACCTATAAAACCTGTAATTAACCTGTTTATCTTGTAATTATTTATAAAAAATGCATGACTAAACACTTATTTTCTTTTTCAGCCATTTTTTAATTCATTCATTCGTTCACTTAGTCTCCAAATGCCACGAATGTACACCAGGATTACAGGTACTGTGCCATGGAGGAATTACTCCAAGGCCAGCTTGGTTTGGTGAAACATGTGGCATAGATGTACAATTTAGGGTGATTCAAATATGGGGGTAAAATTTTTTTTATTATATTTTAATGTGTTCAACCCTTTAAATGGTTCATTTCAGCATAAAAACAACTATCCTAAAATATTTTAGCAAACTTTTAATTTTTAGGGGTTGCTACCAGCAATTAAAAATTGACAGAATGACAAATTGTCAAATTTTTCCACACCACCCAGGGGGTACAGTACAAGGCGCATTGCTTTTTTTTAATGTGGAAAGCTCCCCCGTAGGTCCTACCATAACCACAAGCATGCATAATTAAACTAGCATGATATTTGAGACATTAGCTGTCCTTACTTCATCAATGTTTCTTTCTTTCTATCAGGGTAAACAGCCCTGTAGTTTTTCACTACTTGTAGCAAGAATTGTTTTTGATCTTCGTCATGTGTTAGTATTTTATTATATTCATCCATTAATTTTACTCCTCTTTCCGCTATATCATTCACGACTTTCCACTGTTTGATAGATTTCTTAGCGGAGTTAAACTCTTCATCATTATGCCATTCTTTAGCATCTTTGAGTAAAAATTTTGAACTAAATTCTGTTATTGTAAAGAATCTTTGAGTATTTGATGACAAAATCTTCTAATTTCTTCGTTGGAATAAGTGCAGGATCTAGAAAAGCCCGTTTTGCAGGAAGAGTTTCTGTTGTATTTTGCAAGGCCTTTACAATTTTATTTTTCGTTTCAGTAGGCACTTCATCATCATAAAAAGCCAAGGCTACCAGTTCTTCTGATAGGTACCAGAGGTGACCTAACAGTTTTTTAATAGCAACAAATGCAATTGTGTCATTTATTTGTTTGTAGACTACAATATTCTGTAATAATTCCAGAGCAAGACGAGGAGCGCAAGATGGCACAGGAGCTGTAAACCATGCCTTTACATATAACCGAGTAGCAAATAGACAGATGTCTTTTAGTCCTTTTTTGTCTTTTACTGAAATTTTGAACTGAGATTTGAACATAAAATTTTTTAATGAATATGTAATTTTGGCCATCCACCTAGCCTGATGAAGTCTTGCTGGTGCTTGACCATTTTTCTCTGAACTTCTTAAAAAGGACTATATCTGGGCCAGAAGATGGTGATAAAGACTTTGAAACAACAGCTTCCAGCATAATTTCAAATATATGGTGTCGACATGCCAGCCACAATAAATCATTGTCAAATTTTTGTTCTAGAAGAATAGCTGCACCATTTCTAGGACCAGTATTGGCTGCCATTGTATTGAAACACGCGCATTTTATTTGTTTGCAGATGTCCCATTCAAGCGATGTCTGATTGTTTGCATTAAAAAGAGACTCATTTCTGTCACTCATTTTGCAACATCAAGACTTCCTAATAATTTATCATCAAACAATTTTCTACGTTTGCCAACCTTACTTTTCCATGTTGAAGGTTGTGCAGCACAGAAACCAGATTCATCACTTTTACTCTCTTCTGATTCTGATGATGTACTGGTGAGTATGACAGCCTCTTCACTCTTCTTTCTTTTGATCTCTTCTGCTTTCCTCTTTTCATAACGTTGTTGCTTTTCTGCTGCTCTTTGCTCTTTTTTTAGCAACAGCCTTATCAATGGTACCCATTTTTCCATGATGTCCTTTCTCACATTGCATTTTCAAGAATTTCTTATCTTCTATTTTTATAAGCTGCATAGCATTCTCATGAGCAATGTCAAGTAAGTTTTCCAGTTTATCTTTCCATTTTTCTTCTTTATTATTTAAATTTTGTGATCTTTTCAATTTGTTTGCTTTGTTTTTCTTAAGCAGCTGTCATTCCTTCAGTATTCCTTGAATTTTATCTACTACATGTATTCTTTGTTTTGCTGGTATTCCTGCTTTTTTCCAAACTGCTAGCACATCATCTGCAGTAGAGCAGCATGATTCTCTAATGTCTTGCTTTTTAATAGTTCTGTAGTGCATGAAGAGGGCCATCATTTCCTTCTCTGATGGTAATACGGATGTTTTTAGTACTGCAGAGGGCTGCCCAATTAGCCATACTTCAGTTTCTTTTCTTGTAGAACTTCTCCCAAATGAGCAACTGGGTGATGGTGAGTTAGGCCTAGCTTCCATAATTGATTAATTGGTATCAAAATTACGAGTTCCAAGCAACAATTAAAAGCAAGCTTGTATATAAACCATTAATTAAAAATTCTGAAATATAAACAATTAAACATAAAATCATAAGTTGTAAAAACAAACAAATTGAAAAAGAGGGAAACTTTGACGCCTGGTAGCACATAGTAAATTTTATTTAAAATTCACCAAATTTGGCATACACTACTTTTTTGTCATAGGGAACAAAAATACAGGTTGAACAATTAAAAAAAAACTTTGATTTTTTTGAATCACCCTAAATTGTACATCCTATTCAAAATCCAATTTGAAGTTTACGTTTAATGACCAAAATTCCTCCTCTCTGTCTCTCAGGGTCTGTGGATGTGTGTGAGGGATGGGCTGCTCCTTCGTGGTTCTGGTTGCTGTAGAAGCTCTTCAATGAGGTAATTTGCCTACCAAATACATGCACCTGTATTATTTGCTTCTAATTTTGCCCTTAACTTCAATCATTGTGGATTTTTACAGGAATTCCTCTTTTCAGGTTGACATTCTCAGGGATTCCTGCAAGTGACAGTTTCGTGGCCTTTTTTTTTTTTGTAAAAAATGCTTTATTCAATAATTTTTTTAAAACTTTTTTAGGAGACTTTCATTGGCCACAATCACCCCACAATGTAATGAGTTTTTGGACACATGGACAATGCAGTATTGCTATAGAGAAAAGCATCCATAATCACCCCAAGTCCGTGGTGATTGCGGACACCAACTTTTTTGGCAATAACTGTGTAATGGAAGGCTAAATGAAGACTGTCTATGGCATGTGATAGTACAGATCAAGATACAACTTTATAAAAATAGTCACAAATTCCACTGGAATGTTTGCATGTGACACAGGGAAGGAAGTTTGAAATGTCTGTAATCACCCTGGTTTATGGTACCATTCAAGAAAAAAAATTGATCAAACATTAGTGAAAAAGAACCAACAATAAAGTTTGCTGTCATCTTTGTTGTTTACATCTTAAATGAATTTGCCCCCCATAAGGAGATGCTTCATGAGAAGAAACGGGAGATAAGACAGTCAACCCTTGATGTCTTCTTTGTAAAGGAGGCAGCTGGGCCACAACCTGGCTCATCTTCCCAGGAGTAGCTGCTGTCTCATCTTCCACCACTATCAGGAAGGAGTAGTAGGTGTGCAGTAGGAGTGAGGCAGCGGTGGTAAAACACACAGCAAGCTCTGAAAAAATTAACTGGCAAGTGTTAAATTGTTTTATTTATTATTGATGTTAACAAAGTCTTCATTTGAATTGTACATAGTTAAGCATTGTCACCTATACTGATTGTGGCAGCCATTTTTGTTGTTTTATTATCGTTGTGCTGGAGCCATTTGCTTGCCACTTAGTTTACTTTTTGTACAGATGGTGGTGGAAAATCACATGTGTATTTCTAAGTAACTGCAACTTTTTTTGTAGTGGTTAGTGTCACTGACTATGAATCCATCAGCCTTGGGATTGAGACCTGGTGATGGCAGCTGGCATGCAGCAAAACCCAGCTGTTCATCCTTCCACACAATAAAGAAAGTGGGTGGTAGATAAATGGGTACCCTGGGTGGCCTAGATGCTGGGCTTCTGGTGGAGCATGGTTTGGATTCCATGTTAAACTGTAGGTCTAAGGTGGAGTGAAAAGCTTGACCTTCATCAGAATGAACAATTTAGGCAGAAGCAAACCAAAGGTTAATCAAAGTTTTTTTTTTGGTATGTTTGGTTATATCCTGTGTCAGCATAAACTTGTTTGTGAGTCATCAGCAGTTTTGCTTGCTCCTAGTGCTCTCTTGTGGCCCCCTTATCTTGCTGTATAAATATATTTCTACCCATCTTTTTGTATTTTATTTTTATAAATGGGAAATTGAAATTGCTGCAGAGTATTATATTAGGGAATGGAGAGTTTACAGACTTTATTAAACTTCTGATATCATCAATGGCATCCAAAAATTTTTCAGTTTGAGAGTTTGGAGGTCTATAGATGACTATCAGTACCATGTTTAGTTTCTCTATTTTCACTGCAAGGGTTTCCACGTTGCTGTTGGATTTACTTATTACTGTCTCTGTCATATGCCTCTCATGTATATAAATAGCACAGCCACCTTTGTCTTGCTGTTCTATCCACTCTTAGTAAGTTGAATCCATCGCTATGCAATTCTTTTTTATCGATAGTGTTTGCAGTTTCCTTGGCAATCTTTAAGACATGTTTCTGTAAGGCATGCAATGTCCACCCTTGTTTCATCCATAAAACCTTTTGGGTATGAAACTTTTAGCGAGTTGTTCGGTTTTATTTCTTGAATATTTGCCAGGACAATGTTGTTTTTTGTTTTGTATTGCCGATTGTGCATTTTAAGTTCATTATCCTTTGGTATTGCGTGTTTTGTAGCTTTGTGGTCCTCCAAGATGGATCCATTCCCACCTACCTGTTCTTGTAGTCTTGCCACGAAGCGGTCTGGCTTGAGGGTTCCCAGCTGCAGTGGCGTAGCGTGGGGTGTGCGGACCGCACAGGGCAGCCACTTTGGGGGGGGCAGCCAATTTTGGCCAAGGCTGGCATTACGGTACGGTATGGTACGAAGTCCCATATTGTTTTCTATGTTTTAAATTGAATTATTAAATTTTTTTTTTTATTGTCTATCATCACGGTTTCAATTTTCATCATTATTACATTGTTCCTCAATCAATAAAATGTAAATCCTTTATATATGTGTGTTTGCTGTAGTGGAAGATATGTTACGTTTAAGGAAGGGGGCGGCCAATTTGGCTACCGCACAGGGCGGCCAAAACCCACGAGTCGCCACTGCCCAGCTGTGTCAGCTGCATGTGCTGTATAAGACTTAGCAGCCATATTGTGTCCAAGATATTGAAAAAATTTTGCTATTTGTGGACATTTTTTTTCTCACATTCCTCCTGTTGTCATTATTATATAATTATACAGTACCCTATAGCTTAAAGGCATTTAAAGGACCAATCAAATTAAATAACTAAATTTCATTGCAAGTTTAATAAATGTTGTTGAATGGAACCTGTCAGAGAAATTATGCCACAGGATATTCCATTTCTAGCTACGCCACTGGAAACAAACTACTTTTTGATCTGGGAATAATAATATGCAAATTAATGACAATAATAATGTTGCTCATTTACTCATCAAATAATACTGCACCATTATGTTTGTTTGTAGCATCAAATTGCATTCTAACACAATGGAAGGCATTTACAATGGGGGAAGGGTTAATGCGGGGCTACCAAATGATGTCAAGGAAGTGAGGTTTTATGTTACTGGACATTTTTTTTTAATACTGGACTAATTCCAGTATTTAAAAAAAATACCAGTCTGCTAAGATAGTCCAGTCTTAAGTGAATTCTGGTATAGAGGGGTAATAATATATTTTGTAAACTTTCAGATGTGTATTAATAATGTACAGGCATTGTGTGCAATTATGAATCAATTGTGGTTCCTTGGAAACCACTTATAAAGCAAAAATTTGTAAAGTGAACATGATTTTTCCAGAGGAATTAATGTAATACAGGTTAATTCATTCCTGACTCGGCTCTCAAGACCTAAAAATTCACGAAAATAGGCAAGTTTTTGCATTTTAAAGGAGGAATAAGCATACAAATATTGTAATAAAAATAATTAATATTAAATCAATTTCATATTAAATAAAAGATATGAAAGCTACTTTTAGACATTAATTTGAAGAAGACTTAGATGGACTTCCAGGGGGAGTGCTCTTTGCTGGAGTGGAAAGTTCACTTGTGGGCTTCCTGAAGGAGTACAAAGAAGCTTGTCTGGCTTTGTTTCTCCTCTCTCCCAAAATCTCCTTATAGCATGCAATGTTATTGTGGACTCCATTGGCAACTTTGCTGCTGCTTTCAAAGTTGGATTTGTAATTGTAGATTTTTATAAAGTGAATGTTTGTAAAGTGGTCATTGTTTGTATCAACCTGGATACACTTTTTGAATTGATGTAAACGTGATTGAATTTTTCTTAACATGCTTATGCTGATCTTGGTACACTTGGATCTGATTTTCTCCTTCAAATGTTCTATGTTTCTGGGATGATCATTGTTCAGTAAAGATGACCAACTTGAGATGTCCCCACAGAAAGGAGTCAAGAAGTGAGAGGTCTGGTGACCTTGGTGGCCAATTAACTAGACCTTGCTGTCCAGTCCACTTGTTTGGGAATGGCACATTTAAAAAGTTAGATGATTGCAAAATGTGAGGGTACACCATCCTGTTGGAACCACATTTGTGCCCATTGTGCCAGTGGAATGTTGTACAGAATAGGCATTAAAAATGTCTGCAGCATTCACATATAAGTGTCACCTGTTGCATTACCATCAAAGTAGTATGGATCAGTTAACTGATTGCTCCATATCACTGCCCACAACATAACCTGTGGATCATGTTGCACGTGAGTCGCATCCATCTAATGTCTTGACATTTCCATTGAGGTGAAATATTGCCTTGTCACTGAACATGATCCAACAGATGAGTTGGGTTGTTGTAAGAACCATTTAGAAAACTCCTTTCCACAGTCTGTATCATCACCATGCAGGTCCTGAACAAGTTTAAGATGGAAATGTTTCTTTATAATTTACTGAATGGATCTCCTGTTGACTCTTGTCTCCTGAGAAAACTTTCTCTAACTTTTGACTTTGCAAGAGATGGCCTAATACCAGTTGTTGCTTGAAGTTCTTAACCTACTGCTACACGGGTGGTCATGAATGCTTCCTATTTCTTTAAACTGATTAATTACTCTTCCAATGGTTGTCTGATCAATTGGAGGTATCTCTGAGTATTTTCTATTAAATTCTGTAGTGATTGATTTATAGTACCTGGTATTCCATACATTAAAACCAAGCTCACCCTCTTATCTATTGTTAATTTTGCAGCTATCCCCTACCTAAAAAAAAAATATATATAGTCAATACTGAAAATTCTAATGGTATGTGACTTTTGTGCCACCCTGTATTTTGAAAGTAAAATTGGAGACAAAATCTCCAAATCTCAATTTCATGAAGAAATAAAATTTGAAAATTTCCTCTCTAATCCAGTTTCATATAATGTATTATTTAGTAAAGAGGTCATTCAGGAACTAAAATTGCAGCTTATAAGCATCTGCAAATAATCAAACATCACTGCTTAGTTGCTATTGGTCAGGTTGACTCGGTGCTCAAGTCATAGTTGTATAAAAGATATGGCTACATCCTAAATATCCAGTTTTGGGATATCTAAAAGTTGGCAACCCTAAGCCTAGCTGATAGGTCCAATTAATACTGATTATGGTAGGGTACTGTGCTTGGTATTGTTTGGAGTTTGGATTGTGCTATCCATTCTGTACAATTAAATTGATAGCTTTTTCCACATATCTGAGCATTAAATTTTAGCTTAAATTTTTCTTTTAAGTAAACTTTCCAAATTGCGACTGTCCAATTTGAGAATTGTAGTTATTAGGCCTAAGCTAATTTAATTGTATAGCCCAGGCAAAATTTCTTCATGTGTAGATATCGCTTTTGACCAGGTGACTGCTGTAGATATTAATTTTTAAAGTTTTAAAAGCCAGGATATCATGCTGCAGAGCAGGGTTCACCATTTAATTTTCTTTCAGGTCTATTTAGTTGTTAATGTAACTCTACCAAGGTCTTCTACCCACATTACTCTGGCCTACTTTATTGTATTGAATTGGTTACATTTCAGCAGTTTTTAAAAATTGTTTTAGGTCATTACACATATTTTTGCTTTGTTTTAGGCTCAAGAATTTAAAAAATTCTAACATGCTGCTATATTTACTTAATGTTTTAGCCAAAATTTTGCCTATTCCCAGTGATCCATGTAAAATGTGTCAGGGGTCCAGATCCAGACTCATATCTGCCTATTGGTGATCCATGCTCTAGAGATTTTGCATACTAGGCCAGAGCCTAGATCTATAATTCAGTGATACATAGTTACTACAGGCTTTATGTAGTATTTGTAAAGAAAATAAATTGCTATACCTCATCCAAGTAAACAAACAATAGGTTTGGATAACTTTCAATTTCAGTAGGCCTTATTTGCCTCAGTAATGATAGCTTAAGTAGATATCTTAATTTTACTCTTTGTACACCCAAGTTAATTTTATTTTATAATGTGTAGGGGTAGTATCTATTGAAATAGTAAATAAGTTAAATTGTATCCATAGCCAGTGTATCATTTGCCAAATTGTGTGAAAAATGACAAAGATTGAGACTGTTGGTATACCTCTGAAGAAGGCATCAGATGTTGATATATTAAAACCATTGAAAAACTTAATCACATCACGATACCAAAGCTCTGAACAGGAAAGTTACATTAGTGCCATCAATGAATTGGCTAAGCTTAGAAATAGTGCTGCTTGCAGAACACTTGATTACCATGAAAACTCGTTAGAAATTTTGTATAGGTAAGTACTGTATGTATATATATATATATATATATATATATATATATATATATATAATATATATATATATAAATTTTTTATTTTTTTAGTTTAATTCATTGAAAGCTTGGCTTACTATATGAGTATCCTATATACTATTGAGCTAAAATGTGTCTGTCCACTTTCTTTGGAACCATGCACAGACTAAATGGCACATCAGAAAATTTTGCAACCACTACCAACTGATAGCCCATGAGCTGCCAATTTGCTCTGTCAAATTCCTCGCGTAGGCCGGGCTGAAACTATAATTTTTGTTTGATTTTAATTTATCAGTGTGACTAACAGTTGGCTTTTGATATAAAAATAAGATTCCTGAAAAAAATAATTGGTGGCCACCAACGTGTGTCTGGCCACCCCCATTTTTGTAAAAACATCTAATGCCGCACTAGCAAAATCAGGAAAATGGCAATATCTCTTCTTCTGAACATGCTAGAGAGATGGTTTGCATACCAAAAGATGCAGAATTTGATTTAGAACAAATTATTAAGAGTGGTATTTTTTCATAAAACCTTTAAATAGTTTTTGAGTTATTTTAGAAAAACTAATTTTTTGGGCCCATAGACCCCTTTTCAACTGAATGTCAACACAATAAAACATTCTGAAGCTGCAAATTGACATGTATTAGTGGTTTTCAATCAGCAATCAAAATCAATCAAAATCAGCTATTTTAAATTCATTGAAAATGCTTTTTGACATTCCAAAACGCCAAACATTAAATTATACAATTAACAAATTGTCATTTTGTCATATTTTAGCATGATTAATAATAATCTAGAACTTAAAATATTTTTTAGACACAAAATCTTTCATTAATTTACGTGATCTAATTTTGTTTCTAATAAGACCATCTCTACGCTCATGACCTAGAACAGCCAATGATGCTTCAGTGACAAGCTTGATGTGCCTTTCAACATTCTGACTGTGGCACTCGTGATCCAGTTTCAATGCGGTATTAATGATATCACGCAGTTCATCATTACTGAATTCTTTTAATACAGGTGGAACAGTTTCCCATTGGGACATAGCAGACAGCTTGTGGTATGCAGAAGCTTTGAAATTGCTGATTGGCTTTCTAAAGACCCTAACATTCTCATCTATAGCAGGATATTCATCAGTACCACCTTCATGATCCTCTTCATTCTCATCACTCAATTATTCCACCTGCAAAATCATTGCTACTACCAGATTCATCATCAAAATCCTCTATAACTCCCCTCAGACACAGAACTTTATTGACAGCACACCTCACCTCTTCATCTTCATCAGCCAGCATTCCAACTAAAATATTTTCACCATGAGCAAAATAGCTGTTATTATTTAATACGTCATAACAAATTTCTCTAATTTTCCTGTCAGGGAATTTATTTACTCTTTGGATCATATTGAATAGGTTTCTTGACCCATCACTTAGCCTCTTATTAGCCTTGATATTGAACCAACTGTGAAAGTATACTTTGATGATGAATTCTACTATGATTTTGAGGTTCTTACTGGGTCTTTTTTGTGAAACATAAAAGCAAAGAATTCTATAGGCTAAGGTGAGCCATTGAGAGTGATTTAGCAGGCCAACTTCTAAGAGTGCAAGGTCTTCATCCACTTCACCAGTAATAATTGCCCAGCAGATGCAGTATCCATAGTATTGGTCTGTTGATAAATTATTGACCACCTCATTTGGTAGAAGCACAAATGCAGGATAAGGTATAGATTTGAAGTCCACAACATTCCATTCTGACACATCCCATTGAGCTGAGAACCAATAGGGCCAGAAAATTTGTCTGGACTTTTTGTTGTCCCATCTAAAGTTATGAAGATGTCTAAGTGGCAATTCATTTAGATGCAGAAGACAAATATCCCACTGAAGAGGTTGCCCCAAAAACATTTCCAAATATCTGATTGACCCATGCATATGTCCTGTGTTAGTATTTGTCCCATCTGCTTTAGCTAAGTTTAATTTGGCCTCAAGTTCTGTCCCTTTAATGATCTTATAAATGCCATGAGCAATGTCAATGCCTTTGCCACTCTCCAGGGTAAAATGGTCGAGGTAGAAATCATCTGAAAATAAATGTAATTAATTTTACAATTAAATAAAAAGGAAGGAATGAAGTTAACTGGACAGTTGTCACTTAAAAAGAAAATTTTTTAAGTAATTGAAATATTACTTTATAGTACAGTAATATAACATCATAACGCCTATAACTGTATGACAATCATTTCCATTTACCTGGCTCTCCAGTAATGACATAATGTTCCTCTAGGATTGTGGATGTATAATACTTTTCATTTACTTTGTTAACAGCAAGTGTAGCATCCTTTCTACCGTCAAAGCCAATGCCAGTCACTTTTTCAAATATCACTTCTTCTTCCTTCTTCCTTTCAGCTCTCAATTTAGCTCTCTCCCTTCTCAACTTGTTTCTGAAAAGTATTTCAAAAATATTGGCCATGTATTACTGCATTAGCATTATACAAATATACAAAATACAAATGTCAGTGTCCTGTTTGAAACTAATTAATATAAATACAAAATAGAAATTTTGACGCTAATTAAAAATAATAGTAAATCTGGTGATTTAGAACTTATAGCAGAAGCTAAGAAATGTAATATCTAGAGTGATTAAAAACATACTTATCAATAACATTTTGTATGTTATCTGGGGCGATTACTCCAAAGTCCACCAATGTAGCAGAACCAATAGCCGCTCCTGCTCTATCACTTACTTGATATCTGTTAGGATATTTAAAGTAGATTTACATATCTATTGTCAATGAATAATTTATTGGTAATCTTAATCTCTTAGTCACAATTAGGGTTTCTCATTTCCCGGCCTTTTGCTTATCCCGGGATTCTGGGATAAAAATGATTCCCATCCCGGGAAATCCCGGGATATAATTAATTATATTTAAAATATATTATAAAATAAATTAACCTACAAAAGAGGTGGTATAATTATTTTTTATTTTTTTTTATAGTCATTTAATAAGTTCTGCAATCTCCATGATGGGCAAAATAAAATAATATTGCTGTGAAAAATATGTATTAAAAAAAATACTTTTGAATTACATAGAAAATTTTCACAAATAAAAAAATTGCTCCGTTTCATTGAAAACTTAATGAATACAACGAAAAAAAAATTGCCTTTGAATTGCTTAGAAAATTTAAAGAAAAAATAAAAATTACCTTCAAATTGCAAAGAACTTCAATGAATTCAACCAAAAAAATTATCACTGTGAATTTTTATAGTACGATTTCAAAAAACAAAGATGGTCAATACTTCGATCACTCAATCTTGTTCTCATTTTAGTCACGAAAAGTCCTGCTGCTGAGAATGCCCTTTCCGATTCTATTGATGTGGGTGGAATCGTCTTTAATGCATTCAAGAGAAGAGATATGTTCTGCGTTTTTTCACCCGTAGCCTCGAAGATCTCTAGTTCCTTTTTAAGGTGCTTTGCAGCGCTTGCTTTGCTGTCTAGTGTTCTTGATTTCTCTACCTCGGCTGCTTTAATAGCTGCATCAAGCCTTTCAGCTAGAGTCATCGAAGATGACTGAGGGACAGCTGATTCTTGCACATCATTATCTTCATCTGTCTCACTAGAGGTAGAATCAGCAGGTACTCCAAAAAGGCGATCTAACATCTGCTTTGCTGATGAAATTAACATAGACTTGGTTGGTAAGGCTGGCAAACTTCTGTCACTTGCGAAAGTTGCGACCTTTTTATAATTCTTTCCACTATTGAGGTATTGTGAGGCCAGTCAAGTTCTCATTTCTTCTCTGTTATGCGTCGAATGAACGACTCCTTTAGTTTTTTTGAAAAAGGTGTGTTTAGTTGATTTAGTTCGTTCAAAATGAAAGAAAAAAACACCTTCTGATGAAAGTAAAGTCGATTCTCTGTTGCCCAGCTTTTCTGCTCCAACTTTTAATGGCTCCAGCGATGCCACAATGTCACGAATTACAGCAACTTCTTGTTTGTCAAGGTCAAAATTGTCCATATCTTTATTGCAGTCGATGAGAGCTTTCGATACGGATGACCTTATTTTGATAAATCGCTCCAGCATGGCTAAAAGACTCTTCCATCTGGTTTTGGAATCCAGTAATAGATGCAAACTTTTTCCTTGTTCCTGTTGAACATATCCTTGTAAGATGTTATTCTTTAAAGGTGATTTGCGAAATTTTTTTGCTATTTTTCTGACTTTATTGATGATTTGAGACACGTTGATTTCTTTACCTACAGTGTCGTGCGATCCAAATGAAATATCTATCTCGAACGGATCCTCATCAAAGCGCTCACACAAAACACTTTCAAAATCAATACTATGATTGAAATCTTCTCCATCTTCATCTATGTTGTCATTATGTTCGTCATCTTCAGTTTGAATTTCTTCAGAAAGAGTGATTGCAATATCCCGGGATTTCCCGGGAAATTTAAATTAGCTAAAAATCTACCGGGATCCCGGTAAAGAAACCCTAGTCACAATGATGTCACTTTAAGCTGTATTAAAAGATTTATCTTTCAGTACTATACCTGTCACATGCTTCAGCTAATGAGCGTAATCTAGTTCTGTCCGGAGGAGGAGGAGGAGGTTCTTTTGCTTTTTGAGATTGAATAACCCGTGATTTGAATTTTAAGTCAGTGGCTGTTTCTGGGACTTCTTTCAGGGTACAGTAACCATGCCTAGTTGTTTTCTGGTCCTACAAAGTGATTATATTTCATTACACTATAATGTATCTTTTATCTATGGGTCTCTATATATAAATTGAAATTCTTACAAAAATGAGAAAATACTAAAATATTACTTAACATCATTAATAGTGTATTATTGATATTACTAACTTATTAAATGCACTTTAAAAATTGTAGCAAATTATTAATATTAATTAATAATTTACAACTTGAAATTCAATCAACAGACCTACCTCATAAAACTGGTAATCAGATTCAGTCATTTTTAGTAAGTGCTTTTTCTCTGTATCTGCCAACAGTTTGTGATCATGTTGATATATGTCAAATAAAACGTTTACAGTTTTCAGAAAATCATCCAGATCTTGATGATATTTAGGTCCCCTTTTCTTTTTGTCATACTTCAGAAGGCGGTTGAATTCCTTTATTTGGGTTTTCAGTCAGCTCTGTATGACATTTACTGATATTGGATAAACATTATATGTGACCCACAATTTATGCAATTCCTCAGAAGTAGCTCTCAGTACAGCATCTGTTTTATAGTCTCCGAAACACAAATACCTTTCAATAACTTGCTTCAACGTAGGCAATTTCCCTAAAGGAAACTGTTCTGCTGGCATAAAATGTACATCACCAAGTACTTTAGCAACTGTTTTCCTTGTAGAAGTCATACTTTATATTGCAAATGTTGAATTCAATGACAAATTGCAGTTGGAAACTTATAACAAAGGCACCTGAAAAAAAAACAAGTTTTCAATTTATTACGTTTAAAAAAAGTTCATGAAGCAGCCCCACCCTCTATTCTTTAATCAAGCATAATGGATGCAAGATAACAAGGAAAAGTCATATCATGTGATCACTATGTCCATGTCAACATCCTTTTAGGGCAATGTTAGTAATCAAAAAGCCAAATCATGCTTATTTTAGAATTTCTTTTGTCACTAAGGTCCGTCGAAAGGGGGTCTATGGGCCCCAAAAATTAGTTTTTCTAAAATAACTCGAAAACTAAAGGTTTTGTGAAAAAATACCACTCTTAATAATTTGTTCTAAATCAAATTCTGCATCTTTTGGTATGCAAACCATCTCTCTAGCATGTTCAGAAGAAGAGATATTGCCATTTTCCTGATTTTGCTAGTGCAGCATTAGATGTTTTTACAAAAATGGGGGTGGCTGGACACACGTTGGTGGCCACCAATTATTTTTTTCAGGAATCTTATTTTTATATCAAAAGCCAACTGTTAATGACTGATTAATTCTATCTTGAGTTTCAGCCCAGCCTATATAATAAATCCTGTCCTAGGTCATTCTGCGGCTGAGCACGAGCTATTTAATGTCTATTACAAGTGAATGTAAGTACTTCAAAAACAAAAATGATGAGAGCAAAAATATATAATAAACAGTTTGGTAGTCTCGATAATAGTTTGGTAGTCCCGATAATACATAAGTACCAATATACATATATACAGCTAGCTGTGACATATATTGCTACATATACTGTGATATATACTGCTCTACCTGCCCAGCTACTGCTTGTATATCCTACCTATCTTTTTAGTTTTTGAGTTAAGGATGTTGCTACAAATGAAAAATAAAATAATATCCCTATGCAGTAAAAATATTAGTAGTTTTATCAGATGAATCTTTGATGATTTTTGTTTGATGTTGCTGACCTGCCATTGTATATTTGTCAAGTTTTGAAATGAATTGTAAAATGGTACTGTAGGATATTACTGCAATTGATCTAGCTGGTATAAATATTGTCTGCATATAGGAGGTCCAAGAAAAGTTAGCTTCTCTGTTTTTTGATACATTGGTGGTATACAGAGTGAGGATTCTGTATCTGTAGGAATAAGTTAAATCAGGGTAGTCTAACAGTTTTCTTGTAAATTGGATTTTAATAAAGATTTACAAAAATAAAAAAGTGCTTCACTTTCTTTAGTAGGCCTACTCTGCAAACTTTTTAATCTCCTTAGCAGCAGCAGCAGCAGCAGCAGCATCCTTTTAATTAATTAGATTAAAGTTTTCATCATTTAAAGAGACTTGTTTATAAGCTATTTATAAAAAATACTAGCCTTTATATGTATATAAAAGAAAATTATGAAAGTTGGCAAAAAATATTGACCATTTTGAAATGTTCAAGAAACATGAATGAACATTTTTAAAAGTTTTATTTAAATTCACATAACTAGTAGGTAAAGGCTTCAAATAATGATACAGATAGTCTGTAAATGAAGTAGGGAAGTACAGTGCTGGTCAATGAAAATGGCCACCCTATGCTGAAATTTGTGACTGTGACTGGCTGCTGTTTTGATTTGAGTGACTTTTTCTAAATGATTCGTCCAATTTCAGTTTTGTGGGCATTGCCATTTAGAGTACCGTACTTAGTATTGTTTCTTAATGAATAGGTCAGTGTTCGCTGAGCATTGATTGTGGGTGTATGTGCAATTAAAGCTCCTGACAGTTTGAGTGATTTATTTGTAAATTTGGTGCTGTTTTTAAGTGTAATTAATTTGTGATTTGAAGCTAATATGGTGAAGCCATTTACATCTCCTGAAATTAGAGGCACTATATGTTGCTTTAAAAAAGGTGAAATTAGTAGAAAGCTAAACATAGTTTAAAGTACTGTATGATGATGGTGAGAGTGATCTGCCTCTGATCCACATGGTGGCACACCACAACCAAAGGTTAGGCCTGGAAAGAAAAGGAAGACTTCAGAAACAAAAAGCTGATGAGAAGAATGGTCTTAGTGTGGCCTTTTATTACTACAAAACAGTTAGACTGAAAACCCTGAAATGCTAAAAAATGTCAGTGTATGTACAATATGTCATTGCCTGCAATCAACTCTGAAATTATTGAGCATGGTAGCAGCAAGGAAACCCCTTCTTACCCCATTAATGAGGAAAAAACTTCTTGCCTTCTGCTACAAATACAAAGATTGGGAAAAGGTCATGTTTTCTAATGAAAGTGCCTTTAAAGTGATTGACTCACAAATGCACAGAGTTAAGAGGCCTGTTGGGAGCAACTGATATGATGGTTGGTTTGCAATAAAAACTTAAGCACCCAGATGACAATGATTTGGGGCTTTTTTAATGTGAAAAGGGTACAGAAGGTTGTATTTTTTACTGAAAAATGAAACTATGAATGCAGCACACTATATAACAGTACTAGATGGGCATTTGCTGAACTTTGACCATCAATGCGTGCACAATTTTTCAACATGATAGTGCACCATGCCATAAGGCCAAAAAAGTGACCACCTGGCTCAATTCCTACAAAATAAAGGTTCTTAATTGGCCTAGTAACTTGTCTGATTTTGAACCATATTGAGAATCTCTGGAATAATATGAAACAAAGTGCAAAATGAAGACTCAGCATCTGTTACCAAGCTCTAGGAAGCCATAAAAAAAATACTGGGTTCAGGATGTAACACCCAAAATTTGCAAAACCCTAGCTCATTCAATGGTCAAGAGAATAAAGCTTGTACTTCAGTCGAAAGGTGATATGACAAAATATTAGTCAATTCAAAGTTAAGCTTCATAAAATCTCGCATTCTTATCTAAAAGTAACTCTTTTTGCCAAAGGCACAGCAGTACCAAAGGGTGGCCATTTTCATTGACCACCACTATATATTAAGGTGGAGTGAAAATATCATTTTTGGATTTTTAATTTACTTGAGTGTGGAAAAGTTGCCAATGGGCTTTAGAAACAAGCATGTGAAATTATAATACAATTGAAGCATTGCTTGATTGACCACCAGCGATTTTAATATATGGCATATTTCATGTTTTAACGATCGCTTTGCCCATCAGGAGTCATCCAAGATGCTGGTCTTTCATCCATGTTTATGCAAATAATTAACAGCTTAGTTTGCTGTAGACTGTGTTATTGCATACTTGAGGTTGACATTTAAGATTACAACATGTGTGGAATGTAAATTAATGGCAATTACAGAGGGTGGCCAAATTATTAGAGCTGATGTGAGTAAGTGAGATAAGAAAGAGTTTAGTTAACCATACATTGATTTAATGCTAGTTTCAGTGATGTTAGTGATTTGGTGCGATAACATATGCAGTCCGTGAGTCAGAGGGGATGGGAGATTGGTAGTGGGGGGAGAGTGAGTAATATGCAAAGCGCGGCTGCTCCGCCAAGCTCAGTGCACATGTGGCAGTGAGAATTGAAGGTTATTTGTGCTGTTATCATAATTTTTTCGTGAAACTTGATATTAAAAGTAAGTTAATTACATATTGATATCTGTTTATAGGTGTTTGACAAGTGAGTGTGACAGTATTAATTTGATATTTCTTTTTCTTGCAGAAATTCTTTAATAGTCTTACATTGCTTACAATTTATAATAGTTTTTTTTTTTTCAGAATGGAAATTATTACGAGGGAGAAGGCGGCATGTGTGATTTTTGGCGCGCCACGCGAGATACCCACAAATGTTCTTCCCACCTACGCTGATGTTATGAAGGCTTACATCCATACAAGACAACAGCTGACAACGAAGAATAACAAATATCCACCGTTCGCCGAAGTATCAAAAAAGTTTGCGTTGATGTTGAACTTGTTTGGGAGAAAGCGTCTCTTCCGACCGTGACGCACGGACGAGTGATTGAAACGCTCAGACCGTACAACGAGAAATACAAGAAAATCTTGAAACCATACAAGGCTCGGAAGGACAATGACAACTACAAGCAACAACTTGAACAGTTCAGAGAAGACGCAGATAAACTCTTCGACATTAGCAAATGCAAATGTGTAGATTTCGTCATGAGCTGTAAGTGCGAAAGAGCGGACAAAGTACCACTCAAAGAAAGAAAGTTTCTAGAGGACCAGAGAGGAGCCAGAAAGATGATTATAGGAGGCATCGATTTGGTGGAAACAACAAAGCTACAGAAGAAAATATCCAGGAAAGTCTGTGAATCGAGAAGACAGCATTCACCAAGAACAATTGAAGCAGCAATGCAATTCTGGAAGCTACAACGAGGAAGACAAGGACGACGACACCGACAACAGCGACGAAGAATACACCCTATCTAAGTCACACTGTAAACCTGATCTATCGACACTGGAGAGTAAACGTCAAAGAATGACGATGACTGTACGATTACCATGTTTGGCTAAAGCGTGCGATAGAATGGGCGTCTCAGATCGAGCAGCAGCCGTTATTGCCTCATCCGTGCTACAAGACATTGGAATTGTGTCTACAAATGACACCTCCAAAGTCATTGATCGTAGTAAAATTCGCCAAGAAAGAAGTAGAACTCGTCAAGAACTGACAAAACTAGACAGCAGTATGACAGACTTGCCTGGATTGTACTTCGACGGTCGAAAGGATAGAACGATGAAAAATGTACGAGATGCCGCAGGACATGGCCACCGGGACAGAGATACAGAAGAGCACATCAGCATTATTTGTGAACCAGGTTCATCGTACTTTGGCCACGTGACGCCGTCAAGTGGATCAAGCAAGGCGATTTCCAAAGTAATCTTTGAATGCTTGGCTGCGCGAAGTGTGGATCTCGACAGTGTGAAAGTCGTCGGATGCGACGGAACCGCTGTCAACACTGGACATAATGGCGGAGTTATTCGGCAGCTTGAGGAATTACTACAAAAACCGCTGCAATGGCTCGTGTGCTTATTACATGCTAACGAGCTCCCCCTGCGACACCTGTTTCAGCATTTAGATGGAGCAACTACAGGACCTAAGTGCTTCTCAGGACCGATAGGGAAATCTCTCACAGCATGCACGGAACTCCATATAACATCGTATGAACCTATATCTCCATTACAGCCACTGCCGCATGTTGACGTGAAGGACCTGAGCACTGACCAGCAGTACCTGTGGCAGATGTGTCAAGCTGTCAGTGAAGGACACTGTCCCTGTGATCTAGCATTGCGAAAACCGGGACCATTGAACCACTCGCGATGGTTGACAACTGCCAACAGAATCCTCCGCCTCTATGTTGGCCTCGATGCACCATCCAACAACATCAAAACTCTTGTCACATTCATCATCCGGGTCTACGCCCCAACATGGTTCGCCATCAAGACGCAGCCATCATGCAAAGATGGAGCCAAACATCTGCACGGGATGATGGTGAGAACACGGTACCTCAGCTCCTCTCTAAAGAAAGTCGTCGACCCGGTGATTCGGCGAAACGGCTTCTGCGGACACCCCGAGAACGTGCTATTAGCCATGATCACAGATGAGCGACCACATATAAGGGAACTCGGACTCGGAAGAATCATGAAGGCAAGATCACATGTGTCTGCAAACAAAATCCGCAGGTTTCGAGTGCCACCGCTCAACCTCGACGCGACCGAATACCAGGACATGGTCAATTGGCAGACTTTGACCGTGACGGAGCCTCCTGTTACGATGGATATGACGGACAACGAATTGAGCGACATGATCTCTGCTCAAATTTCACCAAGTGTCCTCTTCCCTCGCTTCCCTTGTCACACACAGGCGGTGGAAAGATGCGTGAACCTAGTTACCGAAGCTTCAGCCGCTGTGTGTGGCGAGACGTCCCGCCATGGATTTATTCGGGCTCGCGTCGCTTCTCGGCAGCTTATGCCGAAACTTGAGTCTAAACGTGACTATCAATTCTGAATTAACCATGCATGCATAACTCAGACTCTATCGTTAGCATAATAGTGTGCCAAAATAACTAAAAAATATATAGTTTGATGTTTACTCATATTTTAGGTATTTTTGTGTAAAATCGTATATTATTGTAAACTTATAACGTCTGGTGGTCGATCAAAAGATTGTCTGATTTTAATAAAATTTTTTGCATATTGTTCTATTAGTCCATTGGCAACTTTTAAAACCTCAAGTAAGTTAAAATTCACAAAAAAAATTTTTTGGGCCATTTTCACTCCACCCTACTGTATATAGCTACTGGTATAAAGAAATAGGTATAATATAGAAAGGGTAAGAGCTTATAGTGTTGGTATGGGGGCCTAGGCAGGGTTGGTAAAAACCTGAGTTTCTTTGAGAAAGCACTGTACATGGGGAATTTTCCCCCAAGAAAAACCCAACCCCAAGGGGTTTTGAGTTTTTATTGTGGGAAATAATCTTTCTTTCCTTATTTGTTATTAAAAATTGTATACTTCTGCAGAATACTTAAGACATAAAATATATATATATATATATATTAGGGTGTTTCACGGCAGTGTGGTTGATGGATGAAGTGGAAGGAAGTTCAATCCACATTGATGCCCCTGTTCCTTTTGCCAAGGAAACTCGTCTGAACAGGTTTCAACCAGATCAGAACACGTTTAGGGGTCCCGAGATTTGACGCTTTAGATTGCTTAGGTATTTCTAATTTCAGCTGTTCTAGTGTTAGTCGACTGCCTTGCTTCCTGATGGAAGGGTGCACTGCTCTCTGTCCTTCATGTCAGTTGTCGAGTTTTGTCCTCGTTGTGTCTACTGTTGCATATTTGTACTCTTTTCTAATTCGTATATTTCCTCATTGCAGATAAACATGGCAACTCGAAGCAAGAAAGAGGGTTGGCTCATCGGACACCCGAATAAGGAGATCCTGGGTAGCCGCCTGCCAACGAAGTTGCAAGTCTTGCAAAAGTGCTTCTTCCATCAAAAACAGGAAAACCTAGGATGGAGAAAATGTTTGAACCTCTGTTTGGATGCTGTGATGGTGTTCTGGAAAAGAGCAAGGATCCCTACTATGAGGTGGGACAGCGCCCTTCAGAAAATGGAAGCTCTGCTCCAGCGTTATGACAAGTTGGTGAAAAGCAGGAACAGATCCGAGGAGAGCTGTCGTGTTGCGGAGGACATGTTCAAGGCGGAACTCAAGAATGAAATCCTTGATATTGGTCATTCCAATGCCCTTTCTATGATGACAAACGAGGAAGACAAGCTCTTCTACAAGAGTCAGCAGGAGGACCCAACAGAGAGCAGTATGGGATTGGCAGACATGAAGCTGGCCCAAATGGAGAGTAGGAAAAGGCATCGAGAGGAACAGCAGGAGGAGAGACGACACCAGGAATTCGAGTGGGCCAAGATGGTTACAGAAGCTGCTACTCTTGAAGACAGCTCCTCGTCCTCGGCATCGCCATCTGCGGAAGATGATCCCTCCTTGGCAGCCTCCACATCTGCTTCATGTCCTTCTCCGAGGAAGCAGTCGAGGAACCTCATCACTCAGGATGTGGCTGTCGCGTACGACTGGATGAACATTTCTTATCGTGATGTAGTGATGTCCTACGCCATCGTCGCGCAATCCTTGGGGCACGATTTGAACGAGGTATCCATCTCCTCTTCCACAATGTATCTTGCTTGCCAGTCGCTTCGGAAGCAAGCAGCAGAGGCGTATCAAGAGGGAGAATTCTGTCCTGAGGAGCCCTTGGTGTTGCACTGGGATGGGAAAATGCTGCCTGAAATCACAAGTGACGGATCTGTGGACCGGATTGCTGTGCTGGTCACCGGGAATGGCCAAGAGAAGCTGCTTGGAGTTCCGAAAGTTCCAGCTGGCGTGGGAGTGGAGACGGCACATGTCTGCATTGATCTTGTGCGGGAACACGACCTGTCCGAATGAATCAAGGGGTTATCATTTGACACAATGGCATCGAACACCGGGATTCACGTGGGAGCCTGCGTCAAGATTGAGGAGGGTCTTGGGAAGCAACTTCTTTACCTAGCATGCAGGCACCATATGTACGAAATTGTCCTGGCCCAAGTCTTCCAGTCTTCGATGGGCCCCACCTCTGGGCACGAGACTGGGATCTCCAAAAGATTCCAAGAGCAGTGGGGTTTCATCGACTGATCTCTTATCACCACTGCTATTGATTCAGATAGCTGCAGCATCGCTGGACCTCTTCAGGGTCTCAAGGACCGAACTGTCCTTGTTGTGAGGTAAGCTCTGGCTTCTGGTCAGCCGCAGGATGACTACCAAGAACTTCAACTGGTTATCCTCTTTCTTGGGGAAGAGACTGTCGCCAGTGTGCCACTGCGGAAGCCAGGAGCATACCACCATGCGCAGTGGATGGCGAAAGCCATTTATGGATTGAAGCTGTACCTCCTTCAGGACCAGTTCAGGATGACCGGGCGGGAGCTGAAAGGAGTCACAGAAATCTGCCTGTTCGTCGCCCTGGCCTAGGCAAAGGCTTGGAGTTGTGCGACGAGAGCAGAGCAGGCCCCACATGTGGATCTGGAGTTCTTGCTGGACCTGGAAATACTGCAGGAAGATGCCGTGATCGTCGCCAAGCAAGCGCAAGCGGCCATGAAACGACACCTCTGGTACTTCTCCGAAATGCTGGTCAGCTTGGCATTCTTCGATCAAGGGGTTCCTCAGGAAGAGAAACAAAGGATGTGAGAGAACCTCACCAAACCAGCATTGAGGAAAGCATCGAAGCGTCTGGAGGGGAAGACCATCCTCGGCTCCTTCAAAGGAAAAATTATTTCGGATTTTGTTACCTTGAGGACAAAGGATCTCTTCACCGCACTCGTCTTGGGAAAGCAACCCACACTACCAAGCAGGCCTAGCTAGGGTCTGCGTCCTGGCTGTGGTGAACGACTCGGCTGAACGGGGGATCGCTCTCAAGAAATTCAATACTGCCCTAACAACGAAGGAAGAAGACAAACAGTACCTGCTGAAAGCAGTTTTCAAGAACAGGAAGGATTTTCTGAAGAAGCAGAAGGGGGAAATGATGAAGTGATGAGTCTGTGCTCTCTGACGTAAGGCATGATTTCTCGGGACCCCTTATTGTTGTCGAAGGAGTCTCATTTTTGGCCAGGAGTGATAAATATGTAAAACGAACACGGGCATCTATGTGGATTAAAAATATAATGTGGTTCTCATTTATGAAACACCCTAATATATATATACATACAAGACTTGGTCAACCAGCCCAATCTGATGGTTAGAGTCTCAGAAGCAAAATTACCAGTTGATCTCTCACCTATGTAAAACTAACTAGAAGTTGTACACTATAAACAGTTAATAAACTTCAAGTAAATCTTTACTTATTTAAAACATATTTACATACCAGTATGTACAATTGTACATTGGACCCTGCAATTTAAATTTATTCTTTCATTAGTAATTTTGGCAATTGTTTCTGTGCTGCTTTTTTCAGTCTGATTCCTTCCTTTTACTTGTGTTTGAACATGTGGATGAGAGGTAATTTTTGGCAGCATGTGTTTCAAATGTTTTAGACCAGGGTTTCCCAATCTCTTGCAGTCACAGACACCTTTCTAATCCTGGTAACTTCTGTGGACCTCCCCCTTCTTTTCTATAGCAGCACTTTCCCTTGAGACAGTCATTTAACCTCAATGTGCAAAAGGAGTTGCTGATGCTCACTTCCCATGTTAGTGCATAGAACAGCAAATAATTGTGAATTCAGCAGTTTTGCAATAAGGTCTGAATGCAGTGAGGACATTATTTGACAAAATTACCCAAATTATTTTTGTTAGTGAAATAATATTTGGAATTCTGTTTGTAGATACCACTGTCGATGCATGGGGGTTTGTGAACCACAGTTTGGGAAATCCTGTTCTAGACCAATTGGCAGCTGAGTGATACAGTGGTAGCATAGGGTAACCACTGGTTGATCCATTTTCCATTTGATTGTGGTACTGGTTGATCAAGTCCCCTATATATATATATATATATAATATATATATATATATATATATATATAATATATATATATATATATATATATATACAGGGTGTTTGAAAACTTTCTGTACAAATTGTAATGGGGGATAGGCAACACCAAGACAAACCCTTTTCGTCTATAAGTGTATGTCTGCTGACATCACCATTCGGCACGAGAGGGCGCCGCTGCAATTGGCTAAAAGGTGAAGTGGGCTAGACTCGCGCTTGCCGCGGGCATTCTTAAATCGGACGTAGTACGCGTAACATGTTTATTTAAAGAAGGTATGTTTATTTAAAGAAGGTGCTGAAAGTTGCGACCGGTAGCATCAATGCATGCCCGACAGCGTCGAAGCATTGACCGACGTACACGTCGAAAGATTCCCGGCATTTCGGGAACAGTTCCAGCGGCGACAGCGATTCTTGCTACGAGGTCTTCTGAGTAAATGGGAGTCTCGTACACGAGGTTCTTCATGTGTCCCCACAGGAAGAAATCGAGGCATGTTAAATCGGGCGATCTCGGTGGCCAGGCTACGGGCCCACCCCGGCCTATCCATCGGTCCCCAAAAGTGGCGTTCAGATAATCCTGCACATCGTTGCTGGAGTGTGCTGGGGCCCTGTCGTGTTGAAACCACATTCGTCTACGAATAGCCACGGGAACATCTTCCAGCAGTTCCGGCAACGTTTCTTCAAGAAATATCCGATAAACCCGCCTGTCGAGTCGGGCAGGCAGCAGTTACGGCCCAATCAACTTGCCATGGACGATACCCGCCCAAACATTGACGGCGAACCGTTCTTGATGAGCATGCACCCGTGTAGCATGTGGATTTGCGTGCGCCCACACGTGAGAATTGTGTATGTTAAACACACCCTCACGTGTGAAACAGGCCTCATCTGAGAACAGCACATAAGCCGGAAAATTAGGCTGCACTGCTGTCTGCTGCAGAAACCAGCGTGCGAATTCCACACGAAGAGGGTAATCCCGAGGTTGTAATGCCTGGACTCTCTGACGATGAAACGGATGTAACTGCTGCTCGTGCAACACACTCCAGACCAGGTCGTGGTTCACACCGAGGATACGTGCAACACCTTGCGTGCTTGCGCTTGGATTGTCCTCAAATCGCCGTAGGATTTCTTCTTCCATGTCAGGGGTGCGCATGTTTCTCTCCCGACCAGTGTCATGCATGTTTGCATGGAATGTTCCAGTTTCTCGCAGTCGCCGATGCAAATGCGCAAACGTTTGGTGGTTTGGCACACGTCTGTTTGGGAAGCGCTGTCGGTACAACCTCACAGCAGCTCTTCCGTTTCCATTGGCAGCCCCATACACCATATGCATGTCAGCCATCTCAGCAGTCGTGAAGCGCTCCATGTTACGCGTACTACGTCCGATTTAAGAATGCCCGCGGCAAGCGCGAGTCTAGCCCACTTCACCTTTTAGCCAATTGCAGCGGGCCCTCGCGCGCCGAATGGTGATGTCAGCGGACATACACTTATAGACAAAAAGGGTTTGTCTTGGTATTGCCTATCCCCCATTACAATTTGTACAGAAAGTTTTCAAACACCCTGTATATATATATATATATATATATATATATATAATATATATATATATATACTGTATATGTGCCTCGGTGGTGTAGTGGTTGGCATCGCTGACTTTGAATTCATTGGCCCTGGGTTCGAGACCTGATGGCAGCTGGTGCGCAGCAAAACCCAGCTGTTCATCCTTCCACACAATAAAGAAAGTGGTTGGTAGATAAATGGGTACCCTAGGTGGCCTAGTGGTTAAGACACTGGGCTGCTAATGGTGTGTGGTTCGGATTCCACGTTAAACTGTAGGTCTAAGGTGGAGTGAAAAGCTTGACCTTCATCAGAATGAACAATTTGGGCGGAAGCTAACCAAAGGTTATATATATGTATATATATATATATATATATATATAATATATATATATAATATATATAATATATATATATATATATATATATATATATATATATGGGCTACATCATGGTCAATGTCGTAACACAGCTTCCCGGAGATCAGCAAAGTTAAGCGACATTGGGTCTGGGCAGTAGTTGGATGGGGGAGACCGTCCTCTGCACCCAGATTATGTAGTGACCTGTGGTTCGGATCCCACGTAAAGCTGTAGGTCCCCTCCGTCATATGACCTTAGATGTTGCGAAGGAGGTTAAACAACCCTAATTAAAAAAAAAAAAAATTATATGTTATTATTATTATATAATGTAGTAATTTATATAAACTGAAAAAATGAGAGGCATTACTTTTGTATTAACTTTCGTATCATAAGTAATAATTCAGGTCCTTGCATCAAAGGTCAAAGTCAGATATGTAGGGAGTATTAATGTTCCATCATAGTCCTTGTTTGATGTGGCCTCTATTATTATTATTAATTAATTAATTAATGATAAATGAAAACTAGTTAATACTGAAATACTAATACTGAAAATTGACACACACACACACACACACACACACTGGAAATCCATTTCTGTAGAATTTTTATGCATATCTAATTTAAATTTAAATTCCTTTACTCTCGTTATTTCATGGCATAAAATTTTATTGGTTAGTAACAGTAAAAAGAGGAAAACTTAAATTTATTCTTTAAGGCCTGAAATTTGAGTCTATTATTAACTCCACAGAAAATAGTAGTAAAGCATATACTGTATTTTAATTTACATTAAAAATATGGTATTCACATTTAAAAAACAAATAAATTGTGAAATTTTGAAAAGAACTAAAGGAGATTTTCAATTTTTTCAAGGTGGGTTTTTCTGATAAAATGTACTGGCGATAATTAACTGAATTGGCTCTACTTAGACCAATCCTGAGCCTAGGCCTAGGGCTATGAATATTTTTTGGTATTCATCCATGGTTAACTAGGCCCTAGTTATGAACTTTAAATTAATTATGATTGGTATTGTCACCATCCTGATGTCAGAGCTCAATTGCTGCCATTATGTAACAAATGATATAGGTCTCTTTAGTATATTGAGGGACATTAGCCAGGAACAAGTGTCTCATTTGCGCTTGATTTCTTCAGAAATCAATTTCTTTCCTCTGCCATTGAATTTACTGTACCTAATAAAAAATTTTAATTCGTAGGTATTATGATCAGCTGATTGCATTAGAGTCGAAAATTCCTGCAAATGAACTCCAGATCCCCTTCAAGTGGAAAGATGCATTTGACAGAGGATCCATTTTTGGAGGAAGGATTAGTCTTAGTAAGTTGTAGATATGGTATGAAGACTAGGCTGACTTAAATAAATTGGTTATTTATTAACTTAACATATGTTAAGACTAACATTGTAAAACTAATACCAATGTAAGTTTATGCAGGTCAGGGGATCACTGTACACTAATCATTTTTAAAATTTTATAAAACAAAATGGTAATGGATGCCAAACATGGTAGATTGATTGCCTTGCATACCTGTTCTTTCTTACTTACTGACTGACTGACTGACTGACCAATGAGTCTTACTTTATATAGATTTTTAAGTCAGGCAGATTTTAAGGTTTCATATAGAAAAGTTGGTATATCAGGCAGTATTCATGATACAGTATTAAGTTGTATAAGTCATTCTGCCCCAAATTTATTGACATGGGGTGAAATTGGGTTGGTTAAATAGGGGAGGAATAGTGAATAGGAAGTCCATATTTAATGGGTATGCAGCTCAGAGTTTGAGAAACAGTTCTAGAGGATATCTAATATTTTCAACTTTTCTACATTTTTAATACTTAGGTGCAATCAGGGACAGTAAAATATACCATATTCAAAATTCCAACCATACCATAATAAGATGCATTAAAATTTTGACTTATGTTCAATAAATTTAAATTTGAAAAAAAATTCTCATTCAGACCCTGCCACATCCCTACACACAATTTAAGTTCTAAAATACCTTTAAATAGAGAGGAAGCTTTTTTTCTCTCTATTATTTGGATATCTGATGTGACAAGAACATATTTAAACTATTCTTATCAGAATATACTGTTATGAAGCATGGAAACTTTTTAGGCAGGATACAGTGGGATTCAGTTAATTTATTAGCTATAGATGGAAAGTGAAATGGCAAATAATAATAATAATAATAGTAAACAAAAGGTGAAAATGTACAGAAATAGCTGGCATACTGTCTGACTTATGTTATGCATGTGTAATTATTGTATGAGACCCTTTTCATGAAA
This sequence comes from Bathynomus jamesi, assembly GCA_023014485.1. Lineage (NCBI taxonomy): Eukaryota > Metazoa > Arthropoda > Malacostraca > Isopoda > Cirolanidae > Bathynomus > Bathynomus jamesi. The sequence continues at coordinate 760,820 of JAJOZX010000581.1, read as the reverse complement.
AAGTAGGCAATTGATGAGATGAGATTGAAGATGATATTTGCAGGAATTATGTTTTAGATAATTATAAAACAAGGACTTGATTAACTATATTAATGTTAAATATTCTCAGTTAAGGGAGTAAAGCCACAATGAAAAACTGACTTATTAGAGCACAAGCTTTCATCTATATTAATCCCTGGGAAGTCTAGTGTTATGATGGTGTTTTGTGTCGGGTAATTGCTCTTAGGATGGGTATAGTACATTGATCTTTATTTGATCTTAATCATCAGAGCTTGAACTGATATGCCCAAAGAAGGTTTTCTGCATTATTTGATTTCTTTGAGGTTGGTATTTTATTAGGTATTTCAGTAAATTGCATTTGAATATAGTTTTAGAAATCTTGATAATCTAAATTAAAGATTAATCATAATAAATTGCTTTTAATACTCAACAGTAGGAGTTAATATGATCTTAAGATATGGTAAAAGGGAGGGGTTTTGCATTATTTGATCACTTTTAGGTAGTTTTAAAAATTAATTTTGAGTAATATTAAAGAAAATTTATATCTTTTAAAATGAACATGCACCCAAAAATGCATCACCTCACTAATTATGCTTAATTATGCCTATGCCAAATAAGTTTGGAGGGGCCATACTTAATTGTACTTGTCTGTCTGTCCATCTGTTCATTCTTAACACTTTCGTGTCTGTCCTACAGTTTTTTGAGCCACATAACTGATGAAACTTCATACACGCATGAACCATCAAATGATGTCATAAGCAAGAATTAGTCCCTACATCAAAGGTTAAATGGAAGTCTGTGTCATAACATTTTAACTGCTCAACATAAGTTGATGAAACATCATGCACACAAGTATCATCGCAGGATGATGTGTCATGAGTAAGAATCAGGTCCTTCCATCAAGACTCAAGGTCACAAATATGTTGGGGCATTGGTGGTGGTGGTCTGACATAGTTCTTGGTTGATATGCCTCCTTAATGATAAATGAAAACTAGTTAGGCCCTAGCTAATACTGAAACTTGATACCTACACTGTAAAGTCATTTCTATAGTTTCTGCATCTCTGATTTAGATTTAAATTCCTTTACTCTTGTTATTTTATGGCTTATAATTTTAATGGTTAGTTTTGTGAAACAGAATTATTTTAAAAATTTGGCTAACTTATATAGTCCTTTAAAACACAATTCCACTCAGTCTAACTTTGGAACAGAAGTGGTCATCCAATTTGAGGCTCTTTTGTCTTCAGCCATTCACGTAATTAGAACATGGAACACCATGTCTGACTCAGTATTGGTGTGCATGCTGATCGAACCATGAACATACCTATAGCTCAGTGTTCACGAAGATGAGTTTCAATATTGCCTAAAATTTATGCTGCTCATGGAAATTGTGGAAAAACTAGGTCTATGGTAATTGCCCATTGTACAGGCGATTCATCAAAAATTGCCATTGGAATTTAATGCCAAGGTAACAGGCAAAAAACTGACTTTTGTTAAAAAATTTATGTATAACTTGTTAGGTTATGGTATCTAGCCTTGACCTGGTTGAAAAAGTCTTCTTCAAATTTGGTTAAAATTATATATATCAAAACTGTGGTTGACATAGTTACGGTATTTTATCTATTTCATTGCTCTGCCTGCTATGTTGCTGGGAGAGTGATGAAATAGATAAAATACCGTAACTACATTACCCATTACCACATGAAAATTTTTATACATATTTATACGTACCCTACTTCATTTTGTTAATGTAAGCCCAATAGCCTAGTCTCTGTGATAGTAGGCCAATGCCTACATAATCTTTCGTTCTTGCTTTCCATGATAATTTTCCCCATCTCTGATGGGCTTTACCATAAAACTGAGGCAATTCGTAGTTATATACAATATAATGTAAATTAATAGTTTTATATTGAAATACAACTTAAAATGTAAACTATACGATAAGTGAGTTTATTTTTTTCATAGAAACTGGTGCTCTGCTTATGGGATAATTTAACTCTTATTTAATTTTCCAATTTCTTCATTTTTGCAGCACTTTCATCTTTCTCATATGAAAAAGTTTGCATCCTCTTCAACATTGCTGCAATGCAGTCGCAAGTGGCTGCAATTCAAAGCTCTGATTCAGATGAAGCTTTGAAATTGGCTGCCAAACTATTTCAGGTAAGGCATTTAGTTTTTATTCACACTATACTAAGCAAAGATTGTTTACATTATAGACACTTACAAAACTCCCATTCCTAGAAATTCAATAAAATTTAATTCCTAGAAACGTAAAGAAAAATTCAGAAAAGACTCAGCACCCTCTCTTTCTTACACTGCTTCATATTGCATGTTTTCACTTTAGTATGTTTCTGTAATATCTTCAGGTTTAGGCTGAAAGTTTTCAGAATTTGATGTACCTTTAAAGTAAATTGGTTATCAGTGAACACTTATTTACTGACAGGAAATAACTTATTTATTTACTTATACAGTATATATAATAATGCAAACCCATAAGGAAAAGGAAAAATGATTCTTAAGCCTTTCAAGTATCGTTTTTCTTTTTCCTTGTGGGTTTGCATCATTCATTCATTTCATGTTTGTAAAATTCATCATTTTATTATATATATATATATATATATATATATATATATATATATATATATATATGTGTACAGTATATATAAATATATAATATGTGTACAGTATATATAAATATATATATATATATATGTACAGTATATATAAATATATATATATATATATGTACAGTATATATATATATATATATATATATATATATGTACAGTATATATAAATATATATATATATATATATATATATATGTACAGTATATATAAATATATATATATATATATGTACAGTATATATAAATATATATATATATATGTACAGTATATTAAATATATATATATAATATATGTACAGTATATATAAATATATATATATATATATATGTACAGTATATATAATATATATATATATATATATGTACAGTATATATAATATATATATATATGTACAGTATATATAAATATAAATATATATATATATGTACAGTATATAAATATTATATATATATATATGTACAGTATATATAAATATATATATATATATATATATGTACAGTATATATAAATATATATATATATATATATGTACAGTATATATAATATATATATATATATATGTACAGTATATATAAATATATATATATATATATGTACAGTATATATAAATATATATATATATATATGTACAGTATATATAAATATATATATATATATATATGTACAGTTCCCGCAAGGGGGTTCTAGCTCGTGCTCGTGAGTGCTCTTTGTGCTCGTTTGTACGTGCTTGTTCCTGGAGGTTTCACGTGCGCCCTCCCGGCCCTAGCACCCAAGGATGATGGGGCTCGACCCTGCAGTCCTTGTCATCCTTGGTCTTTTTCCACTTCGACTGTCCCCTCCACCCTTTCTTTTTCCTCTGTCTTTCCTCTCACTTTTTCTTTGTTTTTCCGCCGAGATATGCCCTTTTAAATAGAGGCGAATCGGTTCTTCCCGAACTTAAAAAAAAAATATATATAGTACAGTAGGCCGTTTCGAAAAATCGAAATTTATGATGGCTCAACGCACACATACTAAAAACGTAATATGTCATGAATAAAGACTTCATGCAAAATATTAAGACAAGAGCTTATTGTTATCCCACCCCTCAATGCATATCTATTTTACCCCTCATGAGAAAATTTTCATTTTTCTGGCAAATATATTTATTTATTTTGTGATGTCCTCTTAAATTTGGTATATAAAATTCATAAATAAAATTGGAAGATAAGTAGGTCATTTTCAGGAATGGTCCAGTAACCCCCCTATATTCTTTAGAGAGAATTCTAGAAAATTCTTCCTTCAGGATAACTATTCTAGAATTTCCATTTTTTCCCTTTATGGATTATATAATGTTTTATTTGCTTTTTCATCTATAATTACTGATATTTTCACAAGGTTACTGTTCTAGAAAGGTTACTTCATGTTACTTTACAACTTTCTTACAGTAATCAAGTCATAATATAATTTAGGTGAGTGATTAATGATTATATTATATTATTATTAAGACTAACACGTGGTAAAACTTTTTCCATCAGAATTATGGCAAAAACCAGAAACAAGTGTGAAGTCTGGTTGGTCGGACAAGTGCTGGAAGAGGGTTTTTCTGAGAAGCAGCTTCCAACTAACAGTGATGTCCTTAAACGTCTTTTTTATCACATTAAGGTGGGAAAGCAAAATGTCTCTGTAGTTTGCGCAACTGTAGCCAACGAAGTTATTGCTATGTGGGAAAAGGCCTCCTTAATTACATCCCACAAGCCTTATATTGTCTCAAAGCTTAAAAGGCTTTACAATAAGCATGAAGGGGTGGTCAAGAACCGAACTCGACGAACTCCTACCCAAGAGAAGAATGAAGCAGAATTTGTCACCAGCTTAAAGAAGCTTTTCGATGTAGCTCATTCAGAAGTGGAAACAGAAATAAAATTGCAGGAGGATAAAGATTTTCTTAAGGATCAAAGGAACGATCGGAAAATGATTATGGGTCCAGAAGACAAGGAGTTTTCAAGAAAGGGAAAAGCACGACAGATAAGCATGGAAAGAATGGAAAAACTTCGCAGGAAATCAAAGGAAGAAATGAGGCAATTGACAAAGGTTGTGGATCTCAACCAATGTGAAAATTCCGGTTCAGGAGGAAGTGAAGAATCATCTGGTGATGAATTGTTCTACAGAGCACTCTCATCATCATCTTCAAAAAAGGAGAAGCTTGAACCAGGTGTAATTGTTAGGGATAAAAAGTTCTTGGCTGCTCTGGACCGCACTGGAACATCTGCAAGAGCTGCTATGCACATTGTGGCACCTGCCCTTTCAGCTGCTGGAGTGGAAATTGAAGAGATCACACTTTCATCATCCTCTATCTCCAGGTCTCGGCGATCAACACGGATGCAGATGGGAGGAGACATTAAAGCCAGTTTCCAACCAAATACCCCTTTAATAATTCATTTTGATGGAAAGCTTCTTCCATCCATGCATGGGGGTAAGATTGATGTAATGCCCATTGTTGTGACTGGTGCAGGCGAATTAGAAAAATTACTGTCTATTCCAAAGCTTATTTCTGGAACATGAGAAGAAATGGGGAGAGCAGTTTTAGATGTCTTGAAGCAATGGCCACAAGTAAATGAGTGGGTAGCAGGCCTTTGTTTTGATACTACTGCAAGCAATACAGGTATCCATGCTGGGGCTTGTACCATCATCCAAAAGGCCCTTCAGAGATCACTCCTTTTTCTGGCATGCCGCCACCATATCCACGAGCTTCTTATCACTGCAGTTTTTGACATGTTTTTCTCTTCGTCGGGTCCACAAATTCCCTTATTCAATCGATTCAGAGATTGTTGGGATAACATTGATCAGCAGAATTACAAGCCCTATGAACCCAATGATCTCACCTCAGAATCTTTAGATCATTGGATCTTGAAGCACAGAGACAAGCTTATTTCTTTCATCAACTCCAAACTTCAAGAGGGCCACACTCGAGGTGACTACAGGGAATACTTAGAACTTGCACTTATCTTCCTTGGTTGTCCAATGCCTAAAACAAATAAAGGCTCTGATAGCAGATTCCACTACCCAGGAACTTACAGCAGAGCTAGATGGATGGGAAAGGGCATCTATTCCTTAAAAATTTACTTATTTAGGAACCAATTCCTTCTCACCCCTCATGAAAAACAAGCTCTGATACGAATAAACGCCTTTTCAGTGACAGTTTATCTTCAAGCTTGGTATACATCTCCAGTTGGAATTGATGCTCCAGCAAATGATTTGGCCCTCCTCAAATGCTACATATCTACAAGATCCAGGTTGATAAGGAAGTGGGTGCTACAGCCCTCAAAAAACTTCAGAACCATGGTTGGTACTTGAGTGAGGATCTTGTAGGATTTGGCTTTTTCTCAAACCTCGTGACTGAAGATGATAAGGTTCTAATGCTCCACAACCTTCACCACGCGCCTCCTCGAAAAGTGAGGGCAAGAAAGGTGGACCCCCGAATGTTGCAAAACCCCAATGACTTAAAGATTACCAGTTTTGTCACAACTCAAACACAAGACTTCTTCAAGTGTTTGAAAATAGAAATTCCCAAGAAACTTGAAGACATTGAGGAGCACCGTAAGCGGGTCATGGCAGTCAAAGTAATCAACGACTGTGCTGAACGAGGAGTCAAACTGGCTACAGAGTTTAATGAGAAGCTCACAAAGAGTGAGGAAGAGAGACAACTGGCCTTTCAAATCATTGAAAATCAGAGAAAGGAGGTCCCTCAGCCACTGAAATCCCTATATTCTTAATCAATATATGTCTTAAATAGAATTTAAGTCGCTTTGTTTTAAAACATATTTTTCGTTCAGTCTTATATTTGCTCTAATTATCCATTAATGTAAAAGAAGTGCCATCTGAGGGGTGCCTTTTTATCATTCAAATAAAATGATATTTTATCTATTTGTTTTTCTTCCTTTATATAAAAAAATAAAAGTGTGTGCGTTTATCAAAATTCAATTTGAAAAATTACCATATAATCGTGAAACGGTCTAATGTACAGTATATATAAATATATATAATTATATATATATATATATATATATATATATATATATATATATATATATATATAATATATATATATATATATATTAGGGTGTCACTTAAATGCAAAGTTTGAAATTTTCATGCTGACACCCCGCGAATCTATTCCATTGGTAAAAAAAACATGGTGACTGAAAAATCTTTTTATTTTAATAACTATAAAAGGTCGCCCCCGCCTTCCAAAGTTTAATGCTTGCGCGGCGTCTCCATAATCGTTCATTAGATATCTATATATCTCTATATATGTGTGTTTGTGTGTGTCTGAATATCTGAGAAATAAAGTGAACAATACTTAACGATTCACCGTTTCTCATTTCAGCTACGTGATTTCTGGTGATGGAAACCCGGAAGTGTATATACCTATTAGGGGCAGCGGTTGATGAGGTGAAAGGATGCAAGCTTCCTTCCTACAGGCAAGCATTCGGTTACTTCCTTTACCTTCACCATGAAAAGAAAATGACAATACGTGACGCGTTGAGGAAGTCACTTCGAGCAGTGATGTCCTTCTGGGAGAAAGCTCACATTCCAACCAGACTCGAGACACACTGCGTCAGCAAACTGGATAAAGTCTTCGAGGAGTGGAAAGGACTCAAAAAACACGCCTCAAGGACGAGCGATTCACACAAGACGAAAGAAAAAGAATTCATTGAACGCCTCGATCGTCTCTTTGACATCGCCCACGCTGATTGTGAGAAATTGGTCAAGTACCCAGAGGATTGGGAGTTCCTTCAGCAGCAGCGCCAGAAAGGACGTCCAGGTTCAATGGCAGGTTTGGACATGACCCATCAGCGCCAAGTCAAAGATTGTACTCGACGTCGGGAGGAAGAGGAGAAACGAAGAAAGCGATCAGCAGCTGAAATGGAGGCAGTATCCAACGAAGCGGTTTTGGAGTCCTCATCCTCCAGCTCAGATGATAGCGAAGAAAAAGGAGCATGTGGTGGTTCGTTAGCGTCTAAACAAAGAGCAACGAAGAACATCATGACATCGGAATTGGCGGCAGCGCTTGATCGCACGCAACTCTCGTCAAGAAAGGCCACATATCTGCTGTTTGAGGCAGCTTCCAGCTTAGGGCATGATGCTAGCGACTACAACATCAATCGTGGATCCATTCATCGTCAGCGTGAAAAATTCCGTACCCTTAAGGCTCGGCAACTGAAGAGCGAGTTCCAAGGCAATAGTCCGTTGACTGTTCACTGGGACGGAAAACTCATGCAAGATCTGACGTCACGAGAATATGTTGACCGCTTACCTATTCTTGTATCTGGCTCCGGGACAGAGCAGCTCCTCGGGGTGCCAAAACTTCTGTCAAGAACCGCGCTGGCACAAACAAATGCCATCATAGATTGCCTGAATGAATGGGGAGTGACCGATCATGTCAAATCTGTGTTTCGACACAACCGCGACAAACACAGGCCACCGTGGAGGAACTTGTGTTCTTCTGGAAGAAAAAGTTGGACGTGACCTGTTACACTGCGCGTGCAGACACCATGTACTGGAGTTGGTGCTACAGGCGGCATTCGCAGCATCGCTAGATTCAGTATCTACCGGTCCAGAAATTCTGCTTTTCAAGCGCTTCCATGATTATTGGACCCGCATTGACCAGCAACAGTTCCAAACTGCGGACACAGATGCGTTCACCAAAGCAGCT
>JAJOZX010000581.1:615000-740000 GCA_023014485.1 Bathynomus jamesi | reverse complement strand
AGAATTCGTATAATATAATATAACACAAACACCATAGTTATAATATAATATAACACAAACCCTATTCAACCTACTGTCCACCTACTTTTGGTTCACCTGGTATGTATGTATGTATGTATATATAATATATATATATATATATATGTATATATGTGTGTGTGTGTGTGTGTATATATTTTTATTTATTTATTTTTTTTTTAAGTTCGGGAAGAACCGATTCGCCTCTATTTAAAAGGGCATATCTCGGCGGAAAAACAAGGAAAAAGTGAGAGGAAAAAGAAAGGGTGGAGGGGATAGTCGAAGTGGAAAAAGACCAAGGACTGCAGGGTCGAGCCCCATCATCCTTGGGTGCTAGGGCCGGGAGGGCGCACGTGAAACCTCCAGGAACAAGCATGTACAAACGAGCACAAAGAGCACTCAAGAGCACGAGCTTAGAACCCCCTTGCGGGGATATGAATATATAAATATATATATAAAAAATATATCAACCTCGTCACTGGCCTCACCGTTGACGAATCGTTGGGCGGGAGTGATCACGGTCTGATTAGGTTCCGTGTGCGCGTCCCTCGGGTGAAGCGTAGTAAATCGAGAGGCAGTAAGCTCAATGTCCGGCGGGCGGACTTTGTTAGCCTCAGGGATAGCGTAGGTGAGATGGGGTTCGAGGTCGGCGGCGATGTTGAGGGAGTGTGGAGTTCATTCCGGGACGAGTTTATGGTGGTGCAGTCTGCTGCCATACCCTCAAAACCGGTCACCCCTGCTTCAACGCAGCCTAAGTGGTTCAATCGTGACATCGCTTCGGCTATCCGAAATAGGAAAGTAGCGTATAGGAGGGTGAAGGCCAATCGTTCCCATGAGAACACTGAAGCGTATGTCCGCCTATGTAGGGAAGTGAAGGCGAAGGTTAGGCTAGCGAAACGTAACGAAGAACTACGGGTGGCAAGCCTTTGCAAGGGGAACCCTAAGGAGTTCTTCACTTATGTTAAGCGGCCGAAGCGGCGTTCTGCGGACCTCCGACGCGGACATCGCTAATGTGCTTAATGAGTAGTTTGCGGGAGTGTTCACCAGGGAGGATACCCGCGTCATCCCCGAGCCAGGCGTGAGGCACGAAGGTGCTGGCCTGGATAGTGTTCGATGTACCACGACAGTCGTTGCCGATAGAATAGACAAACTGAGCGCGTTTAAGGCTCCTGGGCCAGACCAGTTTCTCCCCAGAGTGTTGCGAGAAGTGCGCGACCAGGTGGCTCCCCACCTGGCTACAGTCTTCAACAAATCGTTGGAGACGGGCCAGGTGCCTGGTAACTGGAGAGAAGCCAATGTGACCCCTATCTTTAAGAAAGGGGATCACGAAAGTCCAGGGAACTATCGTCCCATTAGTCTCACTTCAGTTATAGGTAAATTATTAGAGGGGATAATAGCGGATAGGATCGTTGACCATTTGGATTCCTACAAGCTGCTTGGGGACTCCCAACATGGGTTTAGATGGCATAGGTCCTGTCTCACCAACTTGCTCGAGTTTTTCCACGTCATGTTCAGTGAGTATGATAAGAGTAGGGCGATTGATATACTTTATCTCGACTTTCAGAAAGCCTTTGATAAGGTACCTCACCGCCGGCTAATGGCGAAAGTGCGCGCGCTGGGTATCGGTGGGGAAATAGGTAGGTGGATTGAAAACTGGTTGAGGAATAAGCGGCAGAGGGTTGTAATTAAAGGGGCTAGTTCGGGTTGGGCCTCGGTCACTAGTGGGGTTCCTCAGGGTTCCGTTTTGGGGCCACTGTTGTTTATCATTTACATAAATGATATCGACGGTGGGATCGTCAGTCGGATCGCCAAATTCGCTGATGACACCAAGCTTGGGGCCAATGTTGGGACGCCCGAAGCGATCGAGGAACTGCGTGCGGACCTAGGTAGGATAGGAGAGTGGTCCGAAAAATGGCAAATGCCGTTTAACTTGGGATTGGCGTAGCCAATGTGCATCACTTTGTATTTACCCAAGTCAGACTACTCGATGTTGGGGAGTAATATCGAGGTGACTGATTTAGAAAAGGACTTGGGTGTGCTAATTAGCAGCGACCTTAAGTTTACGAAACAGTGCGTAGAGGTTGAAAAGAAAGCCCAGAAGCTGCTAGGTTATATCAGGAGGCAATTTCAGTTTCGGAACCAGGAGATTGTGCTCTCTCTGTACAATTCCCTGGTTCGGCCGCACCTGGAATATGCTGTGCACTTTTGGTCGCCCACCATCAGGAAAGATATTGAGAGGCTGGAGCGAGTGCAGGCGAGGGCCACAAAGTTAATCCCTTCCGTTAGGCATTTGGGCTACAATCGACGGTTACGCGCCCTGAACTTGTTTTCGCTGGAAACTCGGAGGCTGCGCGGTCAACTGATCGAGGTTTTCAAGTTCTTACGCGGGTTCAACGATGTCGATTTTAGAAGCATGTTTAGTTTAAATGATAACCCAACTCGCAACAATGGTTGAAAGTTGGATTTGAAGCGGTTTAGGACTAGTGTGTGTGGGAATTACTTCACCTATAAGATCTGTGACACGTGGAACAGGTTACCTTCAGAAGTTGTGAACAGTTCCTCTGTGGATCATTTTAAGAAAAGGTTAGACCAAATCTTGCACACTATTTGAGGGTGTAAAAAATTTTCCTTGGCACCCGTTACCATTGGTACCACCTCGGTATGGGCCGCAAAGCCTTTTGAGGTACTTCTTTTCCTTGTAACTCTATCTCTCTCATACTTTCCCAATAACTTCTTACTGCAAACACTTGATCCACACAGCCTCTTCCACCTCGGAAACCCTCTTTGCTCATTACTTTAGTAATTGTAATACAATGAACTCTATCACTATACAGCCATATACCTTCCCCACTACACTCAACAGACTTGTACCTCTGTAATTTTTACGTTCACTCCTTTCATTTAAACAATGGAACAATTATTCCTCTCGAAAAGGCTTTCTCCCAGGCTTCAGGTACACTCCCATTTGTCCATGCACTGTGACATATGCACCACAGCCACTTGCCTTTTTAATTCTCCATACTTAATCATATCCACACCTGCTGCTTTTCGAATTTTCAGCTTGCTAACCGCCTCGTTCACTTCATCCCTGGTTATATTGTCACGTGTCCTCCTCACCACTAAATCTCCTCATATTTATATTTGCACTCGCCTCCTCTCTTTCACCCATCAAACCCTCGAAATATTCCTTCCATCTATTCCGTAGATCCACATCCACTGTGAACATTCTTCCATTTTCATCCCTTACTCTCAAACTTACTTAGTTTCATTTCTGCACTTCCACTTCCACTTCACTATATAATTCTTATTCATTCATCTTCAGAAATTCATTATTTACCGTTTCTTCTGTCGCACTAGTCTCTTCACACTTCTCTTGCTCTTCATACACCCCCTTTCTTCCTCTTTCTTCTCTATCAGTTACCCTGCACTACTTCTACTTCCGCAGCTTATTATCCCATCTTTACGTGGGGTTGCTGTTTTTGGTTCGTCTTCTCCACTCAGCTCTGTCGTATACCGCGTCCTCCTCCAAGTCCTCCTCCCTGATGTCCGCCACCACAGTCCCTCCATCTCGTCTTCGGTCTTCCCCTTCTTCTCCGTCCCGGCAACTCCATCTCCAGCACTCTGCGCCCCACATACTCCTCCTCCTCTTCTCCTGACGTGTCCATACCACCTCAGCCTGGCCTCCTGCACCTTCTTAGATGCTTCCGCCACCTTCACTGTTCCTCTTATATGCTCATTTCTGACCCTATCCCTCCTCGTCACTCCACACATCCATCTCAACATCTTCATTTTAGCCACATCGATTTTTCTTTCATTGCTCTTCTTCATTGGCACAGTCTCCATTCCATACAACATTGCCGGCCTCACCACTGTTTTGAATACCTTTCCCTTCAGTTTCACTGGGACCCTCTTATCACAGAGCACCCCTGATACGTCTCTCCAGTTCTTCCACCCCGACTGTATTCTACAGTTTATCTCTCTCTGCTCCCCCCTCTGCATCCACTGTTGACCCCAAGTATTTAAAATACTCCACCGTCTTAACACGCTCTCCACTCAATGTCACTTCCCCTCCTCGGTCCTGCTGCACATCACATCTCATATATTCGGTCTTCTTTCGGCTAATTCTCATCCCCCCCTACTTTCCAATGCCTCTCTCCAATTTTCCAACTGCTGCTCCACCTCCTCTTTCGTCTCCCCACTCAACACAACATCGTCTGCATACATCATGCACCACGGCGCCTCCCCTCTAATCCTGTCCGTCAACACATCGACTACCACATTGAAAAGGAAGGGGCTCAAAGCTGATCCTTGGTGCAGACCAACTTCCACCCCAAAGCTCTCTGACACACCCACGCTACTCCTCACCTTAGTTGTTACTCCCCTGTACATCCCCTTGATCAGTTTAACATACTTCTCCGGTACCATCTTTTCCCTTAAGCATCTCCAAACTTCCTGCCGTGGTATCCTATCATATGCCTTCTCCAAGTCAATAAAAACCATGTGCAACGCCTTCTGCCCCTCTCTGTACCTCTCTGCCAACTGTTTCAATGCAAAAACTGAATCTGTCGTTCTCCTTCCTGGCATAAATCCAAACTGTTCCACTGACACTTCCGCTTCGTCTCTCAACCTACTCCACTATTCGCTCCCATATCTTCATTGTATGTGATATTAGCTTGATCCCTCTATAATTCGCGCAATCTTGTACATCTCCCTTCTCTGAATATAGGCACTATGATGCTGGTCCGCCACTCATCCGGAATCACCTCCTGGTCAAACAACTTCTGCATTAGATCCCACACCAGATCCACCCCATCATCTCCCAGTGCCTTCCATGCCTCGGCTGGTATCTCGTCTGGGCCAGTAGCTTTATTTTTCATCCTATTCAGAGCACGACTCACTTCCATCCTCCCCACTTGTTCTGTCATAGCTACATTTGGTAATCCATCCTCATAGAAAGATCTTGGGTTTTCTTTATTTAATAATTCCTCAAAGTATTCCTTCCATCTATCCTTTATCTCTTCATCTCTTTGCAGCACCGCCCCCTCCCTTCCCTTAATTTGTTTTACCTGTGTAAAGTCTTTTGTCGCTCTATTTCTGCTCTTAGCCAATCTGTATATCTTCTTTTGTCCTTCACGATCTTCTAAATCCTCATACATTTGCCGATATGCCTCCGCCTTTGCTCTTGCCACTGCTCTCTCTGCCTGTTTCTTTGCTTCTTTATATACCACCTTACACTCTTCACTCCTCGATTCTTCCCATAACTTCTTAGTTTCTCTCTTACTTCGTAGTGCTCTTTGGATCTCATCACTCACCATCCTTCCTTATCTTCCCACACTTTACCTGATGTTTCCCCCAATATGTCTCTACCTGCCGTTCTCATGACATTCGCATTATGTACCCACCAATCCTGTACATTCTGTTCATCAACATGGATTTCACTCAACACTCTCTCTCTAAATTCCCGTTTCTTCCCCTCCTCTCTCAGTTTGTACCACCTAATTCTCCTCACTGTTGTTCCTTGGGTCTTTCTTCCTCTTTTCAACATCACATCCATGACTACCAACCGGTGTTGTGGCGTCACATGGTCTCCTGGAATAACTTTGCAGTCCCTCACCTCGGCCAATTGCGTCCTCCTATACAGTATGAAATCAATTTGCGATGTTCTGCCTCCACTCTTGTACGTAATAACATGCTCCTCCCTCTTTCTGAAAAACGTATTTACAATCGCTAGATCAAACGATACAGCCATATCCAACACACTCACCGTCCACGTTTGCCTCTCCATAGCCATGACCACCGTGCACTCTGACCACTCCATCGTTATGATCACCAACGTGTCCATTCATATCCCCGCCCAACACCACTCGTTCGTCCTCGGCAATACTCTCCATTTCTTCCTCCAATAACCTCCAGAATGCTTCCTTAACGTCGTCCGGACATCCACTTTGGGGCGCGTATGCACTGATTATATTGAGTACATGTTCCCCATAATTCATTCTCAAAGTCACCAGTCTATCTCCTCTTCGCTTTACTTCCCCAATGCTATCCTTCAATTCCTTCGCCAATACAATACCCACACCATTCCTTCCCTCAACCGACGCCCCACTGTAGAACAATTTATATCCCTCACTGAGTTCTCTTGCTTTGTTCCCCTTCCAGCGTGTTTCTTGTACACACAACACCCCAACTCTCCTCTTCTTCATCAACTCCACAATCTCTCTTCCTCTGCCAGTCATGCTTCCAACATTCAGCGTCGCAATTCTCAGGTCCACCCGAGCTCGCTTCGTTAGCCGCACCCGCTCTTGGTGCGGTAGCCCTCGCCTCACCACAGAGGTCGGGCGAGGTCTCTGTACGTCGCCTACGGGGTACGCCCTAGCCGTCATCGCATTTTCGTGTTGAAGACACATAATATCCATTTCCTCCTTTTATTCTCAACCGCTAATGTAACTGTGCCATCTCGCCACACTGTTGCTCTCTTCTTCATACCTGTCTTTGCTCCCCTCCCCCGCACACATGTTACATTGCGTAAAACCAGTCATTTCACGTAATTCCTAAAATTTGCAAGCACTTTGCCCAAGTACACAGGCCCACTGAGAGGGTGGGGATACCGTGGAAAAATATCCTGGGCCCGAAAAGAGGGGGGGATAAAATCTAAAAATATTAATTAAGCAATTGATTAAATAACAGAGAGGAAATATAATTTAATGAACATACATTTTAGAGAGATTATCATAGTCAAACTGAAACAGATAAAATATTATCTGCTGTCCACCAATGCCGAAGACCGACTGACGGATCTGGAAACCATTGTAATTGAAAGCCAATTAGCCCGTACTTTAAATTTCATCAGAATCATTTACCACTTTGCTTGAGAGAAGGCAAAGAAAGTACACTTCTAATTATGAAAATCTTGCAGTAAACAATTGTCTTGCCTGCATGGACTGGTACTGCATTTGTAAATTGTATGGTGATAAAATTAATATAATTGATTCGAAAAATAAAATGGTCATTTTCTTCCGAGTGGTTTATTCATACTGTTTTGAATAGTGACTTGGACATATAATCAGTTTGCTTGTTATGTACACAAAAAGCATTCATAATAAAATACTGAGTAAACACGGGGGCCCATATACCAATCCTTCCCCCGAGGCCCGTGGCAGCTCTCGGCGGCCCTGCAAGTACATGTGACCCTTAATCAGAGGCATTACACCTTACCAACTTAACATAACCTTCAAAAAGTGATTTATCTTTTTGTCACATTAAGAGAAATGTCTGATTTCGCACAGTAATTGTAAAAAAACACATGGAGTGTATTCCTCACTTTATTTATTTCTTGTACAGAGTTCCTCTGGAATATTTAATCACCTTAAGACAATCATCCATGCCAGTCTTCAGCAAGACCCAACTCCTGATTTGCAGCCAGAGACCCTTACAGCTGTTGCCGCCTTTATGCTGGCCCAAGCGCAGGAAGTTATCGCGGCTAAAGCGCGATCAGGTAGGCTTTAAACCAGCCTGAGGATAGTTTATAAGAGAGATATTGTTAGGATTGCGAAGTCATTGTTAATCCTGAAATTCAAATTTTTGTTTGGAAATCAGAATCTTGAAGCTTTTTGTGGTTTTCATTGGAATTAGGATCAGAATCAAAGGTCCTGCGGTTGGATTTCTATTTATATTATTTTTTTGAACCAGAACAAAGTACATGTGATTGTGAAAATTGTAGCACAAGTACTTTAGTTCTTGTATGGGGTTCTGGAAAGTGTATATTGTATATCATAAATTTTTAAATAATTCATAGATAATTCAAGTGTTACATTATTTACAACAATATCATTACAAGTAGTACCGTTGGTTAATGATGATTAGAATATTTTGAGATTAAATTATTTTGAAGGCTAACTTTAACTTCCTCAGATAACATGAAAGATGCCATAATTGCAAAGCTGTTCAGTCAGTGTGAGGAGTTATATGGAGACGCCTTAAAGAACATGCAAAAAGAGGTGTTAAAGCCTTTGTGGGACAGAGAATGGATTTCGAAAGTGCACGGAAAGCAGGTTGGATCCCAAGCCTTAGCAATGTTCCATCAGAGCAGGGTAAGTAGTAGTTTATGGAATTAAATGAATAAATAATTGAATAAATTGTATTATTTTGAGTTGTCTGCAAAAACAGAATCGTTTTAGTTTGATTCTAATTTGCCTGTGACCCTAGTACGTATTTTTGTGTAACAGGTTTGCAATGCGAACAAATCCGTTGGAGAAGAAATCTCCCGTTTGAAGTACGCCATTGAGCTCTTCAAGAACGCGCAAATGCGATCGGGGGATTCGACCTTATTTAATGACGAAATTGGACGCGCTCAAAGGGCCCATGACGAAGCTGTTAAAGACAATGATTTTATTTACCACGAAAGAATTCCCGATGTAAGTAGGGATATACCCATTAAATGAGATACAATGAATCGTTTATATTATGATGTATCATTTCAAGCAGCTGCGTTGGTTTTAATAGGCACGTTACACCATTGATAATTAACTGAGTCATCTATCTTCCACGCCTTTTTTTTAATGTAATATAGAAGTAGAGATGTTGCATTTTTTTAATAAATAGCAGGTGCTGCTGGTCTGGTTTGGTCTGGTTTTAGAGCACTGGCGGTTCTCAGATGGTGGGAAGCTTGATAAAAACTCTTGGGAGTCAAAATCTCGAAAAGACGTTCATCAGGAAAGCTACTTACCTGGAGTAGAACTTGTTTTAAGTAGTGTGTAATAGAATGTCTAATGACATCCTCAGTGTTTGACATCCTCAGGAACACTGAGGATGTCGTTAGACAAAAGCGCTTGAGCACCATTCTGTGTTTCCTTTCCTTCGTGATTTTATTCATTTTATATATATATATATATATATATATATATAATACTGTTGGGGGGTATTTCTTAAAGTGGGGGCTGCTGGCCAACTAGCTGTTTGTTTCTGGATAAGTGCTCTCTTATCTTAGTAATTCTTATGAGAAGGACGCAATATAAATTAAGATATTTGCTTCATGTACACTTTGGTGGGAATTCTGAAATTGGCGTGTGCTGACCAACTGGAGGTCCAGTGCGCGAAAGATGGCAATGTAAAGAATAAATTTTTAAAAGCAAATCTCTTGGTACAAAAGTTTCGGGACTTGACGGAAATGATGCTACGATGAAATGGTTTCTTGTACATAATAAATAAAAAAATTCCTCAAAAAAATGCTTGGTGTAGATTAGATTAAGTAGTTTAGTGTTTCGTGCTATCATTTATTTTCCACTGTCCTCGAATGCGTAATTAGATACACGAGATAGGTGTACGTATGGTGTGAACGAACTCTGAAGCTGTTCTTTTCATACTTTTCCTACTTCCTATAAATCTTCTTTCACAACCATTTTTTCTCAGCAGTGGCTAGCATAGAAGGGGAAGGCTTATCTGTTCTATAATTTGCTGCTGCTGCTGCTGCTGCTGCTATTCTTGTGTGAAAGTTTTACGCGTCTATAAGTGTAATCATGGATTGAGAGTTTTCGGTATTCTTTACTTTTTTATTTTCCCCCTACTTTCTTGGGGTAACCTAGTTGGATTTTAGGGTCTTTGTTAGCCTGCGTTCACTTGATGTAGTGACCTGTCGTTGGTTCGGATCTCACGTGAAGTCGTAGGTCCCCTTCGTCACATGACCTTCGGCGTTACGGAGGAGGCTAAATAACCTCAAACATTATCATTTATTTACTTTTACATTACAGGTAAAATCCCTGACGCCAATAGGAAAAGCTCCAGTAGCGAAACAGACGCCAATGCCAACACAGTTTTCCAGCAGTTTCACTGATATCTTTGAAAGTCTTGTACCGGTAGTTGTGCAACAAGCCCTTTCCCAGTACGATGTACGAAAGTCCGAAATTGTGAATGGTGAAGTAGCGAAACTTAGAGAAAGTACGCAGCTTCTTAACTCTATCTTGGCTTCGCTTAATTTACCGGCTGCCATCGAAGACACTGCAGGAGAAAAACTGCCTCAGTCCCTCAGAGATAAATCAAACGCAATGTGCGAGAAAGGAGGAATCAGCGTAAGTTTCTATTAGTTATAATGATGATGCAATCCATTCGATAGTTGTTGGGGGATAAGTGATTAAAAGATAGCATTGGTTCTGTCACCCTTACGAATGCTGTCCGCGTATCGGCATATAACTGTCTGCTCAAATGTTCAAAGGTCCCTGTCTTCACACACAATCTTATAAACTTACACCCCATAATTACCAATATTGGCTGGTTGATTGTGGACTACAAACGATGAAACTGTACGTCTCGATTTAGTATTTATATTATAAGGTGCTAAATCCTCCAGTTTGCGGCAGGTTTACAGTTGGTAAGAATGAGTAATTTTGGTTTCTCATTCTGGAATTTAGTTCTAGGCGATAAAATTCGCAGAGTAACCCAAACTCGTAAAAACATTTAAAGTATACCCTAGTGCAGTGGTTCCCAACCTGGGGTCCCCGGACCCATGGGGGTCCGTGAGCTTTCAATATTTCGAGAGGCTCCAATGAAAATCGTACATTTACCCACGATAAGGGTGCTCAGGCTAAAATTTCAAGCTTCCTTGCTCTTGGCTGGAATTATTAATACTTTATTTAATAGGCTGTATTTTAATTGCATACTCTCTTATATGTCCTTTATTTGATAGTGAAAAATGAGAAAACGAGTTAATTATTAGTTAATAAAAACAGTTTGTTTGGTAGACGGAATCTTTCAAAAACATGGGGTCCGTGGGAAAAAAATAAAAATAAAAGGGGTCCTTTGTGGTGAAAAGGTTGGGAACCACTGCCCTAGTGTGTTCCTCGTTAAAAAAAATAAATATAAAATAAAGTAGTCAATAAATTGGATATCTTTTTGAAGTCATGGTGGTGGCTTGATAAAACATTGAGAATAAATTTTGTGAGTTCCTTAGTTCTTCGTCTTTTAGTTCGTTAAATTTACTGTGGTAATGGCTAATAGCTAAACTTTAATTATAAGTAGTGAAAAAGTAGAGAGATGGAGGCTGAATTGAATAGGTTTGAAAATCGTGGATTAAAAAGAATAGAAATTGAGTCGAGCCTGTTCCTAAAGCCAAGGGCTTAGCTCATCAGGTTACTTCACTTCACGGTAATCCCATATCGTGTTTATGAAGAAACGCAACACTTTTCTGATAATAAAAACCCACTCTAATAGACAGAGTTTATTTCCGCAACAGTTTCGATGCCCACTGGCATCCTCTTCGTTTTTTCTGTATCCACCCGAAGAGGATGCCAGTGGGCATCGAAACTGTTGTGGAGATAAACTCTGTCGATTAGAGTGGGTTTTTATTATCATAATTTGACCTTCACGTAGAAAAGAAGTTTTTGCATGCAACACTTTTCTGCTTTTGCGCCCACCCTTTATATTTTAGCAGCTCCACTACAAAGATCCAGGTCATAAAAGTAAATGCTAAAAAGCAGCTTTGTTACAGCGTCTGAATAAACTCCTTGAGGAACTTCCCGAATTATTGAAACGTAACAAGGAACTCCTGGAAGAAAGTGAGAGGATGCTGAAAGAAGAGAGAGAGAGTGACGACCAACTGAGAAACCAGTTCAAGGAAAAATGGACCAGAACACCTTCGGATAAACTCACAACAGCATTCCAGGCAAATGCGGAGAAGTACAGGTGAAATTTGCTTTCAGGGCATTAGTTAGTTTTAGAATTTATGCACGAGATAATGACTTTTTGTACGAGTATTGTAGCTTTCTACCTTGAAGAAACTTTATTTTTCACTTGCAGGAAGGTCATCGAGACTGCCGTTCAAGCGGACACGACGATTCGGCAGAAGTACGAAACTCATAACGAGGGAATGACTCTCCTGTCGCAGGGCCCAGAGGCACTCGCCGCATCTCTACCTTCAGTTACAGCCTCCTCTGCCAGCAGTTCTTCACCCGCAGTTGTCAAACTCCGACAGCTCATGGAAGATGTGGAAACTATTAAGGTTCTTATTAACTTCATATTTGTACTTATAATGTTTTAGCTGTAACATATCATGGATGGACTCCCTTTACTTGTGACCACGAATGTTCGATGAGCTAAACGATTAGGATTGATGCATTTTAGTCGATAATAATAATAATAAGTTTTTCTCTTCATACTTTCTCAGAGTTATCTCACAGAAGATAGATTTATTTTGAATTTAAGTTTTAGTAAATTTGTTTTTTCTCTTTCCCAGGCTGAACGAGATGCAGTAGAAAGTGAATTTAAAGGAGCAGAAATTGACATGAAAGAAGTGTTCTTGTCCTCGTTGTCTCAGGATGGAGCGATAAACGAACCTGTGTTGTCCGTGGAATCCCTCGGCAGAGCATTTGGTTCGCTGCAGAAACAGGTACATTTGGATTGTTAGTAAAAGTTGTTATAGTGCATTTTCACTGGAGGAACTAAAATGATTTTACCCCTAGCTTCTTCACCAGTGTTAAAATTCTTCTTGAACCCTTTTTGAATAGGTGCAGGAGAGCGTTTCGAAGCAGGAAACACTCGTCGCTGAGATCCAGGAGGCACATTCGAATTTCAGTTCAGGTGCTGCTGGCGGCGGGGACCGCGAAACGAAGTTGAAAAAGCTTGCATCCGCCCACGACAACTTCGTTGAGTTGTTGGAGAACCTTCAAGAAGGAACCAAGTTTTACAATGATCTCACGCAATTGCTTGTCAACTTTCAGTCGAAAATCAGCGACTTCTGCTTTGCTAGACGGACGGAAAAGGAGGAACTCATGAAGGATTTGACCCACGGTATCGCTAATCAGAGCGTGGGCTCTACTCCTGCTGCTCCTGCCCACCATCAAGAAACAGCACAAAGTGGGACTAAGATGGTCCCTCCAAGACCCCCACCTCCCCAACCCAACCCCTACCAAGGGGCTCCTCAGACGGCTGCTCCTCAAACAGCTCCTCCTCCAGCGTTCGGTGCTCCTCAAGGAGGCCTTCCATACCCTATGAACCCTCAAGGGATGCCAGCCCCACAAGGTTACCCATACCCTGGGTACCAGGTATATACTCCAATGCCCCAGGGTTATAACCCCTATTTCATTCAACAATCTTATGCCGCGCCTCCATACCCGCAACAACCATACACAGGGTATCCTTATCCTCCACAGAATCCCCAGCAGCAGCAGTGGCCACCACGAACATGATTTTGAAGGTCGTCCATCACTTCATTCTAAAAGCCTGAATTATAATTTCACATCTGTTTTGCCTTATGAATGATTTATATTCGGTGTGGGCAAACTCCGTAGATGTGCATGTTGCCCACATATCTCCTAAGATTCGGGTAAAATTTCTTCACTTACGATACCTACATATTTTAAGAAATATTTTCGAAATTGGTTAATCAAAGTTAATTTTGCCATGCTTCTTGTTAAATGATTAAGCTTTAATTTTAATAGGTACTATAAGTAAATATTTGCAATAGAAATTCTCAGTTTTGTTATATAAATATATATCGTGTTTGTATGTATGTAGGGCATATATATATACACACGCAAGTATATAGGTTTAAGAACTTATTCCAAAACTATCACTTACTTTCTTAGAACTTGCTATATTTTGCTTACAAAAATAAAGTTAATCCGTTATAATAACCCTTGAACAGCTTTTGTATGACATACGCTCATCATCTGACTTTCTTCACTTCCATCTTTTTGTATCATGTATGCTAATAAGTGTCCTTGTGCTGGAAGTATTAAAGGTGGGTAGAAGGTGGCCTGTTTTACAAATACATTCATTGGAAAGTATGGTGTGCCTGAAATGAATAACATAATTCCAGGCCTAGGACATGTATACCATTTTTGTTAACCCTCAATATACGCATTATCCATACTCCCAACCATATCACTTAGCACATTCTAGAAATCATCCCCTTTTACCCATTCAGTCAAACTTCCCTTAGCGGCCTCCTCTTAACGACCACTTAAAATCTTCCCACAAAAGTACTTGTATGAAACCCCTTACACAGCGACCACCAAAATTTCTTTTGACCCGATCGATACTGTGCCAAACTTCAAGAAAATTCCGATACTCCTGGACAATGATCCCTCTGCCACAATCATCTTTAGCTCAAGAACATTAAGCTTGTTTCTACCTCTGAGCTTCTACATCGATTACTCAACCACTCTGAAGGAGTGATTTAGGCCCTGAAGGTAAAATTCAGGAAGCGACAACTTCTAATGAACAAGCTAGAGAATCACAAGGATCTGACAGACCTCGATTTGCCGAGGCAGACGAACTTGCTTGAAGCAACTGCAGCATTGGTACTTGTGTGAAAGGAGATGGCGATGCTGGACTCCCTGAATAAGCCAATGGCATGGCAGCTGAGTGCAACAAAGTGCTTAAAATTTCCTTGCAGAAATTTGTTATGGATTCTTCTCTCGACACCCGAGACAATGGTGCTCCTACCAAGACTGTTCACTCAGGTAGGCCGGGTCGAAAAGGGGTCAAAGTCAAGATTTGCTTAGGTACATATTGTGAGGGTGATCATTTTGTAATAGTAGTATCCACACCAAAAATCAAAGGGGTAGTGGGGTAGGGTCTTAAATCCGGTGCTGACTCATAGCACCGGATATAAGACCTAATATTACATTTTTGTTTTTTTTCTTTCCAGATTCCTATTTAGGTACCTAGAATGTTAAGTTTGTATTAAAATACGTTATTTAATTTTAAAATATCAGTAATAAATAAAATATAGTTAAAATCTTATTAAATTATGGCTACTAGAAAAAGAAGCCACAATGCAGCCTTTGGATATCCAGCAAAATTTTCATCTGCCATGACGCCATCAAAAGCTGATGTTGTAAGGCACTTCCATTTTATTGTTAGAGAGGAAGAATCTAAAGCACAGGGTAAAATAAGTAAAAATGGTTGCTCTAACGTAGTTCAAGATATAAAAGAAATTTGGCAAAAATTTTCTTTCCCAACAATTGATACATATTTTAAAATATCAGTAATAAATAAAATATAGTTAAAATCTTATTAAATTATGGCTACTAGAAAAAGAAGCCACAATGCAGCCTTTGGATATCCAGCAAAATTTTCATCTGCCATGACGCCATCAAAAGCTGATGTTGTAAGGCACTTCCATTTTATTGTTAGAGAGGAAGAATCTAAAGCACAGGGTAAAATAAGTAAAAATGGTTGCTCTAACGTAGTTCAAGATATAAAAGAAATTTGGCAAAAATTTTCTTTCCCAACAATTGATACATATTTTAAAATATCAGTAATAAATAAAATAGTTAAAATCTTATTAAATTATGGCTACTAGAAAAAGAAGCCACAGTGCAGCCTTTGGATATCCAGCAAAATTTTCATCTGCCATGACGCCATCAAAAGCTAATGTTGTAAGGCACTTCCATTTTATTGTTAGAGAGGAAGAATCTAAAGCACAAGGTAAAATAAGTAAAAATGGTTGCTCTAACGTAGTTCAAGATATAAAAGAAATTTGGCAAAATTTTTTTTTCCCAACAATTGATACAAGGAGTTTATGTTAGAGTTACTAGACTTAGAGAAGATGCTGATGAGTTAACTAAATGCCATATGAAAAATTAAAGAAATGTGACGATGTTTGAAGATAAAATACCTATTATAGAATGGGAAGCTTTTATTGGTCAAAAAGAAGGGAAAAAAAAGTAATTTGAGAAAGTTGGGCAAAATCCAAAAAGCACAGGAAAGGGAAAAGAAATCGAAAGAAAAATTAAGAGAAGCAAGGGAATTTGTATCGTCAGAAGTGATAGATGAAAATGAAGATGTCGATCTTCAAGACAGAGAGGACTTAGATTATGAAGACTTGGAATTAAAAAATAAATATAACTTATATAAGCGAACAAGTAAATCGCAAATTACCTCGAATTTTACAAATTTTCTGAAACCGGTAGTGGGGGTAGGGGTCCTCAGAATTAAAAAAAAAATTTTACCAGGGTGTTACTATGATTGATTGAACCACCTCACACTATGTACGTAAGAGAAAAAATTTCGACCCGGCCTACTGTTCAGGAACTTCAGCAGAGACCAAATTCGGAGAATGAGCGCCCTGGTGATGAGAGTAATGGAGGAGGAGGGTGGTGTGAGAAGGAAGTTCGTCGCCACAAGTTTGTGAAATAGTTCTTCATCCGTGAAGGCTATATATAACCTGTATAGAATGACCACCCGCCTATGAAGGCCATGATGACCTTTTCTTTCTTTGGATGGCCATTTTACACAGGCTTCATTGTATTAGAATCTAAACTTAAAATACAGATCTATCACGCGTATACTCGCATCACCAAAGCAACATCCTCCTTTCCTTTCCTTTCTCATTACACATCAGTTCCTTTGTTTCATACATACCAATTAAGTCAAAGCTTCTGACCCGACAAATCCTGGCTACTTGCCCTCTCTTTTACACTGCCTTACGAGACCGCAAAACTTCGGAGGGCAGATACGCTGCGCAAGTCCAGGGGCTTTTTACGCCGTTCGTGCAAGTATTTTTTAATAGATGGAACCCCAGCCCAGTCCCCTAAAAATGTTACAAAATTAAACCATCACACACTACAGCAGAAGTTTCACACATTCGTGCTTACTACCATCCACAACAACTGGTGTCCTCCAACATTAGATGCAATAAGAAATCTGCATCAAGTAATGGTAAATTAAACAAGCAGCTTGTTCCAATCATTAATCGTCGCCTGCAGCAATTCAAGTAATACAACAAAGTCTTATAGCATTTGCTACGTTCTGTATTCAGAATCGAAAGTATGAAGCCTTCAGTTTAACTTGCCCCCCCCCCCCCCGTCCCTTAAAAAAATAACTACAGCATTGACTATCTGTGGAAGTAAGAAGTGGAACCTCGCCTTAAAACACACTACTGCGAGGCCATCCAACGGTTGAAAGTTTTATTTTTAAATAAAATTAATTCGGTAAAACCACCTTACGTAATTATTAATGCTGAAATATCTTGGATTAGAGACATTAACGACTGCGATGATGCGACGTCAGGGATACTAAACCCCAATCTTAGGTTCAAGTCATGGCTCTGACTTCGAACTTCATCCTCCAGCGACTGAGGTCTTCGATAGTAGATTTGAAGTTTTGATCTCGACGAAAAGTTGTAGATCTTCCTTCATGAACCTGGCTGTTAGTACAGAAGCAAACTCATGCAATTATTAATTTTTCACCACGTACTGCAATCTCTAATTTAAATAAAACCCAATAACGATTTTTAACGGACTTTTAAATGAGTTTGACACGCTAAACACGGCCCAAGAAAGACGAGTTTCCCAGTCGAAACATTTTCGAATTTCCAAATAGGAACCGCTTCTATTTACCAAGTGGGCTTTGGCTACGTCATAGCTTCCCGTCAATCAGCGACCGTCCTCTGCGTTCAGATTATGTAGCGACCCGTGGTTTCACACGTAAAGTTTAGGTCAACTCCATCATAGAATCTTAAATGTTAAGTAGGAAGTCAAAACAACCATCATTATATTTAGAGTAGGTGTAGGGTTGCCACAATTTGCTAGAGCCACTCGTGGACCTCAGACCAAAATGGTTGTCACTGTATGCTCTATCTAGTCTTAAAAAATCTTTAAAACCAAATTACGAGCTATGTTTACAGAGTCGCAACTTTATAGTATTTTTTAGTGATTTACCGATTCAAAAATTTAGCCGATGCCGATTCTTTGCTATATCTAAAAAAAAAAAAATCAATGCCCTTCAGAAATTTTACTAATTTCATGTAGACTATTTTTTCACGTTTTTACATTTCGGATTTGTTTAAATGTATTTTCCTTTGCTCCACAATATACAGCAGCAGAATTTACTCGTATACCGTAGCTAAAATGATGTGAAAGTTTTATTATTCAGTAAAATAAATTAATTTTATTTTATGTTGATAGATTGAATACCAATATTTAAAGTAATTGTTTCTCATTATTTAGAAGATATTTTCTTTCTTCAACAACGTCAACCACAACAAAATTTTTCATCGAAATGTCAAGTCCTTAGTGCCCAATTTGAATTTTAAAAAATGTATATATAATTTGAGTTTATAAAATAAAAAGTATGGTTTAATATACAAATTATAAAGTACAACTTAATATAGAGTAGATTACGATAGTTTATAATATTTAGGGATTAGTTAGTTACAGAAAATTTAAATTTATGGGCAACTCGATTTAAGCTTTGCCTTTTTCGTGAATGAAAAATATTTTTATATAATTGCACTTTGAAAGTAGAAGGAATGATCGTAAATAGTTTTTTTTTTTCTGCTAAATTTTCCATATATAGATAGATTTTGTTTTGCAATGAAAATTTTAAAAAATCGGTGAGAAAATAGACTAAAATTTGGCCGATTAAGTGGTACATCACGAGTATTTTTAGCAAATTCTCTATCCTACTTTACTGATCCTAACAGCTCCCTAAATTTACTAGTTACCTTTTGAAAAGCAAGGAACTAAAAAATAATTACCGAGCACATCTCTAATTCTTCCTTGAAACATACTCGTATGGATCATTACTTAACCCTTTAAGGACTAGTCCGCAGCATATGCGGTTACTCTTCTTACCAGAACGTATAGGTTTTATTGTTATTCAAAACTAAATATTTTAGTAACTAGTCACTGTAATGAGACACACTTTGGGTTCCTTTCTCAACAACTAAATGACATCTATATATAAACATGTAGAAACATTTATAGAAACGAGGCATTGTAGTACAATTTATATTATTTCTGGTGGACCTTAAGGTACCATCCGTCATTAAAGGGTTAATGACTGTTCTACTAAGTTCATTAATAATTTCATAATCATCAAGTACCTTAACTTTGGTTAGCTTCTGCCCGAATTGTTCATTCTGACGAAGGTCAAGCTTTTCACGCCACCTTAGACCTACAGTTTAATCGTAGAATCTGAACCACACCCCACCAGCAGTTCAGCGTCTTAACCACTTGGCCACCCAGGGTACCCATTTATCTACCAACCACTTTGTGTGGAAGGATGAACAGTTGAGTTTTGCTGCGCGCCGGCTGCCGTCACCGGGTCTTGATCCCGGGGCCGATGGATTCGTAGTCAGCGACGGTAACCACTACATCAAGGCGCATTGATTGAACCAAATACCATCCTAAATGCTTTCTTCAATTTAGTTTACAACTTTATGGTAAAGGTCTAGGTTATCTCTTGGTTGGGATGAGATAATAGGGACTCAGCCTAAGCTTAGTTTCAAAAGTTAAGCTGTTTTTATTTCAAGAGACTATAAAATTTTGAAAATCACCGAAATATGATGCACCCCAAGCAAAAGTCCGACTCCTTCCACTTGAAAACCGAAGATTGATTTTAGCCCAAATGAAAGACAGAACTCAGTCCGGTTTGTGCAATGCTCTAATGCTTAGATAACTACTGTAGTTAACGTGTGGTCAAATATCTGCGTTTATAGAAGTCCCAAAAATCTTAAGAAATTCTGTTTCTATTTTGGAAAGTAGTCATTATTTCGTGAAAATCCAATTCTGGGACACAACGTGTCCGGGTCAGGAGTACAACCACACTTCCGGTAAAGAGACACGGATTGCCGCGGTGAAAACGGGACGGATGGCAACCCTAAGTCGATGGGAAAGGAAGGAATAGCAGCGTTTCACCGGCGCTTCCATTGCTGGGGTCATTTCATGCCGAAAGAAGTCAGGTTCAAAACTAGTTAATGAGAAGAAGGCTAGTCTTGGGACGGGAGATTTAGAGAGACTAGGAGAAAGGGCACAATATACGGCGAGGCAAGCAAGAGATCCAACCTGGACTGAGAGAGATCAGTT
The DNA here is from genome assembly GCA_023014485.1 of Bathynomus jamesi. Lineage (NCBI taxonomy): Eukaryota > Metazoa > Arthropoda > Malacostraca > Isopoda > Cirolanidae > Bathynomus > Bathynomus jamesi. Next base: position 720,177 of record JAJOZX010000581.1, on the reverse strand, counting down.
CGAGGAAGAAAAGGGAAGAGGGAGGTCTTCGGTAGAGGCATAGCCACCCAACAGAAGAGGAAGAGAGAGGGGAACCCAGGAGGGCAAAAGGAGTCGGGGATGTGAAACGGCGAGGGCGGGACAAACCAAGAGGGAGAAGGGAATGCCGCAAGGGCACAAAGTGGTCGTGCGTCAAGCAAGCGAGTCCAATACGCATGTACACCAGAGAGGTTTCAGAACGTCGGTCACGATGGCAGGAGAAAGGCTAGTGGCGAACCGAAGGTTTCAAGGTCCTCACGGAATTCTTGGACACGTCCTCCAACTGGCGTTGCCACCGGCGAACGACGACAACGTGAGAAACCCACGAGAAATCCGATGCCGAGAGAGGTGTGTCGGGATTAGAAAGCAGGGAGGCACCTCCCTTGCTGCAGCGTCCGCGCACTTATTTCCCCGGACGGTGGGAAAAATGATGTATTCCTAATACAGAAAAAGTTACAAGTGTCACAGTTTAAGACAAAACCCACTTAAGTTGGATAGATTAAAGAAATTAAAAATGTATACCATGTAATGGCGAATCTGTACAGTACAGGAAACAGTTTTCGCTAGTATTGCTGCCAGAGAAAAATTACTTAGAGAGGTAAAGGAAACTTAAAAAAGAAGTTTGAGAGTACATTTACACTGTGTGTACACTTATCTAGCGTAACCAGCCACTCACTAGGGAAAACTTAAAATGAAGAATAGCATGAGGTGCTTTGCTGGTGTAGAAAGTTATAATTTTAGTTCAGAAACTGGAATCCTCCAATGCCTATGGTATGGTAGTCTCGATTCTAAAGTTCACCAGTATGCGAAGCCTCCTTAGGAAGTGCTATTTTTATGTAAAGTTATCTTTCCAAAGCAACAACCACCTTTTCACTTTCCCATTCTTTTTCTGTACCTTTTGTTACAACGAAGTTATTCACTTTGACAGTCAAACTTGTTTTAAGTACAAACAACTGTTTTCCCAAGCATCTAATAATAAGGTTTAAACCGATGTTGTCTAATAGCAAATTCGGCCCAGCAAAATAAAATAAAGTGCTTACAAAGACATTAAGAGCCCAGGTACTTCATACACCCAGGTGGGAAAAGTAACATGGTGAAATAAGATTTATTTATTGCAGAGCTTGAAAATTTTCAGAACAAGTTTAAAAATTTCACTGGCTACTCCTGAAAATGGAGAACAGTTAAAATGAAACACTCGCTGTATAAAAGTTTATTTCTAAAAAAAGTATAAAGTTATTTATCGACCTACTATATTAAGCCTAATTGAACACTTGAGTTTGGTATTTACTTTAGTGTGATATTCATCACATATTAACCTTAGTTTTGAACCATTTGGCTGATAATACTGAGGCTCTTAGATTAAATTTAAAAAAATAAAATTACCTTTCCCAATAGTGTTATTATAAAACCTTAAACTACACTAGACTAAAATAACAAAAACTGAAGGAATGATAGTGTTTTGTAATGTATCATTATTCCATTAACTTTAAAAGCCCTTAAAAAAGATTATCACAACAGTCAAAGGCAGTTCATACAATTAAAAAGCACCATACATAAAGATGAGATTATTGTTTGACAGTAATACTTATTCGACAGCTTTCTGATGATCCTATAAAAATCTATACTGTTAAGGTTTTCATTAAAACTGAAAATAAATTATGTTTTTCCAATGGTTTTTCTTATTCAAGCCAATTTAGCTAATAGTTAAAATGAAACAATAAAAACTACTGGAAAATGAGCATAGACATTACCCCGAAGCAAAACACTTCAGTTATGGTTGGCTTGCGCCTCTATTTAGAATAAAATGTTGCGGAAATAAAATCCTGTACATTCTGAAAATAATAATGATAATTTTAAACAGGATTATATTTGCATTCACAAGAAAAAAGTAACACTGTAAATGACACTGTTAATGGGATTCCTAAAAAAACTGCTCTAACTGATTCAGGAAGTGACCTAAAATTTGAAACTGGTACACTAAATTATAGCAAAATCAAAAGGCCTCACAATGGATTAAATACAAATTAAAATAAGTTCTCTGGTAATTCGGTTGATGTAACTAATAAACAAACCATCACAGAATCAAAACTGATAGGTTCTATATGACGATAATGTCAAAGAAGCCGGCCTCTACAGTTACTGGAACGACAGTAACAATACTTAACTTTGTCAGGTACTGATCCCACTTCGTAATTGTAATCCCAGGTAAGTTCCATTCCCGCTTTGATGTTAATTCCAGCGAAAAATGAGATCCATGGAAACCTCGGGTCATGGGTATCCACAAAAACATTTTGGACAAACATGTTTGGGTCACAAGAATGATTTAAATAACGTCCGATGTTTCCTGTCACTTTTGCATCCATAACATATATGGATTCATCCACGCTGTAGTACTCTCTCATGCTCTTCTTACAGAGTTTTGAAAACAATAAATCACGCATATTCTCAGTAGGTTCGAATGTTTGTGGTTGTCGGTTCATGTCATTAGAGTCTTCCGATTCATTTCCATTTAAGATACAAGGCGTTTTAGCTAAGAGCCAGCCTGATTTTCCTCTTGTCTCAAAATGAACTTTTTGTGTCAATGTACATTTGAATGCAGAATCTTCCTTACACTTAGTCTTCCTCTTTCGACCTGAAACAGTTGAGTCATGATTATCCAAATCTATAGTTTCGATATCAATGTTACAGTTCATTGAAGTCCCTTTGGTTTTATCTGCTATCTTATTAGTCAATTCAATGTCTTCTACTTCTCTCTCATATCCTTCCTTCATACTTTCAACCACTTCTATGAAATCTAAATTTGCATAATAGTCATCTGCTCCATCTATCATTCCTCCTTCATTTGCCTCAGCTTCTGTTAAAACTTTTCCAACATAAACGCATATAAAAACTCCTTTGGGAATGTCATGCAGAGTGCGCACCCCCCAACCCCTCTTTGCAGTTTTGAATAACTGCAGTTTCTGTCTTATTGGAAACTGAACCACTCGATTTAGGCAACTGCTCTTACAGCTGCACATAGAATTGCACTCAAAAATACCAGTACAAACTTGCTTTTCAAGTCTTCTATATTTATATCCTACATCCAGATCTGAAGTTTTGTTTTCTGAGAGAAAATTCGCAGCCTCAGTCGTCAGCTGACAACACTCGCATTGCGATTTATCTTTACAGTCATCTTCGCAACTACAACATACAAGATATCGTGGATCAAGATTCAATCTAACTTGCTCACTTGGAATTCTTACACTGCTATAGATAAGTTTCTTTGGCCAGTCTTTTTCAACTGAATTAACACATGAAATAAGAACATCTTCCTTGCCATCAGTTATATCTTCAATATAAATGCGTTTAATGGAAGGTTCCCATTCACGAGGAAGACTGATTTCAGGGTCAACTGTAAAGTCATCTATTTGAAGTTTAGATTTTGTCAGTCTTAAATACATCAAAATTTCTTCTAAAGACCTTAGTCGCCGGCCGCAAGGGGCAGTGAAATTGCAGACAGATTTCAAGCCTTTTTTTTTCTTCTTTTGCACACAAACTTGACGCTTCCATCCAAGCAAAATTGGTTTTGTAAGAGGAGACTTCATCTTAGATTCAATTACATCACTAGTTTCATTTATGCATTTTGAGCTACACTGATGAGGGTGAAATTTAGTAAAAGTTGAATTTATTTTGAAAGAAGTAAAACAACCTGAGGATTCTAATACAAGTTGTTCTTTAATCGGAAGTGAACATATGTTACCCTTTGATGCGCTGCTCTTTTTCGCTACTGCACGTTTCTCTGTTGGATGTCCACTGGTTGCTATGTTTTGCAACTCTCTTTCTCCATCAAAATTAATGTACTCTACAACTGGACCAGACCTATTTATGGGGATGGTTCTTCTTCTTATAATCTTATTTGGATGCTCAGATTTGAGTTTCATACTGACTTTCTTATCAAAAAGAGGACTAAGACGAGTTGAACCTCGGTAAATCCACTCGGTTTTATCAACAGCAGGAAAATACATTTTGACAAGCGAGCTATCTACTTCCAGAACTTGCGCTTTCCACCAATTATTCTCTAATTCTGTTTTAATATAGTTGTATTTTTGCAAACGAACCATTGGTCTTTCAGGGTATGTTTGTACATAATCCTTAATGAAATCTTTGGATTCAGTAATAACATCTTCCCAAACTTGAGATGAACAATAGACTACTACTCTGATATCTGAATGTAGAGCATATTGAGCATAACCATCATCAAAGAATATCAAGTATCTGTATTTGTTAGCTCCAGTAGGACTTTCAGCAATAATACCAACATAGAAAAATTTTGAATAATTTTCACAAAATGTCGCAATTACTCTCGTTCCAACTGGAATACGAGTTGGACACTCGTAAAAATATGCAAGATTTTTAGCATCAACTATTTTCTGACAAACTTCTCCATTATCCTCTTTCTTATACTGAACTTGATAAAATAATTTTTTGGGATCAGTAGTAGTAGTCGTAGCAGTAGTTTCAATGACCGAGACTTTTGCAGGAATCCATTTGGATAATTTGGTGTGCTTCATCATGTAAACTTCATCATCAACCTTAACAGGAGACCTTACTAATGGTCTAACTGGTGGGAGACATAAACCTACATTTGTAATTAAAGATTCTGCAATCACTTCAGCAGTAGCATCATGTGACTGGGTGAATAATTCAGGAGGTCCTATTTCTAATGGAGGAAGAAATCTAGTGTGTGTCTTGAAAGAGTTGTAAAAATTATTTCTGACTTTACCAATCTTTTTTTCAATCAAGTTGAATTCTGCATTTAATTCATCAAAATCTTTTTCAGCTTGCTTCAGTCTTGCCTGAATAATATTACTTCCATCTAACATTTGTTTGTCCAAGTCTATTTCAGATATAATGTCCATTATGACACCACGTACTACTTCCATCTGACTGTCCGAGTCTAAATTACCATTTGCAACCTTATAGCCTCCAATTTTTACAAGGTCAAATTCATATTCACTTTCTTCACTTGAAGTTTCATCATCAGTTTTATCAGAATCAGATTCTGATACTATAATGGTTTTCTGAGACAAACGCACTTCCTTTGCTAACAAGTTTGTACCAGATTTTAACATGTTCACAATAGTATTTCTCTCAATTTGAGCATTATTTAAACATTTCTTACAGACTCTCTTCTTTTTGTAGTATGCCTCAACACCATAAAATCTTCTGATATTATCAGATGCCTTTACAAGATCTGATAAGGATCTGCAGTCAGGGTTTAAACACTTAAATGACTTTTGTTGTGATATTTTGGTAGGCCTACTTTGTACAACAGATATTTCACATACTTCATCATCTGATAAATCAATAACCTCAGCCATATTAAAATTAAACTGAATGAAGGAACTATTTGGTTATATATTAACTAAGGTAGACCTGCAAAAGAAAAAATATATTTTTAGCTTGTGTAACATACTTTCTATTTCTACAACAATACTACTGATCTTAACATTATAAGATCTTTAGATCTTGGAAATCTTAATCATTGCACTACAAATTAAAGCTAGTTTTGAATGTTTAACACAGTAAGAGAGTATCTATAAAGGTGAATTTGAGTTGAATTGAGCATGGTCAGTGTAAATATTGCTCTCATTTGAATGAGCCTTTTTAAGGGGTTTTGAATAGCATGAGTGGTAGGAGTACTGACTGTGAAACTACATATGTGATTCAGGGTTGAGTACCAGTAGCTCCTAATTCCCCATTCCAAAAGAGTATCATATTTGTATCATTCTTATAACTTTCTTAGGAAGTTATAATACAGTGCACAGTTGACAAATGGATATATATTTTGCTTTGACCTATCAAGGAACCTCAAACAGGGATGTTGGTATAGGACATCCAGCAATCATAATATTATTGTTTTCAGAAATGAAAGGACCACCCTATAATTAGTAATGCACTACCACTATATTGTATCATCATCACTGTCCCCTCTCTTTGTGACCTTGATCTTTGATACAAGGACCCAAGTCTTGCTCAAAACATCATTTTGTAATGATTCATCATATATGTGTGAAGTTCCATCAATTTGTTGAGTGGATCTTCATTTGACCTCTTTGTGATTAACCCTTTGATACAGGGACCTGTCTGTCTGTCTCAAATTTATGTAGAGTAGTTCAAAAGTTATAGCATGGACCTCCATTTGACTTTTTACTTCAACTTGTGACCTTAACCTTTGAAGCAGGAACCTGATTCTTGATGCTGACATTATTTATTCATGATCCATGTATATGAAATTTCATTAATTTATGTTTAGACTTGAAAATTATAACTTGGACATTATTGGCTCCATTTGACCTTTAATAGAAGAACCTGATTTTTGCTCATGACACCTTGTCATGATCCATGTGCATGCGAAATTTCCAAAATTTATGTTGAGTTCAAAAGTTATGACCCAGACACAAAAGTGTCATGAACAGATGGATGGATGGATGGATAAGTGCAATCCAGTATGGCCCTGCTAAGTGGTCAGGGAAATAAATTAGGACTTAATTTTTTAAACAAAATCCTAATTTATAAATTCACTGTAATTTATGATCTCTGAAGAATGGAAAATTGTAAAATTGTTGCTCATGATTATTGTTGTTGTCTGTGACATGCAAAGTAATAAATGTCGGTGTTGATGGTCTTAAAACATTTGTGGTTACAATTTACAAAGGAAAGATGCAGGTAAAAAAATGCCTCAAATTTATTACAATTACAGGGACATATTTATCTGAGTGCATTCATTCTACTAATTAACTCAGTCTTTAGACTGACTTCAATTATATTTTTAATGTAATAATAAATGTACACTATATGCTAAGCAATCAGGTTACAGTCATTTTCACGAGGATGAAAGAAATCATCAGAAGGCACAACTCACTGAAATTCAAAATCCTGAAGAATGAGAGGTGGCTGGTAATCCTATTGTCAAAATTCCATAAATATTAAGACCAAAATTTTTTAGAGAGTTAATGCAAATCACTCTCTCACAAATGTCGCAAATGGCCAATACAAGTTTTAATGTAGTACCCAAAAATGTATACCAAAAATAAATGCAAAAAAAAACACTTTTTCTATGTGAAAGTCACAATATGATAATAAAAACCCACTCTAATAGACAGAGTTTATTTCCACAACAGTTTCGATGCCCACTGGCATCCTCTTTGGGTGGACACAGAAAAACGAATTCGTTTTTCTGTATCTACCCGAAGAGGATGCCAGTGGGCAATGAAACTGTTGTGGAAATAAACTCTGTCTATTAGAGTGGGTTTTTATTATTGTATACCAAAAAGTTTACCTTCCTTTTAAACATCAAAGTATACAAATTGGATAATGTAATTTCTTACTGATGAAGTATAACTTAAGGTTTAAAGATGGTAAAACAAACCAGTCCTCACTAAATGATAAAAAAACAGAATTAAATAGCAGTATGGAAAAACTATACATGCTTACAACATGGTGTTGTATGTGATACCTTAATTTCATAATTAAATATAAATTATTAATTAATTTAATTAAATATCTACAAAATTGCCTTGGGATTGGTGACATAGCCTATTAGGAATGAAAATAATTGCCATACATACATAGAACCCAATATGGAGGCATTGGGCCCACCCAACCCACAAGAAAAATTTATTATTTCATGTTCAAAATTTTCCACTCCTGACTCATGAAAATTATATCAAGAGAAGAGTCAACAAACTTTGAAGAATCAGCAGATTCCTAACGATTATATTATACTGGCTCACTCGGAGCTGCTTATGTTACAGCGATGCTTTAAGCAAGGAAGATGTACTTTATCTTCCTATAAGTTCTGAGTGAAATCCTCTTAATATAAAACCTAATAACGATAAAAAGGATAGGCCTATTTATTCAGGTATTTAAATACAGTGACTATTTATATTAGTTACATCAAAGCAACTCATTGTGTAACTCCATTGTATCATGGCCCTACATCAAAAAACATCGTCGCGTCCTATGAACAGAAGCGAGGCCCAATGAAATAATAAGGTAAGGCAATTCCTTTCTTTACCATTAGGCAGTGCAAATACCAAAGGCAATTAAACATAAAGAGGTCCTTTGAAGACCTACATATACATAACTCTCTAACGACAAAATGTAGTTTTGTCATTAACTCTCTATACAATAACTATAGGATAATTTCCAATTGGCGAAGGTTGAAGACAATTTCAACCATAAGCCCCCTGTAGTTTTTTCATATGGTGGCCCGTGTAACTGGGGAACTGATCCCTTTACCTTAACACAAACTTGACCTTTACACTAACTGAAAACAAAGCCTTGTTCATTTAACAGGCTTAATTCATTTTAGGTCCTATAAAAATAAGCCAATTTCAACCTAAGCCTATTTAATAGGTCCTACTCTTCAAACTCAAAACAAAGCTTTGTTCATTTAACAGGCTTAATTCATTTTAGGTCCTATAACAAATAGACCAATTTCAACATGAGCCTATTTAGTAGGCCCACTTTACTTGACCTGAGCTAATAGGCCTAATATAGTCATACACTAAAGACCTACTTCAAACACTACAATTTTCAATTTGAATATACAAGAAGCCTACCTCACAAAGTACACCCTACTCTTTACACTCAAGGCCTATCCTAACTAAAAACACTAAATTTTTAATTCAACTGGTGGTGTAGGTTATAAAATTTATTTCAGCAATTTAACTTACTCATAAGACTCATTAACATCACAAAATTCAACTCAGAACTTTAACATCACAAAGACCTTTAAGCAACTGCACGAATTCAAATCTACACCCACTAAACACACACATTCTAAGTCCTATTTGACATATAGGCACAACACATTCTAAGTCCTATTCGACATATAGGCGCAACACATTCTAAATCCTATTTGACATATAGGCGCAACACATTCTAAGTCCTATTTGACATATAGGTATAAAAACAGAACTTAATGTTCTAGCACAGGGGTGGGGAACCTTTTTCATTGGAAGGCAGCATTTCATTTAACCAAGACCCTATTATGCCGCATGCTGAGAATTTAACATATACAGTACAACAAAATGTCATATTTTAGTCTACAATCTACATATTTACTAATTTTAAATCAAACTTGATAATACGTGAGGGCTTTTATAATAAATAAAAAATTCAGCAAGTGAACATTTATTTTTGGGGGGGAATAATTGACAACAGAACTAATATTAAGTGAAAAATGATATTAAGTGAAAAAGTGATAAACCATTTCATGACTTTTTTGTGACTGCTTATTGCGGGATAGGAGTCGTACATTTGGTTCCAACATCGTTGACTGTAGTTTTAGTTGGTCCTCCAGGTGAATATTCGTCATCTGAGATCTCAAGCGCGTTTTGATTTGAGTCACATATGAAAATGTTGATTCACAACAGTAGGTTGTGCCGAAACAAGACAACATTCGACGAGCATGTTGGTGCAGATGTGGGTAATCAATGGCATTTTTCCATATTTCAACAGGATCCTGCTTAGTATCAAATAGAGACTTAAGGATATTATCTTCTAATAGCTCAATCAACTCCATCTGCAAATCTTCAGGTGCTTTGGAGACATCAACCAGGTGTGGTTGGAAAGCTAGTTTCAGTGTGAAGTCATGTTTCTCAAAATCTTCAAATCTTTCATTGTATTCTTTCACATCGCATTCCCTTAATGATTTGCTTGTATCTTCTTCATCAATTACCTTTGCCAGTTCAGGGAAGTGTTCAGCTGAAAGTTCAGATCGGGTAAGGATAGTTTTGAAAAAGCGTAGCTTCCTCCGAAAAGCCTGGATTTTTTGCCATATTTCATATATGGATTTAGTTTTACCTTGCAAAGAAATATTCAGGTCATTTTGCTTTGACATTATGTCACACAAAAATGCAGCATTTCTGCAGAAATCCTTTTTTGACAATTCACATGGTTCATCGAGTTCCTCAAAAAATCTTGATTTGTTTTTGCAAAGACAAAAGTTTTTCAAAGACTTGCCCTTGTGACAACCAGCGCACTTTAGAATGATACGGAAGATCCACACTGAATGTTTCATCATCAAGCATAAGCATATTGTGAAACTGGCGATGTCGTGATGCGTTTGTTCTAATGTAGTTCACAATACGTATAATTTTACTTAATGTGTCACTTAAAACAGTAGATTTGGCACAGAGATTCTGTTGATGCAAAATACAGTGAAAGGAAATCAAGCTATCTGGATTTGGCAGTTCTTTTTGTAGTAGCGCAACAAATCCTGCACATTTTCCTCTCATGCAAGGTGCACCATCTGTGCATACACTTACTAAATTACATAATTCAGTTTTGCTTCACAGCATTTTTCTTTGGAGAGACAAAAGACGTCAATTCCACGTGTCTTCCTTGTAAGGGTACCCAAAGCCAGTAACTCCTTGTAGCATTGAAAATCTGCAGTTATAACACGAATAAAAAATGACACTTGCATTGAGTCAGTAATATCAGTGGATTCATCCAAGGCAATCGAATAATAAGTATTTTCACTTCGGCATATTGTATGAAGTTGTTCAGTTACAGTGAGGGCTAATTCATGTTGCCGATCAGTTATGGTCCTTCTTGAAAGAGGTAGTTGTTTGTATTTGTTAACCTGGTCTGAATCTAAAGAGGCTACAACTTCAACAATGCATTCTTTTATGATTTCCACATCACTATATGGCTTACTGATTTTTCCAAGTATATATGCTACTTTATAAGTTGCTTCAGTGATTTCAGTCCCTAGGCCTGACATCGTCTTAAATACTTGCTATTGTTGCTGCTTTTGAAGTTTCATCTTCGTAAGTGCAGCCTTTCAGGGTTCTCCTTCCAATATAGCATACTTGTGGTTCTTTTGAGTTGCATAATGCTGATATGCATTGTTTCTTCACTGTTGCAATTATGGTGTTGCAGAGCAAATACATCATTTTATCTTTCTCAGCAACTATGAAATACTGCAATTCCCATTCTTCATGGAATACTCTGTTCTCTTCTTTTAATTTTCTTTTCAGTTTTTGACATGATTGGGTACCATAAAATTTTTAAATAAAAATGGTACACGAATTGATCAAAGATTTACAGTTTTAAAAGAAACAAGCCTGCGTGTCACTATCAAGAATCATCAGTAACTGTCATCCAGTCGAGTTGATCGTTGATAGGTAAGGGCATAAGCCGTAAGGCAACTCTGCCAGTTTCAACTGGCAGCATTGCCATATTTCCTAATGTTCAAGCCATAAAGAAGGCTTGTATGTGTAGGAAGCAGTGAAGCTGAAACCATGATCTAATGAAATAGCCTAAAGCCCTAAAGGGGTATCAGTTGCTGTCCATTATCATACAGTATGAATTCTGAATGTCAAATAGGCAGAAGGCCGCAACTAGTACCCCAAAAGGCCGCAGGTTCCCCACCCCTGTTCTAGCACTACAACCTCTTATTTCTTGAACCATACTGTCATCAACTTCCTGTGTTTGGTTTGGATGTCTGTAAAATGCAACTATCCAAATATACTCTTTGCCTGAAACACAGATATCAACCCATACTGATTCTACCCTACTGTCTAATTTAATACTATCATTCTTAATGTATAAGACCAAACCTCCCCCTTGCCTATCTATTCTCTGATAAATTTACATTGTATAACTATTTAACTCATACTTTGCTCTAGTGTCAGTGAATGCTGCCTCACTAATCCAAGTCTCACTAATGCAGACTATATCCAGATTTTCACTAATCATATAACTAAATACTCTGAAAAAAAAATAAAGTAAGGAAGAAATGGGATACTGAAAAACTGAAGGGAGAACAAAGGATAGTTTTTTGCTAAAAAGGTGAATGAAGAGATAAGAAGGCAAAGAAATGACAGCCACATTCATATGACAAGTTAAGAAAGATGGTGTAGACTGAGGGATACAATAAAGGAGAGTGTACAGGAAAATATCAGTTATGTGAAAATAGAAGCAGGGAAACCCTGGGTCACTACAGATGTGCTTAACAAAATGGAAGGACAAAGAAAATGGAAGAGTATAAATACAGAAGAAGGGAGACAATGATATAGACAGTTGAACAACAAACTGAGAAGAGAAACTGATAAAGCAAGAGATGTGGCTTGGAGTAGTGCAGGGAATTGAAGGAATTAGAAAAGGAAGAACCGATTTAATGTACCAAAAAGTTAAGGACATAAATAGATGGAAAAGAAGTAGCTTGGGAGTACGAGAAATAGAGGGGGAGAAATGGAGAAAAACTGAAAAGACCAGAAGATATAAGGAAGAGATGGATTGAATATGTTGAAGAACTGTATGATAAAGAGAACAAACCTAATAACATCAAAATGGAGGAAGCAGATGAGATGGAAGTAGATTGTATGGGACCAGACATATTGGAAAGAGAAGTAGAGATGGCTGTAAAAGACCTAAGAAATGGCAAGGCCCCAGGACCAGATGATGTACCAGCAGAACTTCTGAAGAGTCTTGAAGGTGATGCTAGAGAGGTGGTGAATGTATTGTGCAGAAACATGTATGAAAGTGGAGACTGGCCTGCTAACTTCATGAGTCTCTATGATTACTATCCCCAAGAAATTGAGAGCCACCAAGTGTTTAGAATTTTGAACCATAAGCTTGGTCAGCCATACATCAAAAATAATGCTAAGGATACTAACCAGAAGACTAACGAACAGAGGTGAGCAGTAGCTACATTGGAGAGGATCAGTTTGGATTTAGGTAAAAATGCGGAACAAGAGAAGCTATTGGTATTATGAGAATGATGGGAGAGAGAGTGCTAGAACATGATCAGGAAATGTTTGTTTGTTTGTTTTATTGACTTTGAAAAAGCTTTTGACAGCCCATTAGAGAAAACTAATGGAAATATTGAAGAATATTAATGTTGACTGGAGGGACTGTAGGCTGATAAAAAATCTATATCTTGGCCAGACTGAATGTTAGAGTTGCAGGAGAAGAATCGGAGCCTGGAGTGGTTGGGAGAGGGGTCAGGCAAGGATGCTCCCTGTCCCCTGTGTTATTTAACATCTATGCAGAAGCAATGATAATAGAAGCACACTCAGATCTGGAAGAGGGAATCAGAGTGGGAGGTAAATTGATCAAATCTGTAAGGTTTGCAGATGACAAGGCATTTGTTTGTAGTACTGAAGGAGGACTGCAAAGAATGATCAATAGCTTGACAACAATGGCAGAAGAATTCAGAATGAGAATTAATGAGATGAAGACAAAAGTAATGAAAATTGCAAGAAGGAAAGGAGCACAAATGAACATAACAATAGGAAATCAGACCTTAGAAGAAGCTGAGCAGTTTAAATATCTGGGGAAGTTTATTAACCAACAATGGAGATATGCAAAACACCTCAAAATTAACCAGAAAAGTTTCTCGTCATTTTTGTTTAAACTAATGAAAATATGACTTAACCTAACCAATCATCAAGGGCATTCAATTAACCTAACCAGAACCAGGCATTCAATTACCGTAACATGGGGCTATTGCGCCCACTTTTTTAGTTTTTTTATGGTTAATGAAAAACATGAAGCAAATTTTTTGGATTTTATTTCATGACCAAGTAGGGTATTGTCAAGGCTGTGCCTGGTATAAAAAAAATAGAAATATATTTTAAACTTTTCTATTAAGACAATGTCTAAGACTATGGCGCATCTGCCCCATGGAATGGGGCAAATGCATCCAGTCACCTTCTCTTAAAAAAAATCTGATAAAGCAAAAAATGATTTATTACTTTAGTACAATAATTACAGACATATTGTCTGCCTAATGTAGAGAGAGGTTTTCAAACACATTGCGACAAAACTTTTTTTTTATTGAATGTTTGCTTCTGAAGTTTTTGAACAATGTTAACAGCTTCAGTTTCAAAGAGGTCTTGATTGTTGGGTGGTGCAAATACGATAAATTCATTGTTAGATAGTTCATAGTTACGCCTGAAATATTTGATGTTCCAAATCTCAGGAGAAACACATTTCAGAAGTTTACCAACATAGTGGAAAATCATTTTCTTTGATGTAAACCTAACTAGGACATAGTCTTCTTGAAACTGGGATTCTGGCTCTTCCATGCCACATTCCAGTTCAACCTCATGAATTGGTGAAATGCCACTCAGGGCATCATCATCAGAGGATGAAGATGACAGTACTTGGGTGAATGATTTCCTCTTTTTTGTTATTCCAGATGTTGATGCATGCTGGTTGATATCGTTGAGGGTCACACTTTTTCCAGGTGATACTAGGAGTCTTCTTTCCCGAGAAACAGCACCTGCCTTTGTAGAAGCTGACTTTCTAAGCTCTGTGAGGTGGGCAATCACCAAGGGACTAACCAAGTCTGTTGCAAGCTCCATATGAGGTTGTTTGATCTTGTCTAGTATGCGCTGTTTGTTGAGTGGATAGATGCCAGTAGTTTGAAAGGCTTTTTTCACCATTTGGGTTGTACTGGTACCAGTATCCTGCATTACAGTAAGAAGATTCAGCAGAAGATGAGGAAACCACTGTTTGGGCAAGGTAGCATACCGCTTACCTGCACCAATCTTCCACTGGGTAAGAACAGTCCTCCAAGCTTTCTTCATAGGGCCGACATCATATGCCAACATCAAGTGGTTGAAGGTGGTGTGTGCTGTTGGGTGGGAGGAATATAAACTTTATATTGTTCTTCTCACACTCTTCGATAATATCTGCAGAGAGATGAGAAGATAGGTTGTCCTCAATTAAAATTCTTAGCAAGTCATTTTGCAAATGCTTGTAGTATGATAGAGCCACTTTTGTAAACCAGTCTTTGAAACAATGAGTATCAAACCAGCTTGACTTACTTCTATTATACTGAGCATTAACAGGCCCACCTCTTAACCAATTGTCCATTAAATGCTCAGCACAGTAAACTACATAGGGATCTAAAAGTCTACCAGAAGCACTACAAGCAAACATCACAGACACTGATGTTTTAGATGTGTCCATCACTCGTTCAGCATGTTTGATGCCTTTTCTGTACAGCATAGTTTTAGACCTTGGATCATCTGAAAGATGTTTCATCATAGTTCACTATATTTTCAGAAGGCACTGCATTTACACCAGGGAGACACGGAAGGTAATCGTTTAGTTAATTTTCTCGAGGATAGCTTTCTTATTCAAAAGGTTGGGGAACCTACGAGGTTGGACAGTATTTTAGATTTAGTAATAACTACGGATGATAGGCTAATTACTGATCTTCAAGTAATAGAACCATTAAGCAATAGTGATCACAATATGGTAGAGTTTGTCCTCTCAGTAAGTCACTCGAAACCAGCTAACTCGACTAAAACTCGTAACTTCCAGCACGCAGACTTTAGTAAATTTCGAAATAAATTGTCACACATCAATTGGGAAAACATAATGGGGAATTCCAACGCAAAACTAATGTGGGAATCATTCAAAACAGTATTTAGGACTATAAATGAGGAATGTGTACCATACAAAATTAAGCATGCGCAAGTAAACAATAAGCCCTTGTGGTTTACTTCTAGAGTAGGAGACATTATAAAAAGTAGAGATAGGGCTTATAGGCTACATAAGTGCGATAAAGACAATTTGTGGTTACGAAACAACTACATATCTCTAAGGCGTGAAGCGAAAAGTGTAATAAAAAAGTTCAAGCGCGAATTTGAAATCTCCATAGCTCGTGATGGCAAAGAAAACCCCAAGTGATTCTTTCAATACATCAATAATAGAAATCCAGTAAAAAGCGTCTTGGGGCCTTTGAAAAATGTAAACGGAGATCTAGTTTCTGAAAACAAGGAAATGGCTACCTTGCTAAACAAATTTTTTACATCAGTTTTTACTATAGAAGATGTAACAAATATCCCTATGGTCATAGACATAATACCTTTTGAAATGGTAATATTTTGGATAATATAGTGGTTAGTGAAGGGGAGGTAATGCGCTATATTGATAAAATGAAAATGCGTAAATCACCGGGGCCAGATTCCATATATCCCATACAACTAAAAGAATTAAACAATAGCATTGTTGTGCCGCTAACAAAGATTTTTAATGCATCTATTCCTGAGGGGTGCGTACCAGATAATTTCAAGTTAGCAAACGTAACACCTATCTTTAAGAAAGGCGATAAAGGTGCGGCAGGAAATTATAGACCAATCAGTTTAACGTCTGTTGTAGGTAAGCTACTGGAATCAATAATTAGGGATCGTATAGTCGAACACTTAGAATTCCATAAACTAGTTAGAAACACACAGCACGGATTTAGGCGAAACAAATCTTGCTTAACTAATCTTTCAGAATTTTTCCAAAGCATGGTTGACATTTACGATAGACATTGGGTGGTTGATGTAGTGTATTTAGATTTTCAAAAAGCGTTTGACACTGTGCCGCACAAAAGACTCATTGAAAAAAACTAAGGCTCATGGAATCAGGGGTGTAGTAATAAATTGGCTAGAAGAGTGGTTGCGAGGTAGGAAACAGAGGGTGGTCGTTGATAGAGTGGAGTCGTGTTGGGCTAATGTAGCGAGTGGTGTTCCTCAGGGTTCTGTATTGGGCCCCTTGCTTTTTCTTATATATATTAACGATTTAGATGTCAGCCTAGTCAGTACAGTTTCAAAGTTTGCGGATGACATGAAGCTGGGTGGTAGGGCAATTAATGACGAAGATAGAGGTAAAATCCAGGAAGATCTGAATAAAATTGGATTGGTCAGTCACATGGCAAATGAGATTTAACGTTGATAAGTGGGTAATTCCAGGACAAATAGACAAATGAAAGTGCCAAATGTACACTCCACCATCTCCAAAATTCATGAAACTTGGTGTGAGGGTTGGTTTTGGTCCAAATTACAAAAATCTGAATTTTTTTTTTAAATTGGTCAAGTTGGTCAAATTTTATGGCTTGACCAAATTTTGGTCAAATGAAAAAAAACAACAATTTTCAAACGTAAATATCTCAGCTGCTAATTGTGGTAGCGTAATAAGTCTTAAATGATAAAATATGTAAAATTAACTGTAGTTTCTAAATATGTATCATTTTTTTAGGGTAACAAAAATAAAATTGATTTTTTGGAAAAAATGCCAATTTTTTTTTTTTTTTTTGCGATTTGGCAGCAAAGATATCATTTTTCGAAAAAAAGACCAAGAATAAAAAATGTTTATTTGATGTATGTACACCATAATAAGTAATAAAAAGTCAGCTTATAGTTTATTATAAGGCTCAAAACTGAGTTTGAATTTAAGTAATAAAATTTTTTTTTTCAGACGACGAAGATTTATTACAGACTTGTTGGTCCAAAAAAAGGCAATTTTCAAATCATAAAAAATACATGTAGATAAACCAAAGGAGAAAAAATCTTTTAAAATATATGTACAATGTACATACATAACCTCTCTTATATTTAGGGACAGAATATATTGACAATAATAATATTTAATTTATAAAGTGCTTATCAGAGTATAAAATACTCTTCCTAATACTACACGTACACAAGTCTTTGAGAATGAATTAAGAGAGAGTATTCTCATCCAGTGAATCCAAATTTTAGACACTAATAATATAATAAGAAGAAAAAAGAATTTGAAAAAGATTTTTATAACTATTAAGTAGATACACAAATCTTAGATAAAAATTTTAGAAATATTATATAGACAATCTTAAATAGTATACATTCGATAGAATTTATTTTATCTTCTTTGAAAAGTTATTTAATTCTTGAAGCGGAGAAATGTATTGTATTCTTGTTCCTCCTTGTAAACTTGCTTCAATACTCCCAAATATATTTTCTGTTGGAACGTGACAAACATCATCTTGCGTAGGAAAAATGTATGATGGACATACGCCCGAAGGATGGAGAAATTTTATCAGAAAATCATCATATTCACAGTCAAAGGACTGGACTAATCCAAGCCATAGTTTATTTTCATACATACAACCCACAAAAGAACCCATTTCAATTTCGCGTTGAGAGACGGTATTATGTTCTTGATCCGAAGCAGAAACTCTAATGAACTCTCTTATTTCGATTGACTGTGCACTCTGAGAGAGTGGATAAACCTTCAACGAATTCTTGGAAATTGACATTTTTGCAAAGAAAGCTCTACATCTACAACTTCTGCCTCAGAGACGTAAAAGAAGTCAATAGCGGTTAGGAATTCTTGAGAGCAGAAATTGTAGAAGTCCTCAGCTGTTAAGATTTGATGGTCGAGAGGCCGTCGTAAGCTTTCTCTGGCAACTGCTCTTTTTACCATTCCGCCAATACCGTCGCAGGCATTCTTCCCGTGGGATGTCACAAAAAAATTCCACTCAGCATGAATTTTGAAGTCTTCGAAATGATGGCATAAATTTAGAAAAATTGTTTTATTCTTATACTGAGCCGCGCATCCATCTGTGAAATAATGAATTTTAGTTAGGTTTGAATTTTGTTGTTGGATGCACAGGATTAATTTTTTGAGAAAACTATGAACCAGAATTGTATCATGCCTGCGACGGTTTGAAATGAAGCAGTAACTTTTGCAAATTAGTTTTCCTGCATTGTTTTTGGAATAATAAATGAATGGGTGCACTGTACATTGCCAGTTCTCCCAATGAAACCCCTGGGCACAATCTTGTACCATGAATGAGAAGTTTTCCGCGAAATCGCCCACTAAAACACCTTCATTTTCGGGCAGAGTTTCTTTCAGATTTTTGAAGTAACTCAACTGACATTTATTCGTGAAGTGGTGTCTTGTCGGTTATGCAATTTTTTTGGCGAGCGATTCCACGTATTCCTCTGGAGTTTCAGTGATATCTTTTAACATACAGTGATTGACGGACACCCATTGTTTATATTTTATCTCTTCCATTACCATGAAGTCCAAACTTTCCAAATAATTTTTGATTCCAACCTCTCGCGGGCATCTTTTGCATCAGTGCATCATACAATCTTCATTGTCCATGCCGCAGATGGATAAAGACATTAATTTTTTGTAGTCTAAATCTTTAATGCCTAATGCTGATATTTGTAGTTTCGGATTTTGGTGATGCGTACATACGCAGACACTGAGTTCTGCTTTGTCCCGCAAGCACGCACCACGACGGTCGAAGATGAGCAAAGGTACTAAAGCCTATTTTGGGATTTTCAGCATTTTTTGCATATTCAGCATATAACTCTTTCAAGTTACACAATACCAGTCTGTTTTGTTTTTTTATTTTTTCAACCTCTTCATTTATTGCAAACTTATAATCTTTGATTCCCGGGCACATCCTACTATATTTGTCATTTTCATAAAACTCCCGAATGTTTTTTTTTATTTCAGCTGTGACGACCTTCCCTTTCGTCATGTTTGGAATGTTAGGAAGAATCCCAAACGGTTTTTGAAGATTGTGGCTCTTACGCACCATATACTTTGTTGCTCCAAAGAAGTCAGCAGTTTTTTCAATGGGATAGGGATACAATGATAGTATTTGTAACCTAAGATTGCGATCGTTACTTGCTTGAAATTTCTCCTTTAATTCTTCCATAACCTTTTGATACCTGAAATAAAGTGTATTTGACATTAAGTTTAGTATATTTTTAATTAAACTTTTCATAAAATATATGTATATGTATTATATTGTCCGATTATAAAAATGTAAACAGATAAAACTTAATTTAGTATATACTTCGATGACTGTATTAAATTTAATTTAAAATGTCAAATTTCAATAACTATGTCCAAAAAGTAGTCTTGCCTCTCTAAATCATCTTCCAAACAACTTTTTTTGGATGGACCAGCTTCAGAATAGTCAATAGGAGCCCCATAAGCAGCTTCAAAACTTCGTTTAACCTTTTCCATTGTCGATCTGAATTTCATAGAAGCCTTTATCCGTTTTTGTCCCGGCTTCAATCCAGCTGTAAAACAAATTCATAAATTTAGGTTGCATGAAATAATCAAATATCAAATATTTTGTATATATGTATTCAAGTGCTGATGCTAATATTTAAAAACAGAAAACTATGAATTTGGCATTAAGAAACAAATGTCCTGAATGGAGTCTCTATTGTTTTATTACCTGTTTTAATAGGGCTTTCATCAAATGAATGTAAAATATTGTTGCTGAGCAAATCTTTATTGAATTGCCTGGCTTGAATGACAAATTCTTCCAATGGTGGTGGATTCGTGGAATCGCTACTGCTTCGCTCTATACATTTATTAAGTATGTCTGGCTCAGGTATTGGTGCAGGTTCCGGCTCTCTGGATGAACGTTGAACATGTTCTAATACAATTGGCTTCTTTTTAATTGTGACATAGCAATTGCTGCATAGTAATTGATTTTCTTCCAAAATTTCATAGCTTGCAGCTGCCATAACAGAGTTTACTTTTTTGATGTTACAGAAAATTCTTCTCCAGTGTTTTTTCATAGGATCGCAACAAAATTTTGTGTTTTGAGGCATTTTAAGGGTTAGGTAAATTTACATATACTCAGAGCTGGGCAATAAATACATTGAATGTATTTAAATACTAAATACTAAATACATGGGAGAAATGTATTTAAATACTAAATACATGGGAGAAATGTATTTAAATACTAAATACATGGGAGAAATGTATTTAAATACTAAATACATGGGAGAAATGTATTTAAATACTAAATACATTTTACGAATGTATTTAGATACTAAATACATCAATTGTATTTAAATACATTTGTAAATACATTTTAAATTGTTATCTGCAGATATATCACTGTTTGATTCATCAGATTTGCTTGCTGAAGCCATGACACGCACACGATAAAGAAATCAACCGCTTTTGACTAAGAGTGGCACACAACTGATTGAACTGACACGTTGAAACATGAACCATGCTGTACTACACTGTCGACGCATCGTACTGTGCTAGTACAGAACGTGTATTAAACCAGAAAAAGTATTTACATTTTTATATTTTGAGTATTTAAATACTCATTAAAGTATTTAAATACTATATTTAAATACATGAAAAACAATATATTTATAAATACAGTTCTAAATACACAAATGTATTTAAATACTGCCCAGCTCTGCGTATACTAGAAAATTAGGTACTGTATATACTGAATATCTGGAAAGAAAGCAAAAAATTGTTAAAATTTGGAGGAATTTTTTTTAGTAATTTTTTTTTTCATAATAATGGTCGATAAGCTGACTTTTTATTACTTATTATGGTGTACATACATCAAATAAACATTTTTTTATTCCTGGTCTTTTTTTCGAAAAATGATATCTGCAAAAAAAAAAAAAAAAAAAAAATATATATTTTTGTTACCCTAAAAAAATGATACATATTTAGAAACTACAGTTAATTTTACATATTTTATCATTTAAGACTTAGTTCACTACCACAATTAGGAGCCAAGATATTTACGTTTGAAAATTATTGGTTTTTTCATTTGACCAAAATTTGGTCAAGCCATAAAATTTGACCAACTTGACCAATTTTCAAAAAAATTCAGAAATTTGTAATTTGGACCTAAACCAACCCTCACACCAAGTTTCATGAGTTTTGAAGAGGTTACCGTGTACTTCATTTGTCTATTTCTTGTAGAATTACCCAAGTGCAAAATTTTGCATATAGGTTCGCGTAACGGTAATTTTGCATATAGTATGTCAGGGAAAGATTTAACAAGCATAGAGCAGGAAAAAGATTTAGGAGTTATAGTCACTAGTGATTTAAAAGTAGCGAAACAAAGTACAGCAGCGGTCAATAAGGCGAACAAAGTGTTAGGTTTTATAGCTCAAAATTTTGAGTACAAATCGCGTGACATTATAGTTCCACTTCATAAATCATTAATTAGACCCCATTTGGAGTACGCAGTCCAATTTTGGAATCCGCATATGCGCAAAGATATAGACAAAATCGAAAGAGTTCAAAGACGAGCAACTAAGATGATTCCATCTCTTAGGTCAGTCATACGAGGATAGGCTTAAAGAGTTAAAATTGACAACACTCGAGACTAGGAGGCTAAAGGATGATCTAATCCAGGTTTTCAAAATTATGAATGGGTTCGATAACGTAGATAGAGATAGCTTTTTCGAAATATCTCAATATAATAGGACTAGAAATAACGGGTGTAAGTTGACAAGTAGAAGGTTCGAGACAGCAGTTGCCAAAAACTTTTTTACGCATAGAATAGTAAATAGCTGGAATAGTTTGCCGGTAGAAGTAATTAGTAGCACGTCTATAAACATGTTTAAAAATCGATTAGACAAATATGTTGATAGATTGGGTATAGTTTAAGGTAGTAAAATTAAGGCTTTGTGGTGATAGATCCCACAGCTCAACACAAGTGTTGTGGGATATAGGGAGGCAGCATCTTGGGTTAGGGGATACTCTGTCCTTACACACCCCCATTTAAAGAGATTCCTCTGCCGAGCAGTGCCCCCCATAGTACTGTGAGGTATTGAAAAACTCATGATCTTCACTTGCCCCACAAACACCTTTAAATGGGAGACCCAAAATGGGTCCACACACATTTCTACATCAATGTACAGTCTTTACAGCCACACCTACACCTTTCCTCCTAAGTATATACTGTATATTGTAATGTATATGGTTGTAAATTTTGACTTGGTCCGCAATCGATATGGACCGTGACTTATTTTTCGTTGGCAAGGTACTAGTATTGATGGATACCATAATGAAATTGACTGGATTCTTTGGATCTGATATATTTGCATGTCGGTTATAAATAGATATAGAGTGTAACATATTTGTGGATAGTAGTCTATTATGACTTGATCCTCTGGATCCAGAGATTCTATCTTTAGTTTTAAATCGATAATTAATTAGTTTTTAATTGATAATTATTTAGTTTTTAATTGATAATTATTTAGTTTTAAAAAAAATTGGTCGTTGCGAATGTACAGGCAGTTGTTACATAAATTTCTTATGTTCTTGTGGTTCGGAACCCACGTAAAATTGTAGGTTCCCTCCACCACCACCACCACGGAGGACATACACAATTACGAACACAGTTAGGTAGACCAGCCATGAGTGGATCCTAGGGTCTTTGTTGGTCTGAAACATTATAACACTAGTTGCAAGATTATCAAAAAATGTTTAATAGTTTCAGTACTTATAGCAGCTCGTTTATGAGAAATGTTTTGGCACATGTGTATGTGGTTTGTGAGTAGTTGTGAATGGTGTTACTTCTCCCCCATTCAACACCTGGCAAATTGTCTTTGAATTGGGTACACATCAGCCAGATTTGTCAAGGAATAACTTTACAAAAATACGGAGCTCTAGGTCATCAGATGCATAGCCATAATCACCTAGAATGGAGGTGTGCTGTGCTATGCTTCGCTCTTCTTCTAGCAAGAGTGCAGTCGATCTACCAGCCATGGTGTGTTTCTGAGCACCACTGAAATGATCACATAGAGTTCTCCTTGGTATCTGCATCTGAGTGGATATGCTTCGAATGCTCTGACCTTCTTGGATGAACTGCAATGCTTCCTGAAGGTCATAGTCACTATGGGTTTTGGGCTTCTTTGCCCCTCCCACAGGTTTATAGTTCCGGACCATCTCAACAATTACCTAGATATTGACCTGGAAAATAAATATGGACTTTTAGGAAAACAATATAAAGACTTTTAGTTTGCATAACACAAAATTTCACTAAACCAAGAAAGCACACAAGCATATAGAAATGCTGTAGAAAGAAATAATATTTATAACTGGGCGCATTTACCTGAGACAAAGTGGGCGCAATTGCCCCAAGGGTAATAATTCCTGCTTCATATGGTATACAGAACTGAAACTTTCATCAAATCTACCTTAACATATTTATAGTTCATATGCAAAAACATTGGCCAGTTTTTTATTTTCCTTCATAGTTTGGCAATGTATAATGTTTCTGGTTAAATGCTTAGTTCATTTTGGGAGAAAAATTATTATACCAATTAAATAATCTTTAAAAATTATCTAGACAGCTGATTTGCCTTTCATATGTAAATTAGACATTAATGATGAAGTGCATACCTCCAAACAAAATCTTAATTAGGAATTCAATTTCTAATACGACTTTATATAGATTTAAACATATCTGGGCGCAATTACCCCATTTTACGGTAACCTAACTGGGCATTCAATTAACCTAACCAGGCATTCAATTAACCTAACCAGGCATTCAATTAACCTAACATGTTAATATTGGTTATTTCACCCAAATACCTTCTGATCTTTTCGTATTAAGCACTCACTGTCACATTTTGGGCAAGTTAAGGATGAGAGAATAGCGCCGTAATTGATAAAAACATCCAGTACTTATGTATTAATGGGGGCCACCACATATTGATGATTAGTTAGGTTAAGTTGTAATATTTTCGTTAGTTGAAAATTTCTAATAAATCTTTTTTTTTAAATAGCAATATTTTTAAAAATATTTACAATGATTTATATTTCAAATATTTTCAACTAACAAAAATATTACAACTTAACCTAACCAATCATCAATATGTGGTGGCCCCCCGTTAATACGTAAGTACCAAACATCCAATGCTTCATCTTCATCTTGGGCACATGATGAATCAAGTCCTCAAAGTCAAAATCACAGGAATGGCAGGTCATAATTCTATTGCAAACACCACCAAACAATCTAATTAGAAAGGAAAAAACAGCCAGAACAGAAAACAATAAACTAATTAAGTCGCCAGAGTAGCAAAAAAATAGCCAAATCAGGAAAAATATTTTATGAAAAAAGTATATTATAGCCAAAACAGAAAATATAATTTATTAAAAAAAGGGTATTTCTTTACTATTACACCGATCTCCTGTAGAAAGTTTGGTAATTATGTATATAGACACGTTCAGTCATTTTACATATCAAAATACATTTTTCTAGTAGTATTTGATGTGATTTGTTCAAATCTGACCTCCATTTCCCTCGGAAATGAGATCCACCAAAGTTATAGTACTTTGAAGTTTGGCTCATTTTCAAGGGAAATAGAGGTCAAAATCTAAGCAAAACACATCAAATATTACTAGAAAAATGTATTTTGGTATTAATTAATGTAACCTTACCTAACCTAACATGAATGTTATTACATTATCATTTGTATAATTTAGGTCTCAGGGGTACGGGGGTGGAGCCCCCATAAAGATCATGCATGACAAATTGATCGATATTGATTGGTATTTTAGTGTCAGAAATTCAAAAATAAAAAATATAAAACCCTATACTGATCAATTTGTGATGCGTGATCTTTACGGGGGCTCTGCCTCCATACTCCCGAGACCTAAATTATACAAATGATAATGTATATTAAATCCTCAAAATAATATTCGCACCCTTTACATGTCATCGTGACCAACATCTATGAAAAACTAACATAAGTGAAAGTAGTAACCTAAAAAGCCTAGCTCATGTTTTCATGATGTCACCAGGCAAATATTGGAAGGGCGGGAAAAAATGCCGCAAAAATGTCATAATATTCAAAGCTACATAATTTGGTAAGGAACATCTGCGAACATAGTGACTTATATCAAAATGATGAGAAAATTATGCTTTAATATTTTATAATTATATTTGCTTTTGATATTCTGAACGTGACAATACTCATATTATCCGAAAGTTTTAAAAGCTGGTTTTCAATGTTTTTCAATGTGCTGAATTAAAAAATTATACTCATTTCCATCGCAGGTATTTTTAAAATTGTTTATAATTTTGGATAATGTTAGGGGTTAGGTTAGGTTAGGTTTGCTTAGGTTGTTTTAGGTTTGGCCAATTTTGAAGGTGAAATTTATGTTTGGTATTTGGCAGGGATGGGGAGTCGGCCAAAAACAACCGACTCCCGAGTCAGTATTTTTAAAAACCACTCCGACTCCCGACTCTTTCCTTATCATGCTGATCTACAACCTTATAAATATTGGGATGTTTGTTTCGTAGATGGCGTTTCAAGTTTGAGGCTCTGTTGGAGCAGTAGCATGTTTCCCAGTGTAAGCATTAATTTTTGCATTACACTCTTTACCATCCTTTTCTACTTGACAAATAAAAATACTTTCATCCTCATTTAGCTTAAAATATTGAAAGACTGCTGATTTTCTACTAGGCCCACGACTCATTACTAATAGGGGCTAATTAAATTAATAATTAATATATTACTAATTTTTATATGGTACCTAGTATCCTAAAATAGAAATATGAAATTCATTTGCTAAGGTTTACCAGAACAATAAACCAAATGTGGAAATGTGAATCTAGAATTAGTTCAGGAAGATATTTATTTAGGGCATAGTAGTATTCTGGTAAATTGTTGGCATATAGAAATTGAATCAAAGAGTCGGGAGTTGGTCGTTTTTACCGACTCCCGACACTTCAAAAAAGCCCCGACTCCGACTCCCCACCTCTGGTATTTGGGTAATTCTACGAGAAATAGACAAATGAAGTACATGGTAACCTCTTCAAAATTCATGAAACTTGGTGTGAGGGTTGGGTTAGGTCCAAATTACAAATTTCTGAATTTTTTTGAAAATTGGTTAAGTTGGTCAAATTTTATAGCTTGACCAAATTTTGGTCAAATGAAAAAACCAATAATTTTCAAACATAAATATCTCAGCTCCTAATTGTGGTAGTGTAGTAAGTCTTAAATGATCAAATATGTAAAATTAACTGTAGTTTCTAAATATGTATCATTTGTTTAGGGTAACAAAAATAAAATTATGATTTTTTGGCAGCGAAGATATCATTTTTCGATTTGGCAGCGAAGATATCATTTTCGAAAAAAACCAGGAATAAAAAATGTTTATTTGATGTATGTACACCATAATAAGTAATAAAAAGTCAGCTTATCGATGATTATTATGAAAAAAATTACTAAAAAATAAATCCTCCAAATTTTAAAAATGTTTTGCTTTCTTTCCAGATTTTCAGTATATACCTAATTTTCTAGTATACGTAAATTTACCTAACCCTTAAAATGCCTCAAAACACAAAATTTTGTTGCGATCCTATGAAAATACACTCAAGAAGAATTTTCTGTAACATCAAAAAAGTAAACTCTGCCATGGCAGCTGCAAGCTATGGAATTTTGGAAGAAAATCAATTACTATGCAGCAATTGCTATGTCACAATTAAAAAAAGCCAATTGTATTAGAACATGTTCAACGTTCATCCAGAGAGCCGGAACCTGCGCCAATACCTGAGCCAAACGAATCTATGGAGCAAAGCAGTAGGGTAATTCCAGGACAAATAGACAAATGAAAGTGCCAAATGTACACCACCATCTCCAAAATTCATGAAACTTGGTGTGAGGGTTGGTTTTGGTCCAACTTACAAAAATCTGAATTTTTTTGAAAATTGGTCAAGTTGGTCAAATTTTATGGCTTGACCAAATTTTGGTCAAATGAAAAACCAACAATTTTCAAACGTAAATATCTCAGCTGCTAATTGTGGTAGCGTAATAAGTCTTAAATGATAAAATATGTAAAATTAACTGGAGTTTCTAAATATCTATCATTTTTTTAGGGTAACAAAAATAAAATTACGATTTTTTCGAAAAAATATCAATTTTTTTTTTTTTTTTTTTTTTTTTTTGCAATTTGGCAGCGAAGATATCATTTTTCGAAAAAAAGACCAAGAATAAAAAATGTTTATTTGATGTATGTACACCATAATAAGTAATAAAAAGTCAGCTTATAGTTTATTATAAGGCTCAAAACTGAGTTTGAAATTAAGTAATAAATTTTTTTTTTCAGACAACGAAGATTTATTATAGACTTCTTGGTCCAAAAAAAGACAATTTTCAAATCATATAAAAAATACATGTAGATAAACCAAAGGAGAAAAAATCTTAAAATATATGTACATTGTACAATGTACATACATAACCTCTCTTATATTTAGGGACAATATATTGACAATAATAATGTTTAATTTATAAGTGCTTATCAAGTATATACTTACTATACTAAACGACAGTCTTTGAGAATGAATTAAGAGACAGTATTCTCATCCAGTGAATCCAAATTTTAGACACTAATATATAATTAGAAAAAAATTTGAAAAGATTTTTATAACTATTAAGTAGATACACATATCTTAGATAAAAATTTTAGAAATATTATATAGACAATCTTAAATAGCATACATTCGATAAAATTTATTTTATCTTCTTTGAAAAGTTATTTAATTCTTGAAGCGGAAAAATGTATTGTATTCTTGTTCCTCCTCGTAAACTTGCTTCAATACTCCCAAATATATTTTCTGTTGGAACGTGACAAACATCATCTTGCGCAGGAAAAATGTATGAGGGACATACGCCCGAAGGATGGAGAAATTTTATCAGAAAATCATCATATTCACAGTCAAAGGAGCCATAGTTTATTTTCATACATACAACCCACAAAAGAGCCTGTTTCAATTTTGCGTTGAGAGACAGTATTATGTTCTTGATCCGAAGCAGAAACTCTAATGAACTCTCTTATTTCGACTGACTGCACTCTGAGAGAGTGGATAAACCTTCAACGAATTCTTGGAAATTGGGACGAAGCGATGTAATTGTTGAGTACCTTTGATAGAAGTAATAGGTTCACTCAGACGTTTTTGCAAAGAAAGCTCTACATCTACAACTTCTGCCTCAGAGACGTAAAAAAAGTCAATAGCAGTTAGGAATTCTTGAGAGCAGAAATTGTAGAAGTCCTCAGCTGTTAAGATTTGATGGTCGAGAGGCCGTCGTAAGCTTTCTCTGGCGACTGCTCTTTTTACTGTTCCATCAATACCGTGGCAGGCATTCTTCCCGTGGGATGTCGCGAAAAAATTCCACTCAGCATGAATTTTGAAGTCTTCGAAATGATGGCATAAATTTAGAAAATTTGTTTTATTCTTATACTGAGCCACACATCCATCTGTGAAATAATGAATTTTAGTTAGGTTTGAATTTTGTTGTTGGATGCACAAGATTAATTTTTTGAGAAAACTATGAACCAGAATTGTATCATGCCTGCGATGGTTTGAAACGAAGCAGTAACTTTTGCAAATTAGTTTTCCTGCATTGTTTTTGGAATAATAAACGAATGGGTGCACTGTACATTGCGAGTTCTCCCAATGAAACCCCTGGGCACAATCTTGTACGATGAATGAGAAGTTTTCCACGAAATCGCCCACCAAAACACCCTCATTTACAGGCAGAGTTTCTTTTAGATTTTTGAAGTAACTCAACTGACATTTATTCGTGAAGTGGTCTTGTCAGTTGTGCAATTTTTTTGGTGAGCGATTCCACGTATTCCTCTGGAGTTTCGGTGATATCTTTTAACATACAGTGATCGACAGACACCCATTGTTTATATTTTCTCACTTCCATCGCCATGAAGTCCAAACTTTCCAAATAAGTTTTGATTCCAACCTCTCGCGGGCATCTTTTGCATCGGTGCATCATACAATCTTCATTGTCCATGCCGCAGATGGATAAAGACATTAATTTTTTATAGTCTAAATCTTTAATGCCTAATGCTGATATTTGTAGTTTCGGATTTTGGTGATGCATACATACGCAGACACTGAGTTCCGCTTTGTCCCGCAAGCACGCACCACGACGGTCGAAGATGAGCAAAGGTACTAAAGCCTATTTTGGGATTTTCATCATTTTTTGCATATTCAGCATATAACTCTTTCAAGTTACACAATACCAGTCTTTTTTGTTTTTTTATTTTTTCAACCTCTTCATTGCAAACTTATAATCTTTGATTCCCGGGCACATCCTACTATATTTGTCATTTTCATAAAACTCCCGAATGATTTTTTTTATTTCAGCTGTGACGACCTTCCCTTTCGTCATGTTTGGAATGTTAGGAAGAATCCCAAACTGTTTTTGAAGATTGTGGCTCTTACGCACCATATACTTTGTTGCTCCAAAGTAGTCAGCAGTTTTTTCAATGGGATAGGGATACAATGATAGTATTTGTAACCTAAGATTGCGATCGTTACTTGCTTGAAATTTCTCCTTTAATTCTTCCATAACCTTTTGATACCTGAAATAAAGTGTATTTGACATTAAGTTCAATTAGTATATTTTTAATTAAACTTTTCATAAAATATATGTATATGTATTATATTGTCCGATTATAAAAATGTAAACAGATAAAACTTAATTTAGTATATACTTCGATGACTGTATTAAATTTAATTTAAAATGTCAAATTTCAATAACTATGTCCGAAAAGTAGTCTTGCCTCTCTAAATCATCTTCCAAACAACTTTTTTTGGATGGACCAGCTTCAGAATAGTCAATAGGAGCCCCATAAGCAGCTTCAAAACTTCGTTTAACCTTTTCCATTGTCGATCTGAATTTCGTAGAAGCCTTTATCTGTTTTTGTCCCGGCTTCAATCCAGCTGTAAAACAAATTCATAAATTTAGGTTGCATGAAATAATCAAATATCAAATATTTTGTATATATGTATTCAAGTGCTGATGCTAATATTTAAAAACAGAAAACTATGAATTTGGCATTAAGAAACAAAATGTCCTCTATTGTTTTATTACCGGTTTTAATAGGGCTTTCATCAAATAAAGGTAAAATATTGTCGCTGAGCAAATCCTTATTGAATTGCCTGTCTTGAACGACAAATTCTTCCAATGGTGGTGGATTCGTGGAATCGCTACTGCTTCGCTCCATACATTTGTTAAGTATGTCTGGCTCAGGTATTGGTGCAGGTTCCGGCTCTCTGGATGAACGTTGAACATGTTCTAATACAATTGGCTTCTTTTTAATTGTGACATAGCAATTGCTGCATAGTAATCGATTTTCTTCCAAAATTTCATAGCTTGCAGCTGCCATGGCAGAGTTTACTTTTTTGATGTTACAGAAAATTCTTCTCGAGTGTTTTTTCATAGGATTGCAACAAAATTTTGTGTTTTGAGGCATTTTAAGGGTTAGGTAAATTTACGTATACTCAGAGCTGGGCAATAAATACATTGAATATATTTAAATACTAAATACATGGGAGAAATGTATTTAAATACTAAATACATTTTACGAATGTATTTAGATAGTAAGTACAAAATACATCAATTGTATTTAAATACATTTGTAAATACATTTTAAATTGTTATCTGCAGATATATCACTGTTTAATTCACCGGATTTGCTTGTTGAAGCCATGACACGCACATGATAAAGAAATCAACCGCTTTCGACTAAGAGTGGCACACAACTGATTGAACTGACACACTAAAACATGAACCATGCTGTACTACACTGTCGACGTGTCATACTGTGCTAGTACAGAACGTGTATTAAACCAGTAAAAGTATTTATATTTTTATATTTTGAGTATTTAAATACATTGTATTTAAATACTCATTAAAGTATTTAAATACTATAAATACATGAAAAACAATGTATTTATAAATAGTTCTAAATACACAAATGTATTTAAATACTGCCCAGCTCTGCGTATACTAGAAAATTAGGTATATACTGAAAATCTGGAAAGAAAGCAAAAAATTGTTAAAATTTGGAGGATTTTTTTTTTTATTTTTTTTTTCATATAATCGTTGATAAGCTGACTTTTTATTACTTATTATGGTGTACATACATCAAATAAACATTTTTTATTCCTGGTCTTTTTTTCGAAAAATGATATCTTCGCTGCCAAAAAAAAAAAAAAAAAAAATCATAATTTTATTTTTGTTACCCTAAAAAAATGATACATATTTAGAAACTACAGTTAATTTTACATATTTTATCATTTAAGACTTACTACACTACCACAATTAGGAGCTGAGATATTTACGTTTGAAAATTATTGGTTTTTTCATTTGACCAAAATTTGGTCAAGCCATAAAATTTGACCAACTTGACCAATTTTCAAAAAAATTCAGAAATTTGTAATTTGGACCTAAACCAACCCTCACACCAAGTTTCATGAATTTTGAAGAGGTTACTGTGTACTTCATTTGTCTATTTCTTGTAGAATTACCCAGTAGCAATTCCACGAATCCATCACCATTGGAAGAATTTGTCATTCAAGACAGGCAATTCAATAAAGATTTGCTCAGCGACAATATTTTACCTTTATTTGATGAAAGCCCTATTAAAACAGGTAATAAAACAATAGAGACTCCATTCAGGACATTTGTTTCTTAATGCCAAATTCGTAGTTTTCTGTTTTTAAATATTAGCATCAGCACTTGAATACATATATACAAAATATTTGATATTTGATTATTTCATGCAACCTAAATTTATGAATTTGTTTTACAGCTGGATTGAAGCCGGGATAAAAACAGATAAAGGCTTCTACAAAATTCAGATCGACAACGGAAAAGGTCAAACGAAGTTTTGAAGCTGCTTATGGGGCTCCTATTTACTATTATGAAGCTGGTCCATCCAAAAAAAGTTGTTTGGAAGATGATTTAGAGAGGCAAGACTACTTTTCAGACATAGTTATTAAAATTTGACATTTTAAATTAAATTTAATACAGTCATCGAAGTATATACTAAATTAAGTTTTATCTGTTTACATTTTTATAATTGGACAATATAATACATATACATATATTTTATGAAAAGTTTAATTAAAAATATGCTAATTAAACTTAATGTCAAATACATTTTATTTCAGGTATCAAAAGGTTATGGAAGAATTAAAGGAGAAATTTCAAGCAAGTAACGATCATAATCTTAGGTTACAAATACTATCATTGTATCCCTATCCCATTGAAAAAACTGCTGACTTCTTTGGAGCAACAAAGTATATGGTGCGTAAGAGCCGCAATCTTCAAAAACAGTGCACCCACTCGTTTATTATTCCAAAAACAATGCAGGAAAACTAATTTGCAAAAGTTACTGCTTCATTTCAAACCGTCGCAGGCATGATACAATTCTGGTTCATAGTTTTCTCAAAAAATTAATCCTGTGCATCCAACAACAAAATTCAAACCTAACTAAAATTCATTATTTCACAGATGGATGCGCGGCTCAGTATAAGAATAAAACAAATTTTCTAAATTTATGCCATCATTTCGAAGACTTCAAAAATTCATGCTGAGTGGAATTTTTTCGCGACATCCCACGGGAAGAATGCCTGTGACAGTATTGGCAGAATGGTAAAAAGAGCAGTTGCCAGAGAAAGCTTATGATGGCCTCTCGACCATCAAATCTTAACAGCTGAGGACTTCTACAATTTCTGCTCTCAAGAATTCCTAACCGCTATTGACTTTTTTTACGTCTCTGAGGTAGAAGTTATAGATGTAGAGCTTTCTTTGCAAAAATGTCTGAGTGAAGCTATTACTTCTATCAAAGGTACTCAACAATTACATCGCTTCGTCCCAATTTCCAAGAATTCGTTGAAGGTTTATCCACTCTCTCAGAGTGCACAGTCAGTCGAAATAAGAGAGCTCATTAGAGTTTCTGCTTCAGATCAAGAACATAATACTGTCTCAATGCGAAATTGAAATGGGCTCTTTTGTGGGTTGTATCTATGAAAATAAACTATGGCTCGGATTAGTCCAGTCCTTTGACTGTGAATATGATGATTTTCTGATAAAATTTCTCCATCCTTCGGGTGTATGTCCCTCATACGTTTTTCCTGCGCAAGATGATGTTTGTCACGTTCCAACAGAAAATATATTTGGGAGTATTGAAGCAAGTTTACGAGGAGGAACAAGAATACAATACATTTTTCCGCTTCAAGAATTAAATAACTTTTCAAAGAAGATAAAATAAATTCTATCGAATATATACTATTTAAGATTGTCTATATAATATTTCTAAAATTTTTATCTAAGATTTGTGTATCTACTTAATAGTTATAAAAATCTTTTCAAATTCTTTTTTCTTATTATTATATTATTAGTGTCTAAAATTTGGATTCACTGGATGAGAATACTGTCTCTTAATTCATTCTCAAAGACTTGTGTACGTGTAGTATTAGGAAGAACATTTTATACTCTGATAATACTCTGATAAGTGCTTTATAAATTAAACATTATTATTGTCAATATATTGTGTCCCTAAATATAAGAGAGGTTATGTATGTACATTGTACATATATTTTAAAAGATTTTTTCTCCTTTGGTTTATCTACATGTATTTTTTATATGAATTGAAAATTGTCTTTTTTTTGGACCAACAAGTCTAATAAATCTTCATTGTCTGAAAAAAAAATTTATTACTTAATTTTAAACTCAGTTTTGAGCCTTATAATAATCTATAAGCTGACTTTTTATTACTTATTATGGTCTACATACATCAAATAAACATTTTTTATTCTTGGCCTTTTTTTCGAAAAATGATATCTTCGCTGCCAAATTGCAAAAAAAACAATTGACATTTTTTCCAAAAAATCATAATTTTATTTTTGTTACCCTAAAAAAATGATACATATTTAGAAACTACAGTTAATTTTACATATTTTATCATTTAAGACTTATTATGCTACCACAATTAACAGCTGAGATATTTACATTTGAAAATTGTTGGTTTTTTCATTTGGCCAAAATTTGGTCAAGCCATAAAATTTGACCAACTTGACCAATTTTCAAAAAAATTCAGATTTTTGTAATTTGGACCAAAACCAACCCTCACACCAAGTTTCATGAATTTTGGAGATGGCCAAGTGTACATTTGGCACTTTCATTTGTCTATTTGTCCTGGAATTACCCATTTCTTTACTATTACACCAGTCTCCAGTAGAAAGTTTTTAAAGCTGGTTTTCAATGTTAAAGACATCACTTAAATATGGGTATAAAAATAGGTTAGGTTAGGTTGTTTTAGGTTGTTAGGTAAAAAAGGGTAAAAAAAAAAAAGGGTAGAAAGTTTTAAAAGCTTTAAGCTTCAATAACTCTAACAAATCATGTGCGATGGAAATGAGTTTCATTTTTTAATTCAGCACATTAAAAAATATTGAAAACCAGCTTTTAAAACTTTCTACCGGAGAAATAGTAAATATTTACCAAAAAAAGTACATTTGAACAAATTTGCACAAGATATACCGGTATACATTTTTTAGTCAGTTTTTAATGGCAATTAAATATAAGTAAGGTATATGATAGGGTGAACCACAATATTTTATTTGCAAAACTAGAAGACAGGAAGGTTCCCATGTACATATTAAATTTATTGAAATTTTGGTATTCCTACCAATCTTTCACCATTAGGTGGGGCAATGTACTATCCGAGTGTTTTGGCTCCTCTTGCGGGGTGAGACAAGGCTCCTTGCTCTCCCCTATGCTGTTTAATGTGTATATCGATGGATTAATTGCTTCACTTAATGAGGCAACAGTAGGATGTTGTATAGATAACACAAGGATAAATAACTTAGTTTATGCCGATGATATGGTGTTAATAAGTCCCTCTGTTAAAGGTCTGGGTCGGCTACTAAATGTCTACGAAGTGTATTCGCAGAAACATGATATTCTTTTTAATGTTACAAAAACTAAGGTTATGCAATTTCATCCTAAAAGCTGTAATCAGCCAGCTGATATAAGGTTTAAAATGAATGGTGAAGTAATTGAGGAAGTACAAGAGTTTAAGTATTTGGGTCAAACTATTACCAGCTCCTTGAGTGATGACTCGGATATAAGAAAACAATCTCAAAGCCTATGTGCTAAAGCGAATATGACCATAAGGAACTTTCGTTTCTGTACAAGTGAAGCTAAAGAGACACTCTTTCGTACTTTCTGCAGTAATATATACAGTCAGCAACTGTGGGTGAATTATAAAAAAGGTTCTGGCAGAACCCTAAATTTGCTGTACAACAGGTCTTTTAGACTCTTATATAAATTACCCCCTGAGATGCTCAGCTTCGCAAATGTTTGCTATCTGCAATGTCCCAAATTTCCCGGAGGTAACAAGACGAGCTCAACAGTCTAATGCAAAGAATTAAAAAATCAACCAACCCGATCATCCAAGCTATCCATGAGTCCTGCCATTTATCCTCTAAGCCAGGGGAGGCCAACCTATGGCACATGCGCCAAAAGTGGCGCATTGGATGATTAGAAGTGGTGCATTGCTGCTCTCAGTAACTAATTTAACTCCAAACATTAAAAGCTTTGTGAAATCAAAACAGACTCGGGTATTATTATAGTATTACACCCGTCTAACATCCAGCAATTATTATATGTTCATTAAGTAGATTTTTTAATTCTAAGACACTTTCCTTCTATAGCATTTCCATTGCAAATGCTTCATTTTCGAGATATAAACATTTTTTTGGTGTGTATCTAGTGTATGTTCATACGTTCATTTGTGTGTTCATACGTTCGTTTGTGACCATTACATGTCTGCCCAATCACTGCACTCCATCCATTTTGAATTACTTTGCTACCGGAATGGGTATTATTATAGTATTACACCCGTCTAACGTCCAGCAATTATTATATGTTCATTAAGTAGATTTTTTAATTTTAAGACACTTTCCTTCTATAGCGTTTCCGTCGCAAATGCTTCATTTTCGAGATATAAACATTTTTTTGGTGTGTATCTAGTGTGTGTTCGTATGTGTTCATTTATGTGTTCGTTACATGTCTGCCCAATCACTGCGCTCCATCCATTTCGAATTTGAATTACTTTCGTACCAGAATGGAACACTCATTCCGAAGTACATTAGGCCTGGCTCTGTGATTTATAGTGATTCCTGGGCTGCCTACAAGCCTATAAATGATTTAGGTTAGGATAGGTTAGGTTAGGTTAGGTTAGGTCAATTTTGAAGGTGAAATTTGTTTTTCCTATGGTTTTTGATATGTTTTAAACGAATCTGGCCTTCAAAACTGTCGGAAATGACTCATTTTTGATTGCCAGCTGGGGGGAGGGGGTTATCTCAAAAACGAGTCATTTCCAACAGTTTTGAAGGTCAGATTCGTTCAAAGCACATCAAAAACCATAGGAAAAATATAAATTTCACCTCCAAAGGGAGACGGGTGTAATACTATAAATTTACCCCAGAATGGAACACTCATTCTACTCATTCAGAAATACATTAGGCCTGGCTCTGTGATTTATAGTGATTCCTGGGCTGCCTACAAAACTATAAGTGATTTAGGTTACAAGCATTTTGTTATTAATCATTCTAAACATTTTGTGGATAACAAGAATATCGAAATTCACACACAATATCAAAAGATTTTGGCGGGATTTTAAGGAATGGGTTAAGAGGCCAGGTATTTGGTCAAAATATCTATACCAATACCTGGCAAGGTACTTATTCATTTCTTCAGTTAAAGACAAGCAAAATCTACTCCAGGAAGAGCCTCAGCCTGCCCCTGCACGTGAATAAGGTAATTCCTGTTTTTCTTTTAGGTTAGGATAGGTTAGGTCAGGTCAATTTTGAAGGTGAAATTTGTTTTTCCTATGGTTTTTGATGTTTTGAACGAATCTGACCTTCAAAACCATCGGAAATGACTCGTTTTTTATTGCTGGCTGTGGGGGAGGGGGGATTATCTCAAAAACGAGTCATTTCCGACGGTTTTGAAGGTCAGATTCGTTCAAAACATCAAAAACTATAGGAAAAACATAAATTTCACCTCCAAAGGGAGACGGGTGTAATACTATAAATTTACCCAGACTCAAAAGTCTCATTAAGGTAAGTAATATTTACATTGTTTGGTTAATACGAGTTTTATCGCACTCAGAATATCAAAAGCAAATATAATTATAAAATATTAAAGCATAATTTTCTCATCATTTTCATATGTCACTATTCTCGCAGATGCGTACTTAACAAATTATGTACATTTGAATATTATGACATTTTTGCTTTTTTTTTCCCACCCTTCCAATATTTTGATTGGTGACATCATGAGAACATGATATATGAGCTAGATTTTTTAAGTTCTTAGGCCTTTTAAGTTGCTAGTCTACTTCTGTTAGTTTTTGATAGATGTTTGTGGCAATGACATGTGAATGGTGCGAATATTATTTTGAGGATTTAATATACTCTAGGCTAGGTTAGCCAGGGTTAGGTTAGGTTAGGTTAATTAATACCAAAATACATTTTCCTAGTAATATTTGATGTGTTTTGCTTAGATTTTGACTTCCATTTCCCTTGAAAATGAGCCAAACTTCAAAGCCAAACTCCGACCACAATGTCATGCACATATTCACAAACTTGTCCCTCCACAAATGTAAGCAAGACCCATGCCGAACGAACTTGCCATACTCTGACCTAAACCTGCACAAGTCAGACTGGACATCAATAAATAACTGTCTGGGAGAAATAAACTGGGAAGATGAATTAGAAAACCTAAAGCCAGAAGAATGCTGGAGTAGAATACAATACCTGCTGTCATCAGCATTATACAAACACACACCAAAGAAAAACGATAGTGCACAGAAGCACCGGACAAAAGAGCACAGATACAGAAGGACACTTATGAGAAAGAGAACAAAGCTATCTAAACAACTGACAAAGCAATTAAGCGATACAAGACATAGTAACATCCGGAATCAGATACTGATGTTAGAACTTAAAATAAAGGAGTCAACCATGAGAGAGAATATTGATAATGAACACAAAGCTATTGGCACTATAAAGGAAAATAGCAAATTCTTCTTTAGCTATGCTAAACGCAAAGCAGTTATCAAAACGGGCATTGGCCCATTGCTTGCTAAAGATGGCCTAACTCTCACATCTAATACACAGGAAATGGTAAACATTCTACAATCTCAATATGCTTTAAGCTGGAGTACCCCTGTAGTAGCAAAGAAAATAAAAACTACAGCATTTTTTGATAGAGAAGAAAATGACCAAGACAGACCATTATTGGAAGATATACAAATAACCACTAGAGATATACAACAGGCAATAACAGAGCTACCAGGGAGTTCAGCCCCTGGTCCAGATGGAATTGGAGCCAAGATTCTTAAGGAATGCAAACATACTTTATCTCTGCCTTTGAAAATCCTGTGGAGATCCTCACTAGACACCAGTAGAATACCACCAATCATGAAACAAGCAAATATTACCCCAATCTACAAAGGAGGCAAAGAAAGGAAGCCAAGAACTATAGACCCCTATCTTTGACTTCCCATATTATTAAAATATTTGAGAAAGTCCTGAAAAGGCACATTGTCAGTTTTATAGAAAATGAACATCTCTTAGAAGACTTTCAACATGGCTTCAGACACAAGAGATCCTGCCTTACTGAACTTATAGACCATTGCAATACAATCCTACAATATTTGGGAGAAAACCACAATGTTGATGTCATCTATCTAGACTTTGCAAAAGCTTTTGACAAGGTTGACCATGGTATATTATTCCATAAACTAAAAGAACTTGGTATTTGTGGAAAAATAGGAAAATGGATCCATGCCTTTCTCTCTGACAGAAAACAAATAACAACTGTAAATGGAGCAAGATCTATAGAAAAAGAAGTGATTAGTGGAGTGCCGCAAGGCACAGTACTAGGACCAATTCTATTCATTATAATGCTAAACAATATAAACTGTAACCTAGGAAGCTCTCTCCTGTCATTCGCAGATGATACCAGAATACTAAGACCAATTACAGAAAAAGAAGACTGTGTAGAGCTACAAAAAGATCTACAAACTATATATGCATGGGCAGATGCAAACAATATGGCCTTCAATGAAGACAAATTTGAACTAATTAAGTATGGACCAAATAAATACCTGAAAGAACAATTCAACTACACTGGACCCATAGGAAAAGATATTGCACAAACTGATCATGTCAGGGATCTAGGGATTATATTATCTGAAGATGCAACATTCAACAGGCACATTGACAAAGTAACCTCATCATGCAAACAACTAATAGGTTATATACTGAGGACATTCAGAACTAGGGACAGTATGACCATGCTTACCCTGTGGAAATCACTTGTCCTTCCACGCATTGACTACTGCTCCCAATTATGGTTTCCCCACAAACAGAATGAATTGCAAAAAATTGAGGGCCTACAAAGAACCTTTACCTTGTATATTAAACAACCTGATGGGCAACAGGTGAGTAAAAACAAATTAAACTACTGGGATAGGCTTAGAGGCCTCAACCTTTATTCCATAGAGAGAAGGTTTGAGAGATACATCCTAATCTACACCTGGAAAATTCTAGAAGGGCTTTTAGTTACCCCCAATACTGAACCAATTGTGCCCACCTTAACAAGAACTGGTAGAATGTATAAAAAATATCACCTCTCACCAAACAGTCTGAGAAGGATTCAAACTCTTCAGTATAATAGTATCTCTAGGCAGGGTTCTCGCCTGTTTAACTCCTTGCCTCAGTACCTTAGAGATATAAATGCAGTCCCAGTAGATACTTTTAAAAAACACTTGGACACGTTTCTAGCCAACATACCCGACCAACCCACAATGTCAGGGTATTCCTCTGCCAGACCAGCCCCCACAAATTCAATAGGGGACCAAATCGTATGGCAGGAGCAAGAGGAAAGAAGGGTGGCGACCCCGTCATGGCCCCGCCTCAGGAGGCGCTGAGCGGACTTCATGGGAGCAGCGCACCCTTGAGGCAGAAGCGCTTTAAGGTAAATTAAGGTAAGGTAAAGTACTATAACTTTGTTGGGAAAATATATAGAAAACGGCGCAACCCGAAGTATGATGTAAAAAACATTTTATTAGGTCAATTTCGATGTGCTGAAGCCAAATCTGTTAACCATTTGGTGTGCAAATTACATTTTTACAGATTATAAATAAAATTACAAATTTTTGAAGTTCATTCATTTGCCCATCATTTATGTTTTGGTTCCAATAATTTTGCTCCGTGAGTCAAAGTAGTTCTTAGCAGAAGCAATTTTATAACCCTTTTAAAATGCGCCCTTTTAATGTTGGTATAGCAATGGAGTGTGAAGGGTGTTCTGTTAGATACATTGAAGCTATTGTAAAGTTTTACGAAAATGATGAAGAAGCAATTCTATTTTTTCAAAAATATGGTGTTTTGCTTTCTGAGTTGTCATGCCCAACGTGTGGTTATAATTGCAACATACGTCGTGATAAACATCAATTTGAATGCCGCAAGCAAAAAACTAATCCTAAAAATAAAAGAAAACGCAAATGTTCTTTCTATCAAAGTATTTTTAAAAACACGTGGTTAGAATGCGTACATATTCCTCCTTGGAAAAATTTATTATTTATAAATGTTTTTCTAATGAAATATTTTTCACAACAATACTGCGAGTCTCAACTCAAGCTTAGCCCAAATTCAGTGGTTGATTGGAAGTCGATGTGCGCGGAGGTATGTGAATTTTGGCACGATAACCAACCTATTGGAGGTGACAACATTATTGTGGAGATAGACGAATCCAAATTTGGGAAAACTAAATACCATAGAGGGCGCCGTGTTGATGGGATTTGGGCATTTGGCGGTATAGAGAGAGATTCTAAAAAAATATTTGTTGTGCCAGTTGAAAATCGTTCTGCCGAAACACTTATCCCCTATGGAAAAACTATACGCACTCACAACATGGTATCATATGTGGTACATTTATTTCATAATTAAATATAAATTATTAATTAATTGAATTAAATATCTATACAAAATTGCCCCGGGATTGGCGACATAGCCTATTGGGAATGAAATAATTGAATTGCCATACGTACAAAGAACCTGTACGTATGAATCAGCCCCACATAGCAACAAAAAAACCCAATTTATTATTTAGTCTACCAAAAGGTGGTAGACACAACAAAATCATGCTAGTTCGGCAAATAATACACCAGAACCAAGGAACGGCTCTCAGGGCTGTTTATGTTACAGCGAAGCTTTAAACAGGGAAGACGTATAAAGTTTTCCCTCTAGTTCTGAGTGAATTCCTTATAATTTAAAACCTAATGACTAAAAAAGGATAGGCCTATTCCTTCAGGGGTTTATATAGTGACTGCCTATATTAATTACCTTAAGTAAATTCGTCGCGAAACTCGATCGTGGCGGCCCTACACCGAAGATGATCGTAACGCCCTACATCGAAGCAAACAAAGACCCAACAAAAATAAGGTGAGGAAAATTATTTTCATTCTAGTATACTGTACGTCGCGCAAATCCCGACGCTAGAATTACCGTAATCACTTAAATATAAAAAGGTCCTTTAAACACCTACATATTCATAACTCTCTAACGAAAAAGCATAGGGCTTTTGTCGGTAACCCTCCACTGAAATCTGCTGGAAATTTTCAGCGGATGAGGGCACAGGCAATCAACCCATAGCCCTATATAGTTTTTTCACATGGTGGCCTGTGTATGGGGAACTAACCCCTCTACAATTTACACTGACACGCAGTGGCTAGGCTTACCACATTGGCCTAACCCTAATTTCAACCGTAACCCCACTATAGTTTTCATATGGTGGCCTAAAACTGGGAACCGATTCCTTTACCTTTACACTAATCGAAAACAAAGGCTTGTTCATTTAACAGGCATAACTTATTTTAGGTCCTAAAAATAATAGGCCCGCAACATTAAGCCTATTTAATAGGTCCTACTCTTCAAATTCAAAACTAAGCCTTGTTAATTTAACAGGCTTAACTCATTTGAGGTCCTATAAAATAATAGGCCCAAACATAAGCCTACTTGGTAGGCCCAACAAATAGGCCTATTTAGTAGGCCCATCTAACTTTACCTTACATAATAGGCCTACCTCTTAAAGTAGGCCTTACTCTTTACACTCAAGGCCTATCCTAATTAAAAACACTAAATTTATAATTGAACCTGTGGTGTAGGTTATAAAATTTATTTCAGCAATTTAACTTACTCATTAACATCACAAAATTCGACTCAGACCTGTAACATCACAAAATTCGGATCGAACTGTAACATCACAAAATTCGACTCGAACTGTAACATCACAAAGACCTAAAGCAATTGCACGAATTCAAACCTACACCCACCTAACACCTATTCGTGACCCTATTCCAACCTATTCTAAGTCCTATTTGACATATAGGCCCAACCTATTACCTACTCGAAGTCCTATTTGACATATAGGCCCAACCAATTACCTATTCGAAGTCCTATTTGACATATAGGCCCAACCTATTCTAAGTCCTATTTGACATATAGGCCCAACCTATTACCTATTCGAAGTCCTATTTGACCAATATAGGCCCAACCTATTCCAATTCGACATATAGGCATAAAACAGACAAGGCTTGATATAAGGGTCTCAAATGCAACGTTTGAGGATCTTTACTCAGCCAAATTGATTAACCTAACCCAAAACCAAAAAATAAAACCCTATAACAAAATACACATACACACACACACGTACGGTACAGTATATAAATATATACATACGACTTCAAACATCCAATTCTTCTTTTAAAAGAAGAATCACATCAGATTTCATCACCAAACACACACACACACACACACATACACATACACACACACACGTACGGTACAGTATATAAATATATACATACGACTCCAAACATCCAATTCTTCTTTTAAAGGAAGAATCACAACAGATTTCATCAACAGACACATACATTCCTTGCAAACAGATTGGATTCCTTCAAAACCCCAAAACCTTCCAGACCTACCTGTAGTATACACAACATTTACTCATTCATAACTATGGGTATTAACTTCATTGGAGTGGTGAATCCAAGTTTTGAAGACCAACTGGATTCGGAGGAATGATACACACACACACACACATTACTCTTTCATGTGTCTCAAACACAACAACTTGTCTAAACATAACCAAGGATCGGAGAGTAAAAGCTTTTATTGCTGCGCTCTGATTCTGTGCACATAATTTTGTGCCAAAAATTATATGGTTAGACAGTGACACGTACAAACAAACTACTCTACTTCAAAGGGCCTTGGCCTATCTTGGCCATAGCCCAACAAATTCATCAAAGGGCTGATGGCCTACCCTTGGCTATAGCCCAACAAATCATCAAAGGGCCTTGGCCTACCCTTGGCCATAGCCCAACAAATTCATCAAAGGGCTGATGGCCTACCTTGGCCATAGCCCAACAAATTCATCAAAGGGTTGATGGCCTACCCTTGGCCATAGCCCAACAAATTCATCAAAGGGCTGATGGCCTACCCTTGGCCACAGCCCAACAAATTCATCAAACGGCTGATGGCCTACCTTTGGCCATAGCCCAACAAATTCATCAAACGGCTGATGGCCTACCTTTGGCCATAGCCCAACAAATTCATCAAAGGGCTGATGGCCTACCCTTGGCCATAGCCCAACAAATCATCAAAGGGCCTTGGCCTACCTTTGGCCATAGCCCAACAAATTCATCAAACGGCTGATGGCCTACCTTTGGCCATAGCCCAACAAATTCATCAAAGGGCTGATGGCCTACCCTTGGCCAT
This sequence comes from Bathynomus jamesi, assembly GCA_023014485.1. NCBI lineage: Eukaryota > Metazoa > Arthropoda > Malacostraca > Isopoda > Cirolanidae > Bathynomus > Bathynomus jamesi. Next base: position 675,923 of record JAJOZX010000581.1, on the reverse strand, counting down.
AGCCCAACAAATTCATCAAACGGCTGATGGCCTACCTTGGCCATAGCCCAACAAATTCATCAAAAGGGCTGATGGCCTACCTTGGCCATAGCCCAACAAATTCATCAAACGGGTTGATGGCCTACCTTGGCCATAGCCCAACAAGAAGGGGCTTTGTGGCCTCCCTTGGCCACAACCCAAACCTCCCTTGGCCACAGCCCAAACTACAGGGGTCTTGTGGCCTCCCGTGGCCACAGCCCAAACTACAGGGGTCTTTTGGCCACAGCCCAAACTACAGGGGTCTTTTGGCCACAGCCCAAACTACAGGGGTCTTTTGGCCACAGCCCAAACTACAGGGGTCTTTTGGCCACAGCCCAAACTACAGGGGTCCTTTGGCCACAGCCCAAACTACAGGGGTCTTGTGGCCTCCCATGGCCACAGCCCAAACTACAGGGGTCTTGTGGCCTCCCGTGGCCACAGCCCAAACTACAGGGGTTTTGTGGCCTCCCTTGGCCACAGCCCAAACTACAGGGGTCTTGTGGCCTCCCTTGGCCACAGCCCAAACTACAGGGGTTTTGTGGCCTCCCTTGGCCATAGCCCAAACAACATTGGTCTTGTGGCCTCCCTTGGCCAGAGACCAAACAACATTGGTCTTGTGGCCTCCCTTGGCCAGAGACCAAACAACATTGGTCTTGTGGCCTCCTTTGGCCAGAGACCAAACAAAAAGGGTCTTTTGGCCTCCCTTGGCCATAGGCCAAACAACACAAAAACAGTACAGGATTCAAAGCCCCAAGCCCTCCAGATCTACCTGTGGAGGAGTAAATTTACTCCACTAAAACTACGGGTATTGACTAGTCTGAAGTGGTAGGAGGTTTGAATACAGTACAAACTCTTTCTAATTCTCCTAAATTAAATGAACAAATAACAAAAGACAACAATGGAAACATTGAACCAAACAATTACACGAAAACACTTGGAATGCTTTGGTTTTTAAAACAGAATTCCGAACACGATGACACTCTTTGCACAAAGAGTTATAACTTAAATCCAAATGCCGATACAAAAAGACAAGTGCTTTCAGAATCATCCAAAATTTTCGACCCCATTGGATTATATTTACCAGCAACCATAAGATCCAAAACCCTTTTGCAAGACTTATGGAAAAAGAAAATTGATTGGGATGAACCACTTTCAGTGGAAGACCAACTTCATTGGAAAAAATTAGCCACAGACTTGAACAAAGTTCAAGACATCTACGTACCAAGATGTGCTGGCTACAGATTGAAATCGCAAACACTACACATTTTTACAGATGCCAGCTCACAAGCTTACGGTTGTTGTGCACATTTAACAAGTGAAAATGAAAGTAACTTGGTTTATTCAAAGGCAAAAGTGGCACCCTTAAAACCAAAAGAAAACTGTACCACAACTTGAATTATTAGCTGTCTCATTGGGAGTTAAAACAGCAAACTTTCTTTCACAAGTGTATAAAGAAGTTGACATAACAAACATTTACTTAAGAACAGACAGTCAAATTTGTCTAACATGGGTGACCAACACAGAAACAACTTCTTGCAAAAACATATTTGTGAAAAACAGACTAACAGAAATCAAAACTGCAAACACAAACCTTGGTATCAAATTTAGGTACATAAAAACAAAAGAGAATCCTGCAGACTTTTTGACAAGAGGGCTCTCTTACAAGCTGTTGAAAACAAATAAAATCTGGTATGAAGGGCCCGAATAGCTAACATGTGAGGAACTTTGGCCAGCCAAAGTAGTTAACCTCACACTCAACTCTACAACAACTGAAAAGATCACTGAGGACAAACCTATATTTGACTCTCACCTTTATTCAGACCTCAACAAACTCTTGAGAATTACAGTCTATTGCTGCAAGTTTGTCAATAGCTACCTTCTCAAACACTGTCCTCAGAAAGCCTTTTCTAACTTAACAGAAACTGCAACAAAATACTGGCTCCAACAGATACAAGCTTCAGAATTTGACAAGGAGTTGAAGTATCTTAGGTCCAGTAACACATTAAACAAAGGTATTCCTTCACTTGTCATGGATCTAAATCTGTACCTGGATACAGAGGGTCTGATAAGGTGTAAAGGAAGGCTTAACAAGTCAACTTTGACTTACAACTCTAAGCACCCAATTCTTCTTCCAAGGAGAAATCACTTCACAAAACTCATCATCAGGGATACCCACAACAAAATACACCACATGGGAGTCCCACAAACCCTGACAGAGCTGAGAAAGACTTACTGGCTACCAAAGGGTAGAACTGAAACAAAGAAAATTTTAAACACATGCATTCCTTGTAAACGTATCCATTCACGACCCTTTAAGACCCCAAGCCCTCCAGACCTACCTGTGGAACGAGTAACATTTACTCGGCCATTTGAAACCACGGGTATTGACTACACTGGAGCGGTAAATGTGAGTTTTGGAGACAAAATGGATTCAAAGGAATACAAAGTGTACATTGTACTCTTCACCTGTGCTGCCACACGTGCCATATGTCTAGACATAGTAGAAGATCTGACAGCAGAAGCTTTTATTGCTGCTTTCAGACGATTTTGTGCACACAATTCTGTACCCAAAACTATATGGTCAGACAATGCCACATACTTCAAATCTGGTGAAAAATTATTCATCAGATTTGTGACAATGAAACAGTACAAACTCATTTAACCAAACACAACATAACCTGGAAGTACATTCCTGTTAATACACCATGGTATGGTTCAATTTGGGAAAGAAACATACAAACTGTAAAGAACTGCCTTAAAAAGACTATTGGGACAAAACATCTACAACTTTTTGAACTCATGACTATTCTGTCAGAAATTGAAAATGTTGTCAACAACAGACCATTAACTTATGTGGGAGATGGTATTAATGAGCCAGAACCTCTCACACCAAACCACCTAATTAAGGGAAATAGGACACAAAGAACTCAACACAAAATACAAACATTTGACACAAATCAAGACTCAATTTATAACAAAATGGAGAGAAGAATACTTAACAAGTCTTAGAGAAAGACATAAACAATTAACAAAACAAAGTTGGAATGATTCAGTCAAAATTGGGGACATTGTGTTGATACATGACAAGACACCAAGACAACATTGGTCGATGGGAAAAGTCTTGGAACTCAAAACTGGTGAAGACAAAGTTACCAGGGTTGTAAAACTGAAAACAGCAACTGGTGAAACCACCAGAGATATCACATTACTATATCCTTTGGAGTGTGGGGCTAAATTAGAACCATTACCCCAAAGGATGGATCAGGATACTATTGGGGAGGAATCTCTCAATGTGCCTGATGTAACTCAGACTAAACCAGACAGGCCTCAAAGAAAGACTGCTTTGAAAGCCAGAAAACTTTTACAAGAAAAAATTAAGACTGGTGACTTATAAAACTTACACAAACTGAGCAAAGTTAAAATGCTTAATAACTTTACTTTAATCCCATAAATTTCCTATACCTAAAGGGAGTCAAACTGATTGACATAACTTTAACTAAACTTGAGAAGTTGGCCTCTTGAACTTTCATATTTGAATAGGTCTTGAGTAACCTCTCTCTTCCTAAATTTCTACTTCATTCTTTTGATCCATTTTACATGTTTTACACAGTTTGTCAAAAAATTTTGATCTATAATATGCAAATTTTTCTCCGGCCCCCCCCAGTATATGGAAAAACTATATGCACTCACAACATGGTATCATATGTGGTACATTTATTTCATAATTAAATATAAATTATTAATTAATTGAATTAAATATCTATACAAAATTGCCTCGGGATTGGCGACATAGCCTATTGGGAATGAAATAATTGAATTGCCATACGTACAAAGAACCTGTACGTATGAATCAGCCCCACATAGCAACAAAAAAACCCAATTTATTATTTAGTCTACCAAAAGGTGGTAGACACAACAAAATCATGCTAGTTCGCAAATAATACACCAGAACCAAGGAACGGCTCTCAGGGCTGTTTATGTTACAGCGAAGCTTTAAACAGGGAAGACGTATAAAGTTTTCCCTCTAGTTCTGAGTGAATTCCTTATAATTTAAAACCTAATGACTAAAAAAGGATAGGCCTATTCCTTCAGGGGTTTATATAGTGACTGCCTATATTAATTACCTTAAGTAAATTCGTCGCGAAACTCGATCGTGGCGGCCCTACACCGAAGATGATCATAACGCCCTACATCGAAGCAAACAAAGACCCAACAAAAATAAGGTGAGGAAAATTATTTTCATTCTAGTATACTGTACGTCGCGCAAATCCCGACGCTAGAATTACCGTAATCACTTAAATATAAAAAGGTCCTTTAAACACCTACATATTCATAACTCTCTAACGAAAAAGCATAGGGCTTTTGTCGGTAACCCTCCACTGAAATCTGCTGGAAATTTTCAGCGGATGAGGGCACAGGCAATCAACCCATAGCCCTATATAGTTTTTTCACATCCCCCTTATTAAAAAAAATTATTCTGCCTCGATCAATCATTATTAGTGACGAGTGGAAAGGGTACTCTTCCTTAAAAAATTTAAATTATACTCATTTAACGGTAAATCATTCAGTGAATTTTGTAAATCCAGAATCTGGGGCACATACTCAAAATATTGAATGCTTGTGGAAAGACATAAAAAGTTGGGTATTGAGAGCAAGGAATAAAAAGGAACATTATTTTAAATATTTTGCTAAATATTTATTTTTACATAACGTCCCTAGTGATCAGAGACTTCATTTTTTCCTCAAAGCTGCGGCAAAGTTGTATCCTCCCAATGTTTAAGTTAAAGGTAAGTTGATTTGATTATTTTACTCTTAGGTTAGGTTAGGTTAGGTTAGGTTAGTTTTCATGTGCTTGTTAGCCATTTTTTAGGCAAATGCTTCAAAATAAGAGTAAAATATAAATAACATTTACTCTAATTTGAAGCATTTGCACACCAAATGGTTAACAGATTTGGCTTCAGCACATCAAAATTGACCTAATAAAATGTTTTTTACATCATACTTCGGGTTGCGCCATTTTCTATATAATTACCCTTTGTTGGACTATAACTTTGTTGGATCTCATTTCCGACGGAAATGGAGGTCATATTTGAACAAATCACATCAAATACTACTAGAAAAATTTATTTTGGTGTGTAAAATGACTGAGTTACTTAAAACACATAATTACCCATTGTTTTTATATTAAATCATTATATGTAAAAATACTAAATATATCTATATTAACATATTTCATACAAGAATTGAATAGGGGTACAAGACTTGTATGGCGCATCTGAACTCATGCGTGAAAAAATTGGCGAATGAAATGTAAAAGGTTGGCCACCCCTGCTCTAAGCTATGGAATTCTTGGTACGAAAACATTTGTCTGTAGCTCCACTTAAATTCGACAGTGCAGTATTATTTCTAATCAATTGTATATATTTCTATCCTTAGTATATGAAATGTCATTATATTAATAATATTTGTCATATGGACTATTGTCTGCCAATAAACCTTTTCATTTTCATATAATACTTGTTCAGCTGCTTGTAACGGAGTAAAATCCAATATTAACCAAACAAACTTTATGAACTTAGAGGTCCTTTTCGGTCCTACCTCAGGATTGTTGACTCGATTGAAGCCAAATTTAAGCCTCAGCTAGCATAAATGAAAAAAAGGGGGACACTATGATCTTTCTAAACCTTGCAACAACAACACAACCTGCACCATAGCACGGTGCAACAATCCTGTATCTAGAATACCAAACTGAGTTGCAAAAGAACTCTCTATAAGGCAACGCTCTATCAGTACCACTTTCGGTAACGGTTCAGAATAGGGGCGCCACCTCAATTTTTGTTTTTTCCACCAAAACATGCTAAAACCATTGGTTTCCTGTTGTTTAGGATGAATGTGACCATCGCCATTACAGTAAATTATAGCTTGAAGTGATCCCCCCCCCCAACCCCTACTACAATCTGGGGGGACCACCGTGGGAACCGGGGGTTTTGGGTCGGGGAACACAGCACAAGCAATAATTTACTGTAATAGCGATGGTCAGATTTATCCTAAACAACAGGAAATCAATGGTTTTAGCCAGTGGTGGGATTCAAAAATTTTAAGAACCGGTTCGCCCTCCCCTCCCCTTCTCCTCCCCCTTCCATGTCAGAAATGAAAACTAAAAAAATGTTTTTATCGAAATGCGTATGGTATAAAGAAAAATCATGCACGGACTGAAAGGGTTAAGGACCGGTTCGGCGAACTCGGGAAATTTTAGGAACCGGTTCGCACGAACCGGTGCGAACCGGCTGAATGCCATCACTGGTTTTAGCATGTTTTGGAGGAAAAGACACGTGTCATGAAACACATCAAAAACCATGAGAAAAACCTAGGTTTCATGGAAAACCTAAACTAACTAACCTAAAAAATATAAAACCCAATACCAATCAATTTGTGATATGTGATCTTTACGTACCCCCGAGACCTAAATTATACAAACTGGACACACTACATTTAAAGGGAGAACACCATTCGAGCTCTACTAGCGTCACCGCAAACCGTCACAGACCGAAGCCATTTTCAAACTGAAGTAAATGAACGATACGATAGTAGGGTTACCAACTCAAAATTTCCTAGATTCATACCCAAAAATATGTTTTTCATAATTTTCTGACTTCGTTTTTTTGACTATGCGACACATGCAATCAACGTATTTTAATGAGAGAAACAACTTTGTCTCTATGGTATTTTTCGAAATTTTGCTTAATTAAGTGGCGCCCGTATTCTGAACCATTACCCAACTTTCAACAAAAGCGTAGAAAGGACGATGCCGGCATCCAACACTGATGCCACAAGAGCCCCCAAGAGTTGGTTGGAATTATAAATAGATATAGAGTGTAACATATTTGTGGATAGTATAGCCTATTATGACTTTGATCCTCTGGATCCAGAGATTCTATCTTTAGTTTTAAATTGATAATTAATTAGTTTTGTAAAAATTGGTTGTTGCCAATGTACAGGCAGTTTTTACATAGTGGAGCCACCTCGATGGGCCGAAGTGGCCCCTAGTGTGCCCACTACAAAAATTTCTTATGTTGGAGTCTTTCACCTAACCCCGGGGAGCAGCCAGGAAGGCTATGTCTTCCGGGTGAGCTTCCGACTGAAACTCCAAGAGTTGGTTCAAAACCTGCAAGCCTTGTAGGTTTTGGTTGGCTCTAAAATAAATGAAATTTTTTCACTAACCTTACAATTATGAGATGGATATATGTATGGTATCTTAATTTTTTAATATATACAAGCCATGGCCGGATTTAGGAGTGGGCAAAGTGGGCAGCTGCCCATGGGCCTCCACATCTTGGGGGCCTCCACATATTGACAAGCCATTATCAAATAGAAAAAACCCGAAACTAGAAAAACCCGATAGATGATCAACAAAAAAACACGCGCATCCAATACCACTGTAGTACATAAACTTTTACCAATTACTATTTGTTGCGTACTGATTATTATTTTGTTTTTATTACTCTTTTAGGCCTACTCTCACTATAATGGAATACCCGAGTAACCCGAGGCTTTCATTTTTTGCAGAAATGAGTGGAATGGACAGACACAAGAGTGCACGATGTTTTGAAAGTGTATGTATGTTAATTATATTATGAATCTTATGGATGACTTCAATTATGTCTTCCCCTAAGGTAGGGGGGCCTCCACATGGAGGCTGCCCAGGGCCTCCACACGTCTAAATCCGGCTCTGATACAAGCAATGCTTCATTAAAGAACTTAGTCATCACCTAAGCTTTGGAATTATCGTTTTGGGATAACAATGGCTTTGGGATAATAATCGCTCTTCCTGTTCTAGATTTTCTAATATATACGTATATAAAGTTAAAGTAAATACAGTATATACATCTCATAATTGTAAGGTTAGTGAAAAATTATCACTTATTTAGAACCAACCTTTGGGGCTCTTGTGGCATCAATTTCGGATGCCGGCATCGTCCTTTCTACTCTTTTGTTGGATATGGTACTGATTGTTAGAAAATCTAGAAGAGGAAGAACCATTGTTGTCCAGGGCCGTAACTAGGGTTTAGAAATTAGTGAGGTCCAGATTTTTTTCGAGCTCGGCGGGACGAGCAAAATTCAGACCAAAATGACATCTACAAACACATCATAAGCTATAGACTAAACACAAAACCCTTGTCTATAATAAAAGCCCTCTAATGTTTAATGCACGCTCGACGCTCCCTCTTTTCAAAAGAAAAGCGGTAATATGCGTTTCATACACGGAGAACGGTTCAGTCTCTTTTTTTTTTTTTTTTAGGAAATAATTACCGAGGTCCGGACCTCGGTGACCTCATAGGTAGTTACGGCCATGTTGTTGTCCCAAGGCGATATGATGACTAAGCTGAGTGATGCAGCATTGCTTGTATATATTAAGTTAAGGTGTATATATATCCATCTCATAATTGTAAGGTTAGTGAAAAATTCACTTAATTTAGAGCTAGCATTTTTGGGCTCTTGTGGCATCATTGTTTGGGCACTCTTGTGGCATCATTTTTTGGGGCGCTGCGCGTCTTTTCTACTCGTTTGTGGAATGTCGTACTTACAGGGTGTGGTCTTATAGAGAGCTCTCGCAATTCAGTTTGGTTGTTTAGATACAAGATTGTTGCATCGTGCAATAGTGCAGGTTATGTTGTTGTTGCAAGGTTTAGAAAGAAGACCATAAATAGTGCCCCTTTTGTTTTTTATCTTAAATTCATGCAACTGAGGCCTAAGGTAGGCCCACATCGAGTCAGCAACCCTGAGGTAGGACCTAATAGGACCTCCAAGTCCGTAAATGTTTAATTCTAGCTTAACTTGGTCTGTAGGTTGAACTGGCCCTTCAGAGCTTGGCCGTTCACGGCTCAGCTGGGATTTTGACCCCCTCACCCCCCAGAATAACAACATGGTCCTTCGAACCGGATTCTAGCCCAAGACTGAGTCAGTGACTATTTTTCGGCAAAGTTCTGATTGTGTAAATTGTAACCCAAGTTAGGCCTAGACGGGTTGAGCATAATTGAGTTAAGGTCCCAGGGTAGAAAGTTTGGTCGCCCAATTGCGAAACTTGGCCACTCGTCTGTCGTTGTTTTTGGCCGACATTTTTACCGGTTTGGTTAATTTTGGTTTATTATTCGTAGGCGAAGGTTGCAGACTTCGATGCGCCAGTTACTTGGGTGGAAAATTTGGTATTCCATACTGGTGGTTGGTCAGTACCCCAACCAAGCAATTCAGTTTATTTGAAAAAAGCAAAATTTGCGTTTGATCAGTTTGGTTAAGTATTTTTGCCAGTTCAGCTTATTTGTCATTGAGCCCAATTGTTGTTTGCATTGAAGATGAGTGCAACTGAATTGAACAAGTTTAAAAAAAGGAGAAGCGCCTACAAAGGTCTAATTACAAAGGTCATTGCCACTATAGATTCTGCCATAGAGCAAGAGGATTTAAGCTTAGTGACTGCGCAGCTTTCCATATCAGAAACTAAAAAGGTTGCTCTAAGTGAAGTAAATGTTAAAATTGAGGCTCTTATAGAAGAGGATGAAATAGAAAATAACATAATTTACTTTGAAGAGATTATTGATGCTATAATTAAAGTATGCCACAGAGCAAAAGAGTTTAGCAGCTCAGTACAGTTAGAGACCAGGTCTAATAATGAAACACAACCCTCAACAAATGGTGTTTGTGAAGTTAAGGTTAACAGATCTGCAGTTCAATTACCGAGGCTTGTACTCAAAACATTTTCTGGGAGTATGGACAGACAGTTTTCAATCAGCAGTTCATTCTAGTCAAGTGTTAAGTGCGGTGGAGAAGTTTAATTATTTGCACTTTGCAGTCCCTCTTGGAAGGGGAGGCAGCAAAGACAATAGCAGGATTAGCATTAACAGAGGCTAATTATAATGTGGTTTGGAATATATTAAAGAAACGGTTTGGTAAGCCAGAGATCTTAATTAAAAGCCACCTCCGTGAACTTTTAGTTATACCTCGTGTTAATAATCCCAATAGTGTCAAAGAGTTACGGCAGTTATATGATGAATTTGAAGTTAGAACTAGGTCCCTGGACAACTTGGGTGTAGGAATGGAAAGGTATGGTATAATGTTGGTTACTATACTGGAGTCTAATTGCCTAGCTCAATTTTGCTTGAATTAAGTAGGGGACACTCTACAGAACATGTGTACATCCCCCTTCAGCAGATGTTAAGTCTTTTAGGCACAGAATTAGCAAGACGAGAGGGAATTGAGTTTGCACAGTGGGATGTTAAACAAGGGGACAAAGGCAGGCACAGCACCAAGGTTTCTACAAAAAGGAATAGCCCAGGTACAGTGTCAGCTTTACATGCATCCTCTGAGAATAAATTAAAGGGAATCAAGGAATGCATATTTTGCGAAGGCAACCACAAGTCATATAAATGTGAGGTGGCTGAGGCTTTACCTTTTGAGGAGAGAAAGGACAGGGTAACTAAGTCCACAGCATGTTTTAAATGTTTTTTGAAAGGTCACAGAGCAAGGTTTTGTAAGTTTAAAATTTTGTGCAAAAAATGTCATGGCAGGCATCAGCCATTATTGTGTGAAAACACTCCTAGTAGGCCTACCCCAGCAGTAGAGACATCAGTGGCACATGCCACTGCTATGAAAGGAAGTAAAAGTAAAGGGGGATTATTGCAAACAACTGCAGCCTTATTAATTGGGAATGATGGAGAAGCTACTGTAAGAGTGTTGTTTGATAGTGGTAGCCACTGTAGCTTTATTAAGACCAGAATTTCCAGAAAATTGAAGTTTAAAGAACTTAAGAGGGAAAATTTAAGAATTTCTGGGTTTGGGGGTTCCGTTCAAAACCGAACCAAATTTAAGAAGGTAGAAGTTCTGGTTAAGGGGTTGTTACCACAAAGTCCCTCTATCAAGGTCCAAGCTGTAGAGATTGAAGACACCTTCACAAATGAGGTACAGCACTTTCGGTCGAGAGTTGCTGGCGATATACCTCTCCATCCGTCATTTCAGGCCATTCCTGGAAGGTCGTGACTTCAGCATTTTTACGGATCATCGTCCGTTAATATTTGCTCTCCATTCTCAATCAAACTCTCATGCTCCTACTGAGAGAAGACACCTTGATTTTATTCTCCAATTTACTTCAGACATTCGACACATTTCAGGTTCTTTGAATGTTGTGCCGGATGCTCTATCTCGCATCTCAGCAATTTCTGATCCTGGACTCTCACACATCAACCTTTCAGAGATGGCTGAGGCTCAGTCCACGGATACAGACCTCCAAGCTCTTATTAATTCACCCACTTCATTGCAAGTCTGCTCTTTACCGGTTGAACCCAAGTCAGACTTACAAATTTTGTGTGACGTCTCGACTGAGCATATTCGACCGTTGGGCCCACAAGGGCTGCGAAGAGCTGTTTTTGCTAAACTCCATTCCCTTTCTCACCCGGGAATTAAGGCCACCCAAAAATTAATTGCAGCTAGGTTTGTATGGCCAAGTATGAACAAAGATATCCGTAATTGGACTCGATCTTGCCTTCAATGTCAGCGTGCCAAAGTTCACCGACACACAAAGTCAGAAATTGGTACCTTTCCTTTGCCGAAGGCTCGTTTTGAGGCCATACATCTAGACATAGTCGGCCCCCTCTATTCTTCTCGAGGTTATACCTATCTTCTCACTGTCATTGATAGGTTCACAAGATGGCCAGAAGCTGTTCCTTTGACTTCTTGTACTGCTTCTGCAGTAGCTCATGCCTTTGTTTCATGTTGGGTTTCCCGTTTTGGAATACCTGCAACCATTTGCACAGACAGAGGTGCCCAGTTTGAATCGGCCTTATGGAAGGAACTCATGCTTCTTCTTGGGACTGAGCGCATCAGAACAACAAGCTATCACCCGCAATCCAATGGGGTGATAGAACGCTTCCATCGTCAACTTAAAAGTTCCTTGCGAGCCACTGATCCATCTACTACATGGGTGGACAGGCTACCCCTAATCCTACTCGGAATTCGTACTGCTCTGAAGACTGATCTTGCATGCTCTGCAGCAGAATTAGTTTACGGTACCACACTCCGGTTACCCGGAGAATTTTTCACACCTACACCCATTAACCCCACATGTGATCCTGCTTCGTATGTCAAGACATTACGCTCTGTTATGAAGCAAATTCGTCCCACAGCACCTAGAACTTCCACTTCACAAACTACCTTCGTTTCCCCTGATTTACAAACTTGCACACATGTTTTCTTGAGACATGATGCTCACCGCTACCCTCTTTACTGTCCCTATGATGGTCCCTTCCTTGTGCTAGACCGTAGACCCAAAACTTTCATCATTGACAAGGTGGGCAAGCGTGAAACCGTTTCTGTGGACCGCTTGAAACCAGCATACCTTGATTTTTCTCCAACAAAAGATCCTATCCTCCCTCAATCTTCTGTACCTCCACCTCAAATACAGGTACAGCAACCTATCCCTCCTCAATCTTCTGTACCTCCACCTCAAATACAGGTACAGCAACCTATCCCTCCTCAATCTTCTGTACCTCCACCTCAAATACAGGTACAGCAACCTATCCCTCCTCAATCTTCTGTACCTTCATCTCATATACAGGTACAGCAATCTACCCTTCCTAAATCCTATGTACCACCACCTCATCCGAGGGTACAACAATCTATCATCCCTCTTCCAATTCTCCTTCATTATCGCAACCAACTGTCTTTGAACCAGCCAGTGGCCCCATTGCACAGGCACCAAGAATCCCCTTCCCCCAATGTCCCTACTGCACCTGTAGCACCATCCATGCCTTCAGAACCAGTGCTGCAGGATATTGCCGTCCAAAAGCAAACAATGACTCGTTCTGGAAGAGTCATTCGTAAGCCAGTGCGCTTTGACATTTAAGTTTTTTTTTACCCCTGACAACCATGTTTTTGGGGGGCAGTACTTGTAGTGCCTTGCACCACAAGATTATTCTTTATTAGTGAAAACTGCCACAAATTGGCACGAGTGACATATTTAAATCTGAATAAATAAATAAATACAAGTTAAACATGTCCAGTGATCAAATTTAATTCTTAAGCATTCAGTGTGGTGTGACTAGACGGGAATTGTCTTTTAAGGATTATTTTGGCTTGTTGGTAAAATTGTGGAGTAAACACAAACTTATGTGAAACGACAACACAAAGGACGCTGTTCACACATCGTACGTATTATTTGAAAGCACGGCGCCAGCAAGCAAAGTTCCTTTGTGGTATGTTTCTTATTTATAATGTTTATGTTCTTTACTATTGCATATCTGTATGCAATACCGCATACTGCAGAGATTAACAAGCCTTATAGTGTTTGTGATTAGTACTGTAAGATTAATACTATAAATAATACTGTACAATTCATACAATAAATTACCTTAGGCTAAGTTAGGTCTATCTAGGCAAAAGCCAAATTGTAACTCTAGCCTAGCTGAGGCCTACCGTAGCCTTTGTGTTAGATTAACCTCAGCTCGATATATTGAAGAGGCCTAGGCCTGCCTATTAATTTTCTTAGTATATTTTACTTTATAATATAAGCCTATTATGTCATGTATTTTCTTAGCAGATGGCCTACTAGTCATTTGTGGCCTACATACTTCCTTAGTTCTCCCATGCAACTTAACACAATCCCATAATGAGAATTAACTGTAATTTATCATCCACAGGTTACTGGGCCTATATAGCATATGTATTTTAATTATTAATTATTGCCATTTTTATTATTCTTTTTCTCTGGAATATCACTTACAGTATTCTTGTCTGTCTCTTTGCAGACAAGGTTGTCATTGTGGCTATTATTAGTTATATTATTATTATTATTAGAGTTATATTATTAGTGTTACATATCATTTGTACTATTATTATTTGTATTATTACATATTTATTATTATTATCAGTATTATTTGCAGACTGTTATATATTAGCTAAACGGGCCATTATTTAATCTCGCATTTATATGTCCATCAAAGTTGTTACGGGTAAAAATCCCCTTTGCATTTACAAATAATTGTTGCATATAGTTATTAATTGTTGTCAATAAAATCCAAAATTCATATTGATGATTTTATAATCAGTCCTTCCCTTTTTTATATAAATTAAATTTTGCGCCGCAGTGCTGGATGCCAATCTAGTATTTGGGTGCTGGTGACCCTGGCATTTAGTTAATTATCTACGTAAACTTGTAAAGGTCTATAATAATAAATCGGACTCTCACAATTGGTCACCCCAATTGTGAGAGTCCGATTTATTATTATAGACCTTTACAAGTTTACGTAGATAATTAACTAAATGCCAGGGTCACCAGCACCCAAATACTAGATTGGCATCCAGCACTGCGGCGCAAAATTTAATTTATATAAAAAAGGGAAGGACTGATTATAAAATCATCAATATGAATTTTGGATTTTATTGACAACAATTAATAACTATATGCAACAATTATTTGTAAATGCAAAGGGGATTTTTACCCGTAACAACTTTGATGGACATATAAATGCGAGATTAAATAATGGCCCGTTTAGCTAATATATAACAGTCTGCAAATAATACTGATAATAATAATAAATATGTAATAATACAAATAATAATAGTACAAATGATATGTAACACTAATAATATAACTCTAATAATAATAATAATATAACTAATAATAGCCACAATGACAACCTTGTCTGCAAAGAGACAGACAAGAATACTGTAAGTGATATTTCAGAGAAAAAGAATAATAAAAATGGCAATAATTAATAATTAAAATACATATGCTATATAGGCCCAGTAACCTGTGGATGATAAATTACAGTTAATTCTCATTATGGGATTGTGTTAAGTTGCATGGGAGAACTAAGGAAGTATGTAGGCCACAAATGACTAGTAGGCCATCTGCTAAGAAAATACATGACATAATAGGCTTATATTATAAAGTAAAATATACTAAGAAAATTAATAGGCAGGCCTATGCCTCTTCAATATATCGAGCTGAGGTTAATCTAAAACAAAGGCTACGGTAGGCCTCAGCTAGGCTAGAGTTACAATTTGGCTTTTGCCTAGATAGACCTAACTTAGCCTAAGGTAATTTATTGTATGAATTGTACAGTATTATTTATAGTATTAATCTTACAGTACTAATCACAAACACTATAAGGCTTGTTAATCTCTGCAGTATGCGGTATTGCATACAGATATGCAATAGTAAAGAATATAAACATTATAAATAAGAAACATACCACAAATGAACTTTGCTTGATGGCGCCGTGCTTTCAAATAATACGTACGATGTGTGAACAGCGTCCTTTGTGTTGTCGTTTCACATAAGTTTGTGTTTACTCCACAATTTTACCAACAAGCCAAAATAATCCTTAAAAGACAATTCCCGTCTTGTCACACCACACTGAATGCTTAAGAATTAAATTTGATCACTGGACATGTTTAACTTGTATTTATTTATTTATTCAGATTTAAATATTTCACTCGTGCCAATTTGTGGCAGTTTTCACTAATAAAGAATAATCTTGTGGTGCAAGGCACTACAACTTTGTGCTCCAGTCACTACTTGTTTAGATATGGCATGTGTCCAAGAATTGCAAGTTAAAGGAATTAATTTGGGCAATAATAAGTTTGAAGGAACAGAAGATATTAGTCTTTTGATTGGGGCTGACTATTATTGGGACTTCATCACTGGTAATATTGTCCGCACATCTCGAGGCCCGGTAGCTATTGAAAGTAAGCTAGGCTGGATGCTACATGGTAGCTATTGCAATGAAATGGAAGTTAAGGCTCTTTTTGTTAAGATTGAGGAGAATAGCCATGGTTTGGAAAGGCATTTGAAAGCGTTTTGGGAACTTGATCCATTGGCATAAAGAACAAACAGGCAAGTATAGTGAACAGTGATGTTTTAGAGCAATTTGAAAAAGGGATTGGGTTTAGAGATGGTTGCAATGAAGTTGGCCTCCCTTGGAAGGATTCTTGCAAACCCGGTTCAAACCTTCAGCTAGCTAATCGGAGGTTGGAGACTTCATTGTACAGGCTAAGAAAAAATGAGTTGTTAATTGGATACAATGAGGCCATCCTAAGCTATGTAAGGGAAGGCTATGCTGAAAGGGTGCAAGGTGAGCTGGTGAGCCAGGAGGCACATTATCTACCACACCATGCATTGGTACGGCGAGACAAAACTACCACCAAACTGAGGGTAGTTTTTGATGGCTCAGCCAAGGACAAAGGTGGTGTGTCCTTGAATGACTGTTTGGATGCTGGGCCAAATTTAAATGCAGATTTATTTTCCTTGTTACTGAGATTCAGGTTTGGTAGAGTAGCATTGACTGCAGATGTGAAGCAAGCCTTTTTGCGGATAAAGTTAAAACCAGAGGACAGAGATGCAGCAAGGTATCTGTGGGTGGATACGAAAGACTTGTTGGGAAATGAACCTAAGGTTCAAGCATATAGAATGAAGTCAGTGTTGTTTGGCCTCAGCTCTAGTCCATTTCTGTTGGCAGCTACTATGCAGTACCATTTTAAGAAATATTCTGAAGTCTATCCTAACACTATTGAACACATAAGGAAAAAAATTTATGTTGATGATTTGCTGTGTTCCGTAGATAATACAGAAATGGCTAACAGATATTCATGGAGGCTAGAGCTATAATGAGGGGGGCTGGCATGGAGCTTAGAAAATGGCAGACCAATCATTCTCAATTACAAGAGTTTATGAGTCAGTCCTGTGTAGTACCTGATGCAGCAGAAAGTATTGAGGATTCTGGTATTAAGGAGTTGTGGGCAATAGACGCAAAAGTGCTAGGCATTGTTTGGCAGCAAGGAGAGGATTTGTTTACCTTCAATGGGAAATCTTTAGTAGAGCTGGCTGAGAATGAGACAAGGTGGACAAAACGTACAGCTCTTAGTTTGGCTTCAAAGGTCGTTGATCCTTTTGGATTCCTGGCTCCATTTGTGATAAAGTAAAAAATTTTGTTTCAGAGCCTCTGGGAAATTGGACTTGGTTGGGACCAAGAGTTACCTGATCATATGGTGGTAAGGTGGAAATATTGGTTCAAAGAAATGGCACATCTTGGAGACATTGAAATCCCAAGATGGTACTTTGGAGAGTTGAACAATAGTCCAGACAATTTGGAGCTGCACATCTTTTGTGATGCAAATGAGGAAGCCTATGCAACTTGTATTTATATAAGAGGCACACTGCAAGAGGAAGTAAGTTGCAGGTTGGTTGCTGCAAAGAGCAGAGTAGCACCTTTGAAAAGGCTTTCTGTTCCAAGGTTGGAATTGATGGGTGCAGTTATTGCTAGTCGGCTTGCAGTTACAGTGCAAAAGTCTTTGGCCCTCTATGAAATTCCAAGCTATTATTGGACAGACTCCATTATAGTTTGGCACTGGTTAAGAAGCCAGGCAAAGAAATGGAAACCATTTGTTGCCAGTAGGGTGGAGGAAATTCAAGAGCACACAAATCCCAAGCAATGGAAGCATTGTCCAGGCACCAAAACCCCGCTGATTTACCAACACGAGGAATTTCAGTGAAAGATCTTGCACAGTCAAGTTTGTGGTGGAATGGGCCAGAGTGGCTAAAACTTGGAAGTGAAAACTGGCCTTCTAATCAGCCTATTGTAGGAGAATGCCAGGCTGAAGAAGCATGGGTGAGTGAGGTGAGAAAATGCACTGGGAACAGTTGTCAAGTTATGCAGCAGGACCCCATATTGAGACTTAAGGACATTAACAGTCTGAAAAGGTTGTTAAGAGTGACAGCATGGGTATATAGATTTACCAACAATATTAAGGGAGAAACAAGAAGGGAAGGAATTCTGAACAGTAAGGAGATTCAGCAAGCCAGGAAATACTGGGTGGTATATGTGCAGAAGGAAAAATTTGGTGAAGAAAGGGAATTGCTCACCAGCCGTCCATTACAGGTTCTACCAACACATTCTGCTCTCAAGGATTTGGATGTGTTTTTGGATCAGGATTTATTGAGAGTAGGAGATAGACTACAGTTTCCTGGGCTTCCAGAGGAGAAAAGACATCCAATTTTGCTACCTTCTGGGGGGCACTTTGTGGACCTTTTGGTCCTGGATACCCATCATAAGTTGTTACATGCTGGAGTTAGAGAAGTATAATAGAGATCAGACAACAGTTTTGGATTCCCAAAATTAGACAAGTAGTAAAAAAGGTCTTGCATAAATGTGTGGTTTGCAAGCGTTGGAGTGCAAAGCCTTACTATGAAAAGGTGGCTCCACTTCCAAGAGAACGTTGTGTCTATACTGCCCCATTTGATGTAGTGGGAGTAGACTTCGCAGGCCCAGTCTATGTGTATGAGGAAGGGGAGTCTAACAAAGGTTATATATGTCTTTTCACATGTGCTACCACCAGAGCAATCCATTTGGAGTTGGTAAGCAACTTAAGTAGTGATGTATTTCTTTTGGCCTTTAAAAGGTTTGTGAACAGAAGGGGTTTCCCAAATAAAATCATATCGGATAATGCAAAAACCTTCAAAAAGGCTGCAAATGAACTCCAAGAAGTTTGGTCCTTGCTAAAAGAGTAAGGATTCCAATCCTACTTTTCACACCAAGGGGTACAGTGGGAGTTTATTGTTGAGAGAGCACCATGGTGGGGAGGATTTTGGGAAAGGCTAGTGAGAAGTGTAAAGTGTCCATTAAAGAAACTTTTAGCTAATGCTCATTTGAGCAAAGAAGAATTCTGCACTGTTTTATGTGAAGTAGAAGCAATGGTGAACAGTAGGCCTATCACTTTTGTTTATAACAGTATGCAGGATGCAGAGCCATTGACACCAAATCATTTTCTTTGTGGTAAACGATTAACATCAAGCCCCAGTGTGCCAGAAGACTTGCAGCCTATCCAGAGCACTCAAGGAGAGTTAACCAGACGGTTCAGGTACCTTGAAGAGCTACAAGATCAGTTATGGAAGAGGTGGCAGTTGGAATATTTGCCAGAACTCAATTATTACCCATCAGGCAATGTAAAGGGCTCCAAATGCAAATTGTATCAAGGTGGGAGAAGTGGTAATGATTGGGGATGAAAGACAAAGGCAATGTTGGAAGCTTGGCATAATTGAAGAGTTGTTTGTGGACAAAGACAATTTAGTTAGGTCTGCACTGGTAAAGACTTCAGGAGGAAAATTAAAGAGACCTATACAAAAACTCTATGCTTTAGAAATCAGCAAAAACGGATAGTCAAGATGAAACATTTGAGTTACAGCCTCATGGAGAAGGCTTGGCTAAATTTGCAGAAGGTAATGACAACAATGCCTCTTCGGTGGGGAGTGTTAGAAAATCTAGAAGAGTAAGGACCATTGTTGTCCCAAGGCGATATGATGACTAAGCTGATTGATGCAGCATTGCTTGTATATATTAAGTTAAGGTGTATATATATATATCCATCTCATAATTGTAAGGTTAGTGAAAAATTCACTTAATTTGGAGCTAGCATTTTTGGGCTCTTGTGGCATCATTGTTTGAGCACTCTTGTGGCATTTTTTGGGGCGCTGTGCGTCTTTTCTACTCGTTTGTGGAATGTCGTACTTACAGGGTGTGATCTTATAGAGAGCTCTCTTGCAATTCAGTTTGGTTGTTTAGATACAAGATTGTTGTATCGTGCAATAGTGCAGGTTGTGTTGTTGTTGCAAGGTTTAGAAAGAAGACCATAAATAGTGCCCCTTTTGTTTTTTATCTTAAATTCATGCAACTGAGGCCTAAGGTAGGCCCACATCGAGTCAGCAACCCTGAGGTAGGACCTAATAGGACCTCCAAGTCCGTAAGTTTTTAATTCTAGCTTAACTTGGGCTGTAGGTTGAACTGGCCCTTCAGAGCTTGGCCGTTCACGGCTCAGCTGGGATTTTGAACCAAAAAAATAAAAAATAACAACACTGATATAGCGTGGTCTTATAGACAGTGCCGTGGTTAGCATCCCCGGTACCCCCCCAACCCCGGCCGGGGGAGCCCCACGACGCCCAGTCTGTGCCAACTGAACTCAAGTAACAACACTTTGCCGAAAGTATTTGGGAAAATAAATAAAATAATTAAATAATTTTAATTTATAATATTTAATCTCATTTTGATTTTTTTATTTAATTAATTTTTTAATAAATCCGAAATTTGCATTTATATTTTTAGTTCTAAAATTCTTATACTTACAAATATATATTATGATAGCTTTCAGTGCCATATCCTGTTTTTTGGGGTGTCTGTAACCCCCATCAGTTTCCACAAAATTTAATAATGTCGTTTAATCTGTAGGCTATATGTACAAACTGCCATCCCATAAATTAAGGAAAATAATTTTCATAGAATGTTGAAGAATATACCATTTTACATATAGGCTTCCAAAAAAAGTACATATCCACATCAGTGTCAAATTGATCTCTTCTGAGAGGCGTTCTGACAAAGGTGTGGCAGCCATAAAATTTGTTACGTTATTCACATGCGTGCATTACACCTATATATATTCAATCTCTATTTATCAAACACTTACATCGACAGACAAGGTTTCCTTAAACTTCTTTTCGGGGGTCCCTCAGGACTCTTAGTCAGGCTCTGCTTATAGAGAGCTCTCTTGCAAATCAGTTTGGTAGTCTAGATATAGTCTAGATACAGGATTGTTGCACCGTGCAATGGTACAGGTTTTGTTGTTGTTACAAAGTTTAGAAAAACGACAACACAGCGTGCCCCCATTTTTTTTATTATGTTAACTGAGGCCAAAAGTAGGCCCACGTCAGATCGACAACCCTGAGGTTGGACCGAAAAGACCTTTAATCCATAAAGTCTGTTTTAGTCTAGCTTAACTTAGGCTACAAGTTAAGTTAGACTTTCAGAGCTTGGCCGTTCAAGGCTGAGCTGGATTCCGAACCCAAAGAAAAAATAACAATAAGTAAATATTTAAGAAAATGCTAAGGAAAATATTTTCGTCATCCACAAAAATGAATTATTATGACTAAAATTTAAAACTTCTTTTGGTGTTAAATTTTTTATAATCTATAGTTCTATACTGTGGTTTGACTTACAAAAATATAATTCGATGTAATCCAGCTGGACTGATATCTAAAAAAAAATAAACGTCAAAAGTCTTAAATGTTAGGTAATAATATACAATATTAATCCATATTTCGTAGTACATGAAGATGGTATTTTGATCTTATTAATTTCTCTTTGCTCGAAATTTGTTACGCTTTTGGGCAGTTCCACTCATCAGAAATATCAATTTGTCAATTTTTTTAATAATTTTTAATAATGAATTATTTTAAGAGGATTATACGCATTTAATTATATGTAATTATGGGGAGGAGATTGTAGACACCAATTGACCAGGGAATTACTTGGGGGGGACGTTAGGCAGGAGACAAAGATGCTGAGCACCTTCAACAATACACAACTCAATTCTTCCTCTTCTCATAACATTCTTCGCGTTTCCTTTTCTCGTGATTTTTCCTGGAAAATCATGTATACTTTCTTTCTAAAACAATTTCTAAGTGGTTAGGTGTGCTGTACCGGCTTCGCAGTTTCTTCCTTTAAGAAGAGCACGCAGTACCCGACTTTCGACACATTCTCACTTCTTTTCTGTCCAACTCTCCAACACAAGGGTTAATCGGTATTTTCAGTCTTTCATCTACTCAACCAACCGGTTAACTCTGGAACAATCTTCCTTAATCCATCTTTTCCTCTGTCTGTGACCTTCAATCTTTCAAGCGCAGAGTGTCCAGGCATCTCAAAAACCTTGGACTTTGACTTTGGCTTTCTTCTTCCTTTGTGGGAGGGGCATTTTTGCGGCCATTCGCCCTTGGCTCCTCTTTCCTGTATAAAAAAAATAAAAATAAATGTAAAAGTATATTTCATATAACTGGAAACTTAATTTTAACAAATGTTGTTTCATAAATTAAAAAAAATATAATAAAAATTTCTGCGCACCTGTGTGCGCATGTGTAAAATTTCAAATGTCACATTTATTAGAGAGTTGGGCAGAAAAGGAATAAGAATGTGTTGAAAGTCGGGTATTGCATGCTGCTCCTTAAAGGAGAAGTATGCACTTGGAGAGTTCAGAATAGCAGTGTCCGTTATAATAGCGAGAGTAAAGAAAGAGTGAGGTAACACTCCAGTGAAGAGAGAGAGAGAGAGAGAGAGAGAGAGAGAGAGAGAGAGAGAGAGAGAGAGAGAGAGAGAGAGAGAGAGAGATTGAAGACAGTAAGTAAGGAAGAGGCGGAGAACTGATGAGACGAAAAGCCTTTGATTCCATCCAGTCAGGTAGAGCTGTGCTGTGTGGGTTGAGCCACCCTACACATGAGAAGCGTATTCCATACAGGGGCGGACAAGACCCCTGTACAGAGACAGCAGCTGTATTGGGGTGAAGAAACCGCAGAGCCGGTACAGAACCCCTAACCATTTAGAAATTGTTTTAGAAAGAGCGTATATGCGATCTTTCCAGGAAAGATCACGAGAAAAGGAAACGCCAAGAATGTTAAGAGAGAAGGACTGAGTTGTATATTGTTGAAGATAAGGGGATAGTCGTATGGAAGATTGTGACGAGTAGACAGATGAAACCGAGTCTTTGAAACACTGAAAGCCCCAATGTTTTTTCTGCCCCAATAGGAGAGAGTAGAAAGATCAAAGGTCAGGTGCACCATAGCCGTCCTACGCGAATCATGGAGTGATTGGTGAGAGGGACACTTTGTGAAGCAGTGAAGTGAAGAGTAGAATCATCAGCATAAAAGTAGATAGGGCAGTAAATATGACTTAATAGATCATTGATAAATAAAAGGAGAAGAAAGGAAATCAGAGATGAAGGCATAGATAGATAGAAACCAAAGGAGGGCAGTTTGGAGATTAAAGATTTGTGCCAGACTCTATCAAACGCTTTCGATGTCTAGCGTAATAGCAAAGGTTTCACCGAAATCCTGAAAGGAGGATGATTAAGAGTCAGAGAAATATGCAAGAAGACCGCCAGAAGAGTGTCCCTTTCGGAACCCCTGCTGACGATCAGAAAGAAGATTGTGAGAAGAGAGGTGTTTAAGAATCTTCCTATTAAGAAGAGATTCAAAAACTTTACAAAGTAGGAAATCAAAGCAATTGGACGATAGTTGGAGGGTTGAGAGCGGTCACCCTTCTTTGGGGCAGGCTGAATGAAAGTGAACTTCCAGCAAGAAAGGAAAATACCGGATGACAGGTAAAGACGAAAGAGTTTGCGTAGGCAGGGTGTCAACACTGAAGCACAGTTCTTAAGAACGGTCCATCAGGGAACGGTCCATCAGGACCGTACGCCTTCCTAGAGTTGATCCAGATAGGGCAGAAAGAACATCTTTGGAGGAGATTCTAATTTCAGGCATAATTAAGTCGGAGGGTGGGAGATAGAGGAATAGCAACGGAATCGTCCATAGTTGAGTTGAAGGCGAAAGTTTGAGCGAAGAGTTCAGCTTTGTCAGGAGAAGAGAATGCAACTGAGCCGTCGGAATGGAAAAGAGGAGGGAAAGAAGAAGTATAGTTGTTGAAGAGGTTCTTAGCTAGATGCCAGAAAGAGCGAGAAGAATTACAATTGAATAGGTTTTTACATTTATGTCGGATGAAGGAATTTTTGACGAGTCAAAGAACAGATTTTGCACGATTCCGGGCAGAAATATAAGCTAAGTGAAAGCAGGGGCGTACCTAAAGTATTTGGCACCCGGGGCGGAGCCTTCCTTTGGAACCCCCCATAAATAATTTTAAAATTTAAACACACAGAAAAATATATTATGTTTGCAAGTAGATTTTTAAACAATACAGTACTGTCATAAGCAAATTGGAAATAAGAAAAATGCAGGACATTAAAAATTCAGTGAACAGGTAATACTGCATTTTATTTTATACAAAATATAAAATATACAGTGATACTACACTGGACATTTTAAAATTGTTGAACTTGACTAAGCCAATAAACATTAGTACTAATTCAATATAGAATAGTACTGTAGTTGTTGATGTAAATCTGAAAAGGTGTTTACTACATTAAGCATGTAAGCATTAACACATCTCCATGCAGTCACATCATCCTCCTCTCTGTCTTAACATCATCATGTAGTTGCATTAAAAAAAATCATGCAGTCATATCACCACCACCATCGTAAGATCACCACATAGTCATCATAAAAAACTCACTCAGTCATACACATCATCGTTACTTCAGTAGTCATGGTTGTAGGAAAAAAGTCAAATCTAAAGTTTAGTGCAAAGTGTGACTTTCCTGTGTCTTTTTACTGATAACCAGTAGTCACAGGGACCGCCATTCATAAACATGAGTTTCTATAACATCACGACGATGCATTTATTATAACATTATGACGATGCATTTACGGGTATTATAACATCACGACGATGCATTTATTATGACATTACGACGATGCATTTACCGGGTATTATAACATCACGACGATGCATTTATAAACACTTAAACATCACTATGATACCACATTGTCAAAAATTACTGGACACTGGTATAAGTACCATGATATTGTTATAAAAACCAGCACTTTATGCTTTATCATAATTATTTAATGAAACATACCTCATGTATGTGGAGTCACAGTGTCAAGTGAACAAGATGTCAGTTGCAGCCAGCTGGCTATGCTCAACAAACTGATGACTAAAACGTCAACAAACGTTCGCCTTTCGATGTAATTTTTATCAAATATTTAATTTTTCGTTTGTAAATTTTGTATTGCCAATAAAAATAAAAATTTATTTTATAGTGGAAATTAATATTAAGCTGTTGTAATAGCTTGAACATTTTAAATTTTTTTTCTTACTTTGGCGAATTTTTCATTTGGTTTGAAAACTTGTACTGGTATTTCAACTCTCCTGATGGCACCCCCCTCCTGGCTGTCACCCGGGGTGGACCGCCCCCCTCGCACCCCCTTAGTACGCCACTGAGTGAGAGTGAGGAGTTGGATGGTGACGGTATCTTCTGAAAGCTTCCTCTCTGTTGCGGATAGTAATAGAACATGTAAAGTTAAAGTTTTTTTTGCATTGTAGTAGGAATAGAATATGGAATGTACGCCTCCATGCCTGAGAAAATCACCACAGTGATGCGCTCAGCACACTCGGAAGGACCCCTGTTACGGAAGCAGTAATAATTCCATTGGAATTCAGAGAATACTCCTAAGGGCCTCCCAATCAGCGGCACCAAAGTGCCAAAGGTCGAATTGGGGCGATAGGACAAGAAACAGATATAAGATTATGGTCGGAGGAGCACAATGGGCAAAAAGGTTTGATAGAGTAAGAAGAAAGATGAATGGTAAGAAATAAGTCCAGAATGTTGGGCCTATCTCCAAGGCGATCGGAGATACGAGTAGGGTGCTGTACAATCTGCTCTCGGTCATTCAGGATAGAAGAGTTGTAAGCTAGTTGTTGTTGTTGTTGTTTAGCCGATCAGCCCACCCTGATCGAGCAAGCCGGCGGCACGCAGGTAACCGATCGCCCTCTCCGGAGTGGACCAGAGGTTCAGCGCACTCGTGATGTTGTGTTGTGTTCGTTGTTGTGCTAGAGCGGTACAGTCCGTCATAATGTGTTCAATTGTTTGTGGTGTGTCTTGGCACAGGTGGCAGGTGTCGTCTATGGAGTTGTCTAGTCTGTGTTTATATGTCCATAAGTTGGGGTGATGTCCACATCGGAATCGTGCTAAGTTAACTCGATCCGATCTGCTCAGGCTGATCTCTGACCTGTTAATGGGCGGCGGCTTCGCACCTAGGACCGCATTCGGACCGAGTCGTGTCAGTGCTTTGTGGGTTAGGTGTGTGTGTATGTGTTTTCTGTACTGTGTGATGTCTGTGGGGCGTGGTATGGAATGGAGTATTTGGTTATAATGTCTCTCTGGTGTTACCTTAATGGTGCGAGGTGTTGGTGCATGATTGTACATGTAGTGGCAAGGGTGTTGTGGGTTAGTTGTCGCTGCTGCCATGAATTGTGTTCCCCTCATGTCTAAATGTTCCCTAACTTTTAGTATTTTTGTTTCTGTGTGCAGGTGTTCTATTGGTGTTGTTTGAGTGCATCCTGTAATGATACGAAGTGCGTTGTTTTGTATTGTTTGTAAGGTGTTTATGTGTGTGTTTGAGATAATGGGTGCCCAGCATGGGCTAGCATAGTCCATAACTGAGCGAATATATTGTTTGTAGATGAGTGATGTTGTTTCCTGCTGGTGTCCAAAGTTTGTGCCTGTTAGTACCCTAAGCGTGTTAAGTCTTGACGTACATTTGTTTTTAATGTCCTGAATGTGGTTTGCAAAAGATAATGATGTGTTGTATGTGACACCTAGTATTTTGGTTCTGTGAGTGTGTGGAATGTTGATGTTGTTTAGTGTAAGTTGTGGAATTACCTGGTGTTCTTTTGTGTTGCTTGTAAGCAAGGTGATGGTTGATTTTGTGGGCGCTACTTTGAGTCTATTGTGTGTGAGCCAGTCTTGTATACTGTTTATGTATGTTTGTAGGTTATTTGTA
The DNA here is from genome assembly GCA_023014485.1 of Bathynomus jamesi. NCBI lineage: Eukaryota > Metazoa > Arthropoda > Malacostraca > Isopoda > Cirolanidae > Bathynomus > Bathynomus jamesi. The sequence continues at coordinate 649,426 of JAJOZX010000581.1, read as the reverse complement.
GCGGTGTCGATGTTGTTGTGGGTGGATGTTAGAGTGATATCATCTGCATATGATGATAAGGTAAGCTTGTTATCTATGGGTGTTGGAATGTCATGCATGTATAAGTTGAAGAGTGTTGGTGAGAGAACAGAGCCTTGAGGGACCCCGTTCGGAAAAAGCTTGTTTTTGGATGACTTGCCATTAAATGTGACATGTGAGTATCTTCCTGAGAGATAGTTGCTCAGCCACCTTTTGGTGTTATTGTGCATGTTTGTGTTGAGTATTTTGTTTATGAGAGGGAAGCGTGGGATAGCATCAAATGCTTTACTAATGTCTATTGTTGCTAATAGTGTACGTTGAGCTGGTCTTCTAGAGTTGATGCCGTCCATGATGTGCTGCGTCAGGTTAGTGAGTAATGTCGTGGTTGAGTGGTGAGGTCTGAATCCATGTTGAGTAGGCGATAGTGGTATGTGTGGGTTGGTGATTTGTAAGATTAGTCTTTCTGTTACTTTGGAAGGTGTGCATAGTAAAGTAATGGGCCTATAGGAAGCTGGTTCTGTTGGATTTTTGTTTGGTTTGAGTAGTGTAATAATTTTACCTTGTTTCCTTATGTCAGGAATAATACAGTGTTGGTATGAATATGTGCTGATATTTGTGAGAGCTAGTATTCCTTGTGGGCCCAAGTGTTTAAGGTGTATGTTAGATATGTTGTCTGGTCCAGTAGCCTTCGAATTTTTAATGTTTTTGATGATCTTGGTGGTCTGGTCTGTATTGAAGGGTGTAATGGTCGTGTCGAGTCTGTAGGTTTTCTTGTGTCTGGCTGTTTGTTTGTCTGCGTGTTTCTGGTTGTTGTCTCTGTTTAAGTGACTTATCTTTGCGTAGTGATTAACTAGAATGTTAGCTTGTTGTGTGTATGTTAGGATATTATTTTGGCTGCGACAGATAGCCGCGTGTGAGGTGTGAATGCCGCTGTTAGAGTGGGTAATGCTGTTTATAGTCTTGTATAGCCTGTATGTATCTGTGGAGTGGTTTAGTGTTGTTATGAATTCCCTGAATGTTTCTGTTTGTTTTTCTTTGAGTTTGTTGTTTATTTCTGTGTTGAGCTGTTGTATCTGCTGCTTTATGGCTTCTGTGTGTGGTGTTGTGTGTTATGTTTGAGGTTGTTACGTTGCCTTATGAGGTGGGCTATTTCTCTAGTGTAATTTGGGTTGTATTTCCTAATGTTGCCCTTGGGTATGTATTTGTTTGCATTATTGATAATCTGATTAAATGTCTTGAGTGTTGTATCGATGTTTATGATGGGTGTGCTGTTTAATGTGGTGAATTGTTCCTCAGTCTGTATTTTGAACTGTTCCCAATCAGCTTTCTTGTAATTTCTGTAAGTGTGCCTAAGGCTGTTGGGGCAGAGTGTAGAATGTGTTGTAATGATGATGGGCAGGTGGTCTGATGACAGTTGTTTTTCTGTTCTCCATTGTGTATGTGTTGCTAGTGGTGAGGGGGAACAGAACGTTATGTCTGGGGAGGAGTTTGAGTATCCTGCTTGATGTGGTATGTGTGTATGTTCTTCTGTATTGTTAAGAATGAAGAGGCTGTTTAGTTGTGTGGCTATGTTGGCGCCTCTGGTGTTGTTTTGGTTGTGCAGGTACCAACTAGTGTCTTTGGCGTTGAAGTCTCCTCCTAAGATGACATTAGTGAGAGAGGCAAGATTGTGTAACTGTGGATTGTAATTGGCTGGCACCTGAGGTGAACTATCTGGTGGGATGTAAATGTTGATTAGTGTGGTGTTGTGTTTTGCGCGTGTTTTAATGTTAACTGCCTGTATTTCTATCGTGTTATCTGCTTGGATTGTGTTTGTAATGTTTTGGGTAGCATCAGTGTAGCTAATGCTTTTACGTATGTAAGTGATGAGTCCACCCCCGTTACCCCCAGTACGATCTTGACGGATCGCCGTGAAGTCAGGGATGGTGGGTGTTTTGTGTGTGCGTTTTAGTTTTGTTTCTTGTATAAGTGCTATGTGAATGTTTTGTTTGTGTACGAATTCCCTAAGCTGCATGATTTTGTTTGTGAGGCCATCGACGTTGTACTGTAATATGTTAATATTATACTTCTGTATGTAAGCTAGTTCACCAGGGATGTTAGTGAAATAAGAGGAAAGCCAAAGGTGGTGGTGAACAGTGAAATGTCCTAAAATGGAGATTTTAGCAAAGGGAGAGTGGGATAGAATGTATGCCACTTTGGAAGTGAGGTAGTCAAAGAATTTTGGATAGTCAGTAGAATTAAGAGAAAGGTAGACAGTGTAGATGTATTTAGTTTGAGATTGGCAATTAAGCCATAGCTAAAGGGTATAGAATTCGAAGGATTCGAGTTTGAGAATACGGGAACAAGTTAGGTCATTGCGTACATATACGCAACATTTACATTTGTAATGAAAATGGAGTATAGAGAAAGTAGGAGGGTACAGAAAAGGAGTTGCTGTCAGCCGTCCTAGAAACCTGAGTTTCGGTTTTGGGGTGTCTGCTTCCTTCTTCAGAGTGGCTGTCATCAGAATATTCTTCGGGATCACCACTTTCGAAAGAACTCTCTTCACTTTGGCAATAATTCATATGTAACAGTTTTCTCTTGAGTTTTCTATTTTCAATTTTCTGTAGCCTTGTCGTTGTTGTTTTATCTATCTTTCCTATAACCATTTTCCTCGTAGTATTCTGATCAACCCAGAAGTTCCACTCAACATGGGTATTTTCTGAGAATTTTTAAGCAATTCCAAGACCATAGCACTTGCAGCGTCATATATCAAATACATTTTCAAAAGAATTCAACTTTTCTTGAAACGTCTTGGAAGATCTCTTATTCAGGGATACAATCTAAATTCTTATCCTTTAGCAGTCAGTCTCTTAACTTTAATTATAATACTACTGGATTCGATGGTACGATACTGGCATTGATATATACTTGTTTCACTTCTTCCGCAATTACTTCTGCATATCTTTGTGCGCTCACCGATGGCTTTCGAATATACGAGGGTAATTTAATAAGTATCCCACTTTTTATTTTCACAATTTTATTTTCACATCTGATAGATTATAAACACATCACTTCTCAACATAGTCTCCATGTTTCTCAATACACCTAGTCCAGCGATCTACAAGCTTCCTAATGCCATCACAAAAGAATGTTTTTGGCTGTGTGCGTAGCCAGTCATGCACTGCCTCCTTCAGGTCATCATCGCCTTGGAATCGCTGACCTCTCAAAACGTCTTTTAGTGGTCCAAACAGGTAAAAATCCGAAGGTGCCAGGTCTGGACTGTAGGCTGGATGGTCGAGAACTTCAAATTTAAGTTCTTGAAGGCATTTTCTAGTCTGGGCAGCGGTGTGAGGGCGCGCATTGTCGTGTAACGGAATAACACCTTCTGACAATTTCCCTCTCCGTTTTGTGCGAATTGCTTGCTTTAACTCATTCCGAAGCATGTCAGAATACGATGCACTTGTTACTGTAGTTCCACCGCTCTAGATAATGTTCAAAGATAGGGCCTCGTGTATCCCAAAACAGTGTTAGCATAACTTTACCTGTTGACGGCTTTGCTTTGAACTTCCTTGCAACGGGAGATGTTGGATGCTTCCATTGCATGCTCTGTCGTTTGCTTTCTGGTTCATAGTGATGGATCCAGGTTTCATCTCCAGTGAAAATGCGTTCCAAAAAGTTTTCACCTTCATTATGATACCGCGCCAAAAGACGAGAGCAGACGCCCATACGATTACGCTTGTGCTCTTCTGTCAACTGTTTGGGCACCCATCTTGCACAAACATTGTGAAAGCCAAGAATGTCATGAACTATCGAATAGGCTGACCCTTGACTGATGTCTAATGAAGATACAATTTCTTTTATTGTTAATCTTCTGTCATCGAAAATCATGGCTCTGGCTTCTTCCTGCTTGTCACCACTGGTTGATGTTGACGGTCGTCCTGAGCATCTATCACACATGTCCGACCTTCCTTGAACACTTGAATCCACTCGTACACACTTCGCTGTGGTAACGCATTATTCCCATACTGAACACATAAACGCGTGTGAATTTCAGCTCCTTTCACACCTTCTGCCCACAAAAAACGAACCACAGATTTCTGTTCTTCCAGAGTACAAATTGAAAGCGGCGCAGCCATGCTCGCTACTCATACGATATGTGACAGCTACAAGTAGTCTAAATAAGCCTATACTGTTGCTAGCCTAAATAAGCCTATAGATTTCAGTTTGGCTCGTTATTACGAGTATATTATATATACACACTTCACTATATTATGTCACTAGTATTATATATACACTTCACTTAACGAGGCAACAGTGGGATGTTGTATAGATAACACAAGGATAAATAACTTAGTTTACGCCGATGATATGGTGTTAATAAATCCCTCTGTTAAAGGTGTGGATCGGCTACTAAAAGTCTGCGAAGAGTATTCGCAGAAACATGATATTCTTTTTAATGTTACAAAAAGTAAGGTTATGCAATTTCATCCTAAAAGCTGTAATCAGCCAGCTGGTTTAAAATGAATGGTGAGGTAATTGAGGAAGTACAAAAGTTTAAGTATTTGGGTCAAACTATTACCAGCGGCCTTGAGTGATGACTCGGATATGAGAAAACAATCTCGAAGCCTGTGTGCTAAAGCGAATATAACCATAAGGAACTTTCGATTCTGTACAAGTAAAGCTAAAGACACTCTCTTTCATACTTTCTGCAGTAATATATACGGACAGCAACTCTGGGTGAATTATAAAAAAGGTTCTGGCAGAACCCTAAACTTGCTGTACAACAGGTCTTTTAGTCTCTTACATAAATTACCCCCCCGAGATACTCAGCTTCGTAAATGTCTGCTACCCGCAATGTCCCGAGCTTCCCGGAGGTAACAAGACGTGCTCAATACAGTCTAATGCAAAGAATTAAAAAATCAACCAACCCGATCATCCAAGCTATCCATGAGTTCTGCCATTTATCCTCTAAGCTATGAACTTCTTGGTACGAAAACGTCTGTCTGTAGCTCCACTTAACTTCGCATTACAGTAATATTTCTAATCAATTGTATATATTTCTATCCTTAGTATAATTATGAACTGTAACTGTATTAATAATATTTGTAGACTATAGTCTGCCAATAAACCTTTTCATTTTCATATACTATATTATCACTAAAATAAAAAGTGTGGATACTTATTGAAGTACCCTAGTATATTGATAATTACAATACGATTTAAATATATCTTCACATGTTGGTACACTGATAATGTAATGACGTCATCATTAGGTGAAACATGATTATGCAAATTGCGAGAATAGGCACATTTATTTTCCAAAAATATTACTAATTAATTATTAGCGGCTATTGGAGCATGTTTCGTACATAAAAAGTATTGATGGAGACGTTATCGGATCAACGCTTCCAACACCGTTGCATGTCGGGAGTGCCAACTTTCGCCTCGAGATGTAATTATTTGAAGAGCATCATTCGTCGATAACCCATGAAAACGAAAACTTTTGCTGACAGGCAAGCGTTGTACTTTCATATTTTTTTCGAAGCGGCACTATTGCACGGTCATCCATTCTTGGGCGGGCCATTCATTCACCGTTGTTAAACCAAGGTTCTAATGAAGTTAAAGGGAACCGCGAGAATATCCTTAAACTTAAATCATAGAAAACTAATGCAACCTGAAGTATTATAATCTATCAGGTTTAGTTACAGTGGTTCTTCGACAAATTAGATTTACTACTACTGTTCTATTCATAGCCTTTCCCATTTCGGGAATTTGGTATATAGTATGTCTTAAGGGTCTCCCTCCCCCACCGCTTTGCAGAATTATAGCTTCTACTCTGTGAATACGTTAAAAAGCATTTATGAAATGGTTAATTCACTAGCAAACTGCATCTCTTGAACAAAAAGGTTCGGAATGGAAACATTTGATAAAATGAGATTTTATTGGAAAATGCTTGAAATGATATTTACAATGAAACCTGAGATTAGGAGAGAGGCATTTCAACTATTGCGAGGGAACTGTTTGCATTTATATTATAGATTTTGCTGAGTAAAATATCGGTTTCTGAATCCTATGCTGGATTTTATGCCTCTGTCCTACGTTATAGTTTAACAAAAGTTTAAACGACTATATACTTAAAAGGAAAATAAAATGCTAAAATGCTTGACAATTAAAATAAAAAGATGTAAAGTTTAATAATTCAAAGAATGAATGAAATAAAATCAGCAACCTCTATCCCGTTAAGAAGATGAATATTCAGTTTAAAAAAGTACCCATTAAAAAAAATTATTAAAAAAAAGCGTGTACCAGATCTATAATCCAAATGATTTAGAGTATTAAAAAAAAGCTAAAACAAAATCACTGTTATCTACGGAATAACTGTCAAGCACTCACAATCTGCTACTATGAAGAGAGGTCAGCTTTCTCTCAAAACGCTACGGATAGTTAGAATTATTTACTAATGGAAATGAAAACCAATAATAGTAACTGATAGAAATTTTAAAATATTTCTTCCAGTTTAGATTTAGTTTATATATATATGTATATATAAACTTCAAACCATACAAAACTATTATTGTTTTACATTTTTAAATTAAGGAGTTAAAAAGTGTGTGTGTAAAAAGCTGAGGCGGCGGCACTGTCTGTCTCCCTTACAAGGTGTGTGATTGTTACCTTCATTGTTAAAAGCACTCGCAAACATCAATACAAACATTAACAAAACAGAGGACAAAATAGGGAGTTTGTAAATGAATTTACTTAACAATGAGAAAAATTAAATGAGCAGCCCGATAGTTTATAAAAATATTTTTTTTTACTTTGTACATATAACAATATATATATATATATATATATATGAATTAAGATGTAAATCCTATATTTTCTTTATATATTTACAACGCAAATCATTTTTACCGTTTTTATTTACATGTAAAAAACCACCTTATGACTTAGTGAAAAAGAATGAAGAAAAATGTATGCTTACAAAATAACTTATATTTGTTAACTTAATGCTCAAAAAATAGTTAGGATAGGTTTAATTAGTATTAAATACTATTAATTTTATATTAAAAACTACTAGTATTGAATACTAGCATGAATAAAAAATAATCCTTATTTATATACATTAAGATCTATTATAATATCCATGGCAATAATGACTAGGATACCAGCTAAAGTTGATATTTATTTTAATGCTAATAATTTAGGTTAAGCAAACCGGACAATATTTGTACTTTATTTTACATTATTTACATATAATTATTATAAACATTCAATGCTTTTATTTACAAGATTTAATCTTACCTTCCATAAATAGGCAATAAAAATTTTATGTAAAAAATAATTGGACACTATATAAAAATTAAAATAATATCAATAAATCTAGTTAAACTACGCAATAAATTAAAGCCTTGAACAAAATCGGTCTAGCAGGTTTCTTTAAAAAAAAAAATGTAGCACTATATAAAAACTTTGGAGCTATTGAAGAATAGGGACCCCAGCCTTCTTTAGTTAGCTTTATAAAGCTAACTAACGAAAATATCATGACCTAACCTAACCTAACCAATCGTCAAGAGCGTACAGTTAACCTAACGATTGGTTAGGTTAGGTCGTGATATTTTCGTTAGTTAGCCTCATAAGCCCAACTAAAGAAGGCTGGGGTCCCCATTCTTCAATAGGTCCAAAACTTTTTATCTGATTTTAATTACACACAGATGTAACGATATCTATGGCGGTTATTAAAAATCATTATTAAACATTGATTAAAAAAAAAACTCGAGATATGACTTAATAATGATAATTAACGCTATTAATAACTTCTCGATTGTATTATGATACTTTTCTAGTTTAGGTAGACTGACTGGTAGAAAAAAATCGGAAAAAAAGAGTGAAAAATGCAACACAAAACTTTTTTTTTTCAATTAATATTTCATATTTAAAATAAGCTTTTAAATTAAAATTCATAAAAACTTTAATTAGAAAATCGTTAAATAATTAATTTAAATTTTTATTTCGTTTAAAACTTAAAAGAAAAGATCACAGCCATTTTAAATGTTTTAAAATAATTATATAATTAATGCATCCCAACATTATTATTATTATTATTAATTATTATTTTATCTTACAACTAAAACTTTAACATAAATATATTCTCATTTTTTTTATAAATATAAAATAGACAATTTTTTGCTTTTTCACTTATGTGCATATTTACTCTCATTACTTTTAAGTATTACGAGCAGCAAGACCAAATTTAAAATAAATTAAAAGCTAAATTTCATTATTATAAAAGATTTTTAGAATTTTATTATATTATTAACTTCTTAAATAATATCTTCCTCTTTCCTCAAATTCCGATATTTTTTTATTATTTGCATGGAGGAAAGATCGCATTTAACTTTCCAATTTTTTTCATAAATTGTCAAATTTGGTTTGTACCATTTCTCACTCTAATTTGTGAAACACGCACACAGTTATACACATTCAGAATCTCTCTCGCACGCGCGCGCACGCAAGCAAGCAAGCAAGCAAGCACGCACGCACGCACGCACGCACGCACGCACATATACACACACACAGACGCGCGCGCACCAACGTTATTATAACGTTATTAGTATTCGTAACACATTTTTAAGTAACTCAAAAACATTCCTCTCATTCAGCGTCTAATTCACGAAGAGTTAATTGGCCATTCCAGCCAGTAAGCCAATCTCAGGAGGAAAAAGCGGCTGTCTTCTTTCGCTGTCTCTTTCCATTCTCCAAAAGGAAACTCAAGTCGATCACACCCTTAGTGGGAAGGAGATTCAAAAGTTTGGTGGCAACTTTATTGGCTCTGAGACGCTTTTTTTCTCTCTGAGAAGCGATAAATTGTATTAAGAGCTTTTAAAGAAAAGACTGATTTCATAACTGAAGAGAATGAACAATAATGATTATGGAAACATTCAATTAAACTATATGAAGACTATTATTAGCTTTTCCTTACCAGGGAAGATACTTCGACTGTTGCTTTCTGCTTTACTTTCGGAACAGAGATACTTGTGACCTGCGGTGGTACTTGTGAAGTTGTTGTTGTTGTAGTAGTAGTAGTAGTAGTGGTGGTAGTGGTAGTGGTAGTACAGGTCGCGAGAGATCGATCCTGTGACCTGCTTTTACTTCTACTTCTACTTTTCCTCGACTCGCTACTACTTCTGCTATTAGAACCGGAGGAATTACTTGGCACACTGGTCGTAATGGGGACTGTCTCTGGAATTTCAGCTGATGGGGGCTCCTCTTTCGCGACACCACTGGAGGAGCTGGCAGAAGGAAGGCTCGGAATGGCATTCGTGCCCCCGCGACCTCGACCTCGACCGCTCGAAATTACTTGGTGTGGCTAAAAGAAATAATAATAGTGAAACTGGCAAACTTGCATTAGTATAAAATTTTATATTTATCCTGTCGCAACTTTCGTTTTTTTAGTTAATCGTAAAGTATCTTACCGTGTAAGTCCGTTGCGGTCGTAACCTAGTAGGAAAAGTGATGAACGCGTAAGGCTTCGTGCAAATCGGATACTTTGGCTTGCTAATCTTAGAAAAAACTCTCGCGATTTTGTCTACTCGGTATTCGCAGACGTAAACGTGGTCCTCCGCTGCCACGATGGGTCTTCCTCTGCAGTAGCTGTTAAGGTCCATCACCCAACAGTGGTTAACGATCATGTCGAGTGGCAAGATTTCGCAATGGGGCGATCGAATCACCTCGTTCGGGAAAAATTTGCGCCAAGGCTCATGAAACGTTTCATGTGGCCGAAGGTAGTGGTGACCAAAGGCGAACTTATCACCTCTGAAATGGTTTAATTCGATTCATACATACATTTACATTTTTACTTCAGAAAAGTAGTCTATTAATGTGAAAGTCAGAATAAATCTAGTACAGTTACTGCGTATATACGAGTATAATAAAAGATGACCAGTACTTTAAAAACCGAATTTCCGTCCAAATAGGTCATTTTCCACTTAAGCTCTAAATAAAGCGCTCAACATTTTCATGACATTTTATTCCAAAAATACTCCTTGAAATTTGCTACATCAAAAACAATATTTCCCAATTCTTCAATTCTTCTCAAATCACTCACTTTCCATGAGTGGGGAGATATTAACGAAATGGATTATGATGATTTTAACCACTAAAACATTATAATGGGTAAAGGCAAATGTATTATTATTATTAAAAAATCTTACTTTTCATCAATCCATAGATTTTCTACTTTGAAAATTAATAAGTCGTGAGGTTTTACATCTTTGACGAGTTTGTATGCTGGCTGGCGTCTTTCTCCAGGTTTCTGAATTGGTCTGTCCCTCAGAATGTAAACACTATCTCCTAAAATTGAAAACAAATGGTTAGAAATACTAGTTAAGAACTAAAAAACAGTTATACTTTTAAGCTAGTGTATTTCTTACAACACAAACTTGAAAAATGGCTTCTTCTACAAGATCGAAATGCAATGTATTATTTATGTTACACACAATTTCTGGAGTTCTTTGATTTTAATATAATACTTCCGTATGTTAAGTAACATTAATTTAATTTATTAATGGGAAGATAATAAATCAAACCCGCCGTTTCTAACAGGTTACCTTGTTTTATTTGCAAATTATCCCTCAGAAGCGTGATGAAATATTTGTGATCTTTGGGGGTCTCTGCGGGCTGGGGGGTCATGGGTACTTCGGGCGAGACCAACCGTGGGGAACACTCTTCGCAGAGGTAATGTTCGGGATAGTCTTTCTCAGTCACTCCCAGGCAGTCACAATGCTGCCACACGAGACATCGCTCGCATTGGATCATCGTCCCTTCATCGCGATACAGGTTGCAAACACATCGGATCACGTCTTCATCTTCAAATTCTTAAAAATCAAGCAAGGTCGTAAAATACTTTGTATTGAAAATACCAACCGTTCGATTGGAAAAAATCTCAATTTTACAATATTTTAAAATATTAAGAATTTACTGACGGATATACTTACCTTCTTGGAGAGAGCAATTGGCGAATGCCTGCGGTAGCTGATCCTCGCCTATCACTTCTTCTAATAAAGGTTTAAATTGGAGTTTACACTCGCTGTAAACCCTCCTCAGCCCGACTGCCATCTGTCCTATCTCTGTATTCCTTCCATAAAACCTGAGGTTATTCGCGAACATCTTCATGATATCTTGATCGAAAGTTTCCGCCATCGTGTAATGTCCAGTGAGGATGTTCTTTTCGATCAAGGTGAGGTCAATCGGTTCCCCCACTCGGGTGTAATAGTTGGGATACTTTTTCTTGGAAGGAAGTGACATGAATGGAGTCGCCAAAGGCTTATCTCTCTCATCTCGCGACGCCACCAACTTATCATAAATATCCTTGAAGATCTGCGCCAATTTGGCGACTCTCGTCATTTCGGGATCGTCCTCGGCTTGGGCGAGCCGCCTTGTCTTCACCGATCTGGCGGTGTTCAGTGCGGTGAAGTGCGTGAGAAACTTTTCAATCTTGTTGCAGGGTTCTTCAGTCGGTTCTTGTAATTCCTCAGGTTTTTTCGTCTCGGGATATTTGGTAAGCCTATCTCTGGAGCGTCTTACCTTCTCTAAATTTCTGAGGAGAAAGCATCTGTGGGCCAAGATGTAAAGACGCTGCTGGTGTGACAGTGGTTTCATGGGCATGAACTGCGGTCGATGCACGCAGCTCGCTTCCGTATCTGTGCTCGCTCCTCTCTTTCGCTTCTTACAGATTTCTTTTTTGTTTCTTCCTGTGGTGCGTTTTCGTTCCTCAGCAGCAAGGCCATTCAACCTTTGAGATTTGCCCCCGATCACACCCCTACAATTCTCGGACCCACATTTGCAGGGTTGCCCTTCCGCAGGGTTAAATAGGGAGAAGTTGTAATCGTAAGTTAATTCATCTCCTTTACTTATATCTTTAAGGGCAAAAAGCGCCATTCTGTACTGCCCATTAACGTACCATTTTTGCATTTCACAGTTCGGGTCGCAAGAATGATTGACAAACCTACAATCTCCTCCAATTCTATGTCCATCTATAACCATACCTCTGTCCAGATTCAGGCAATAATGATGGGTATCATTAGTATATCTGGTCTGCATGCGGTGTTTAAATTCCTTCTCACTCACAACCTCTCCAACATACTCAAGAATGAAAGTGCCAGTCTTCATGGGTTCCGTCGTTCTGATTCCCCACCCTTTATTGGCCGTCATAAACCTCTGGAGATGGGGTTGGCTTTCGTGTCTCTGAATTCTTTGGTTGCGGCACATGTCGGCAACTGGGCACGTGTTGGGAGAACACTCTATGAACATCATGCGATTGATGCAATCTTCTCCGCAACCTCTCACTTCGGCCTTAGTCGCTCTTTTGCAATTACATGCCTGTATGTCAAAGTCATGATTCGGCTTCACGTCGTAGTAAACGTCTAAAAAAAAATAGAAAAAATAAAAACAGTGAAGACTTCGTAATTTTCAATTTCAATAATCATTAAGCTAAACAAATAAAGGTGACTATGCCATTCTGTTTGACTGTTAGGAAGAACATTATAAAATTACTGGACGTTAAAACGATAAATAATAATAAAAATGTGAGAAATATAAAAAGGAGACAATGCTTAAAGTACAGATGATACAGAAATGTATCAATCAATACTACTACTACTACTACTCTTCCTCCACCCCTTTCATCAAAAGAAAACGACAAACATCTCATTCATGGGTACCCAATGATATTCTTCGGGTTGTTAATTAAAATTGTTTGAAAATTCACCGCCGCATTTTTCATGTCACCCCTCTTTTAAATTTCATTCTGCAACCAATGGCTAAATATATAGAGTGTAGTGCCAAAATGATATACAAAACTTAAAATGCCTGCCATTTTTAAACCAATGAATATTTTCTCTACTTCCAGGTGATACATAAACATAGTTTTGTTGACCAGAAATCTGGCTATGTCGGCCAATCTTATCATAAGTTGGACACTCATAATTTCATCACTATTTTGTTATACTGCCTTAGCTCTTGCCTCTAAGACTAGATTATTATTAATTCAAGTTTGATTTTAATATACATTACTCCTTAAATTATGGTAGGCGTTAAAATGTAGTAGATTCATTGTAAAGTGTGTGTGTGTGTGTGTGTGTGTGTGTGTTGTGTGTGTGTGTGTGTGTGTGTGTGTGTGTGTGTGCAATCTACTGTCTGTATAATTTTAACGAATTGCTATTTCATTTATCAAATTTTTAAATAATTATTGTGCATGGCTCGACACGTCGAGTCTTTCCAGTAAATTAAATTGGTACATCAACGAACATTAACATTTATACACGCTTCATTAATTAAGGACTAATAAAATGTGCTTTAATGCTACTAATTTTTTTTTTTCAGCGTATCACTATCTTTATAAAACGGATCATTAAATAGGGCTAATACATTTCATTTGTTCATTATTTCAAAACCTCAAAGTCCCATACATTCTAATTCTGTAATATTCCACTTACATTTATTTACTCTTCTTTATTTGATTCCATCTAAACATTCCTCACTTTGCATCCAACACCTTTTTCATCTACATCAATAACATTATAGAGGAATGCATAAACATTTCCTCCGTCGAATTTTATTAGTAAATACCTTCTCTCAAGTTTGAGCTATCAACAGGGTTCCCACAGACTTTTCAAAATAAAAATTACCGACGTTTCACTGACATTTCACCGACACTTTCGTGATTTTCACCAACATTTATCAAACAAATATTTCAATAATTGTACTGTAATTATCTTCCTACAACACGGAAATCAACTAACTCAAAACGTAAGAGAAATACAGCACAGGCTATCACGCGATCATACAGAGAAAAATTGTCAATCTTATCGTTATAATTAACTAGTTTCCTTTGGCATTGACAAGACTATATCACAATGTTTTACGCTTCGAAAATTAGATGCTGTCCTAATTCTTAAATTTCTTTAACTTATTTTCAAGATTTGATATTGTTTCTGAACACACATTCATCATTTCCTTCACTTCAACAGACTTTTTGCGAGCTGCATTTGACTTGCAATGAGCTTAATGTTTTTCTTATCTTCAGCATTAAGTGATAAATTGTCAGCTTCTTCAACTAACTTCTCGAAGGAGTCCATTAGTTTTTATCTTTTTCTCTTTACATTGATTTAACTCTTCATAGATCCGTTTCTGTTTTCTCTCTACACCATCCGTTTGTTTGACTTTCTTTCGGTCCGCCAAGTAGTCCGAATATCTTTGTCGAGCTGCTCTACAATACATAAGCATTTGCTTATCCACAGTAGTCTGTGACATCCGCTGAACCTTCAGCTTTCATGCTGCTCAAAACTCCATCACACACTATTCTCTGACTTACAATAGTTTTCTCTATCATGTTGGAAGCAACCACATAACTATTTACACTGAAGCCTCTTTCAACCAATGACTGACCAAGGAACAGCACAAAAAATTAGTGAGGGTATTTTTACAGCGTGTCAATGGGTATATGGAAGACAATTGCAATTCATTTATACCATTTAGCATACTCTTATATGCTAAACACAAATAATAAAATCCCTAATTACACAGCGACCACTGCACCACTTTGCTACATATAGATTCTATACATTTGATTTAATTTTCAATTTCTTTTCACTGACATGTAGAGTTGCTAAATTTTCACTGACATTTCAAGTTGTGGGAACCCTGATCAACTTCTCACCACAAGCTACAGAAGGTTTATCGAAAAAGACCAGAAATTTGCACCAGCGTTAGAAACCTTCGTGTCTCTCTGGCTTTGAGTTTCACTCCTTAACTTCTTGAGAAAATACTTCGTCTTCGTGGTGAAGAATGATTGTTTTCTTCCAAACGTAAAATAAGACTCGGTGAGAAAGACCCAAAAATTTTTAGTGAAGGTTGTTGTTGTTGTTTAGCCGATCAGCCCACCCTGATCGAGCAAGCCGGCGGCACGCAGGTAACCGATCGCCCTCTCCGGAGTGGACCTGAACCTCTGGTCCACTCCGGAGAGGGCGATCGGTTACCTGCGTGCCGCCGGCTTGCTCGATCAGGGTGGGCTGATCGGCTAAACAACAACAACAACCTTCACTAAAAATTTTTGGGTCTTTCTCACCGAGTCTTATTTTACGTTTGGAAGAAAACAATCATTCTTCACCACGAAGACGAAGTATTTTCTCAAGAAGTTAAGGAGTGAAACTCAAAGCCAGTCCATCATCAAGAACCATCGCATAAACATTTCGCGTCTTACAGCCTATACTTTCCACAACTCCGTCAGTCTTTAAGTATCATCATTTATCTTGCTCATAGGCTCTCGTGTCTCAGCTTATATCTTTCACACAAACTCAAGTATCTGTAACCCTTTATGCACAGGCCCAAGTCATTTGACCTACAGTGTTTTACTACGTCGTGCTAGGCTACTTTGCTACATAGCCAATAAACTCAAACTCTTAGCTTAACCGCATAGGTTATACGAAGTGTTTTTCAATACCGATAAGTCGACTTCACGTATTTACGACCACAAGTAGGCTTATTGCTGTGTGTTAAATACCATATATTTTACCTTAATTATTGTTCCTAACAAGTACTGTATTATTTAATAATTCTTGACCTGTATACAATCACTCATTGTTAATAATCATTATTTCGTAACATTGCACAATACAATATAAATAACTGTTATTCATGGTAAATAATTATTCCTACATTTTTGCTAATTAAACAAAAACAACAAGACTTTTTATCTCCTTTATAAATACATCATTTGTTTGGTCGAAAGACCAAATTAGTGACCCTTCTTAAACTCCTCAATTACTTTATTATTGCGGGCCTACTATTAACAGGTTACTATAACATTGTGGCGCTATTATTTTAATCATAAACACATTTATTTTTACGAGTTCTCACTTCCATTAATCTATCAACCGAACGTGTACTCAACTTTCCATGAAATACACTCCATATCTAACATTCTCTTCCATGTTTAGAGCCGAGGATATACAATAATTAAAGGTTAACTTAAGAGTTATGGGTTCTGCAATAAGTTTGCACCTAAAAGACTCACTCACTTGATTTGACTTTCTTGTAATTCCAAGAAGGAACAAGGTCTCTGCCAGGAAGCATATTGTGAGTGTGAAGCCACCAAAGGTCGTAAGGGAGCCTGAAGTCAACTTGCCTCTCCCTCAGCCACTTTCGGCAATAGCAGGGAGGTGGAAGTAGTTTGTGGCTGTGTTCGTCAGGATCGTAAGTCATCTTGGTCCTATGGAGAGCCACTTCTCCATTTCGTCTGGGAGGTCTTCAAAAGTTGAAAGTAAAATGAACTTTTACTGAATATATAAATAAGCGGAAAACAAACCTATTTACATATAGTATACAAACACTCCCAAACCTTTTATCATAACCACCACAAAAGCAATAAAAATAGCTACCAACTTACTCGTCTTGTTTGTAATAATCTGAAAATAGTCCAGCGACTAAGTACTTCTTCCTCCACCTCGGCATCTTCTTACGAACATTCAAACACCTACTACTCTCATCACTTGAGGCAGCTTCACTACTCAAATGGCACTCGGAGGACACAATGTTGCTGTCACTGTCATCAACCTGAATTTTATAGAGAGAAAATGGATAAATAAATAAAATCAGGGAAGAAGTTAAATCCCAATATAAATTAATTTTCCGGCAAACTAGTACAGTCCTATTTTCAGCAGACTGTGAAGGAATTACTGCATGCTTTCTGTACAGGGTGTACATAAAGTCAGGATCTATTTTTGTAAAGCACTTGGAAATTATATGGAATTCTATCATAAAATGATAAAGTGGTAACATTTATTAAATAATTAAGAGTAGGATTCGACGTGACGCCCATCAGTATCCCTGCACAGCTCAAATCGTTCCGCAGCATTTTTAAACACATTCTGGAGCATTTGCGGGGTTATGTTATCTGCAGCAGTTCGTATACGTGTACGTAAGTTTTCAAGACTCGTAATGTTCGTCTGATAGACGTGCGATTTGATAAAGCCCCATGCAAAGAAATCTAAAGGGGTTAAATCTGGTGATCTCGCTGGCCAAGGTCTGTTGCTTCCGCGTCCGATCCAGCGATTTGGAAAACGTCCATTTAGATAATCCTGAACAATTTTGGCATAGTGACAAGGAGCACCATCATGTTGATAGACGACGGTACTAACAATCCTATCCCCGTCGTCTATCAACATGATGGTGCTCCTTGTCACTATGCCAAAATTGTTCAGGATTATCTAAATGGACGTTTTCCAAATAGCTGGATCGGACGCGGAAGCAACAGACCTTGGCCAGCGAGATCACCAGATTTAACCCCTTTAGATTTCTTTGCATGGGGCTTTATCAAATCGCACGTCTATCAGACGAACATTACGAGTCTTGAAAACTTACGTACACGTATACGAACTGCTGCAGATAACATAACCCCGCAAATGCTCCAGAATGTGTTTAAAAATGCTGCGGAACGATTTGAGCTGTGCAGGGATACTGATGGGCGTCACGTCGAATCCTACTCTTAATTATTTAATAAATGTTACCACTTTATCATTTTATGATTGAATTCCATATAATTTCCAAGTGCTTCACAAAAATAGATCCTGACTTTATGTACACCCTGTATAGTAGTTTCATCTTAAAATAACAAATAACTTTAAAACAAACTTTGTGAAGACTGAAAACTTGAACATTATCTTCCCTACTGAATATATAAAAATTATCGATACTTTTTGATCACTCCTCGTATATATTTGCATTGAAAAGTATAGTTCCCATGTTTCCAGACTTTTGACTCACCCTGTGTGTGTGTATATATATATATATATATATATATATATATATATATATATATACACAGGGTGAGTCAAAAGTCTGGAAACATGGGAACTATACTTTTCAATGCAAATATATACGAGGAGTGATCAAAAATTATCGATAATTTTTTTGCTATGGTTATGGACAAATGAAAGCAAATAAGAAATAACCGTTTACATATGCGAGTCTTCCTGCCCTCTGGCGTCTGCAGTCTGAAGCAAAATTTGCTACCATGAGTCAGTAGTTGGTTGGAGCGCTTAAAAGGAGGGTGTGTTTTTGCAGTACGTATAAATCTCTGAAATGGAACAACGCGCGTTCGGAGACGAACGAAATGATTAAAACAGCTTTTGGAAATGATACTCTCAGTGTAGCTAACGTTTACAAATGGCATAAAAAAATGGAGAAACATAGCTTGAAGACATGGAACGCAGTGGCTGCCCTTCCACTTCTCGTACGGATGAAAATGTCCAACAGATTCGATTTTTGGTACGAGCAAATGTTTCTCCATTTTTTATTTTTTGTGCCATTTGTAAACGTTAACTACACTGAGAGCATCATTTCCAAAAGCTGTTTTAATCATTTCGTTCGTCTCCGAACGCGCGTTGTTCCATTTCAGAGATTTATACATACTGCAAAAACACACCCTCCTTTTAAGCGCTCCAACCAACTACTGACTCATGGTAGCAGATTTTGCTTCAGACTGCAGACGCCAGAGGGCAGGAAGACTCACGTACGTAAACGGTTATTTCTTATTTGCATTCATTTGTCCGTAGCAATAAAATTATCGATACTTTTTTATCACTCCTCGTACGTATATTTGCATTGAAAAGCATAGTGCCTAAGTTTCCAGACTTTTGATTCACCCTGTATGTATGTATGTATATATATATATATATATATATATATGAAGAGGACACTATTTCAAACATACTCTTACCTCTTCTTCCACAAACTTCTTGGTTCTCTTCCGATCACAGATACTAATTTTGGCACTTTCCTCGCTTAAATCCCTCTTATTTCTCGTTCTGGCACTTATTCCATTAGCAACCTTTTCAAGTACGTTCTGAAGGTTTTGAGGATCAACTTCTGTTATATTTGGTTTCTTTTTCTCTTCATTTTCGAAGGTCTTCGTGCCAGTTTTCTTTTCAGTCTCAACGGAGTCGGTGTTGTTTGTCATGTATCTCCGAGCCTCAATTTGGCTTTTCTTGGGTCGACCTCTTTGTCTCGGCATAACGGCAACATCTGCCTCGATTCTCTCTTTTGGGTTGGATGAAGGGGGTGAATGTCTCTCTAGTCTCCTTTTCTTGAACACCGGTTTCACTGCCACATTTACAGTCTCACTCCTCGTCTTCGATGGATTTGAGGGATGTTCTCGAGTATCATCACCTATATGTTTGGCCGAATTCTCTCCGGCCTTTGATCCTTCTTCT
Source organism: Bathynomus jamesi (assembly GCA_023014485.1). NCBI lineage: Eukaryota > Metazoa > Arthropoda > Malacostraca > Isopoda > Cirolanidae > Bathynomus > Bathynomus jamesi. The sequence continues at coordinate 630,158 of JAJOZX010000581.1, read as the reverse complement.
AACTTTGGCTTCTTCTTCTTCTTCCTGATAGTCGGGAACCCTGTTTTATTGGTCTTTCTCCTCTTTACTTTCTTCTTAACTGGAGGGTCTTCCCTAGCTGACGGAGGTTTTTCTTTATCGTTAGAAGCCTTTTCCAACTTCTGAACTGGAGACCTGATATCTTTTCTCCTCTTCCGCCTCTTCTGGACAACCTTTTTCGGGATATGCGCGGGAGTTTCCTTGGGACCTTCCTTATCCGACATGAATCCGCTCTGATCACTTTCATACAGAGGCTCGTGTTCGCTGGGAATGTCACTGTCTGAATGCGTTCCTTCATCCTTCTCCATCTCGCTTGTCTTTTCTTTTCGTCCTCTCTCTTCTTCCTTATTTTGGCTGAGAACCTGTGAAGACTTTTCTCCTTTGACCGATCGAGTAGCTTCGCTTCCTACTTTAATATCTAATTTGGCCTCTGTTGGTGCGACTGATTCTTTTACTTCTTTCAACTTACTGACGGGTTCTTTTTCAGGCTTGCAGTTCTCATTCGCTGATCTAGAATTACTTGGTTTAGTAACAGCTTCTCTTTCTTTATTTTTCACATCTTTCTCCTGTTTAATTTTATTTGCTCCCGATGGGGTCCTAGGAACATGCTGAACTATGGGCAAAGTGGAGAACTGAGTAGTTACTATGCTCGAACTCGTTACATTTGACGACAAAGATGAAATTGTATTCACAGTTGAGGGGGTTAAATTGGCACTACTTAGCTCAGCTTCTAATCTGTGTCTCTTTTTAGGGGTGGTTGTGGGCAAGGATTGAACAGGGACTTCAATTTTCTTACATAATTCATTCTTCAACAGATTCTTTTCCAGAACTACCTTAGCCGTCTTTAATAAATCATTTTGCCTATCACTTCTTGCGACAGTTTCAACACCATTAGACTGACTACTCGTTGTAGTAGTACAACAGCTGCTCTGTACAGAAGTGGTAGGACCTTTACTTTGAGTTTCACATGCCTTACTCTTAGGTACATCAACATCACTCGGGGAAGAAGAGGTTTTACTAGATTTTACCTCTGAAGTTGATTTACAAGTTTTACATTCCATTTTTATTATTTTACACGTTTCTGAGAGAGATTTCACAGAAGTTGATTTTTCTTTGGCATCAACTTTATCAGAAGTTTCTTCTTGCTTTTCTTTTTCTTTGTCCACTTTCTCAGGTGGTGGTTTAAATGCTGTACTTTCAGTTTTGCCATGACTCTCTATTTTAGCAGGGGGGTCCGGGGATATAGGAACTGCGGTCGAGATATGTCGGTGACGTTTCTTAAGCGGTAATCGCTGTTCATTGGCCTCCGATCTCTCTCTCCCTTGCTTTGGCATCTCTTGAAGTTTCTTCTTCCGTTTCCCAGATAACTTTTCTTTGCTGCTCTCTCCTTCTGTTCCTGACTCTTTATCGCTAGTTTTAGGCTTCTCCGCCCAGCGTCTCTTTTTGGCACTGAAATTGACAGTTCGAATTCTAAATATGGATGGCAGAGGCATTTCATTAGGTTTAGCTACTGGAACCAGAGGAGACTTAGATATAAAACACTTTTGTAATTCTGAAGCCAAAGCTTCAACTTGAGCCAGAAAGACAGGATCAACTATATTCTTATGTTTACTTTTAAACAATTTTTTATGTTTTTTTTTCTTCTTTTTGTGTGTGAAAGTGACTGCATTTACGCTTACGTTGCTACTATTCATCGTTTTCACATTTTCAGTTTTAAGGTTTATGTTTTTTATGCTCCCATAAACCTTTTCAAATATGGCAGGAAGCTCTTTCTTTCTCCCTCTCTTTTTCTTTTTCTCTTCTAAAGGAATTCCATCGCTGGGAACTTTTAATTTTCTTCTTTTCCTTTCTCTCTTAATTTCAATATTCCTTTTATCGGCATCCGAAGAATGTTTGGGATCAATAGCAAAACTTTCTCCATCTTTACTCGTCTGTTGCACAGATAATTTGTCTGATTTCTCGCTGTTCTTTACTTTTTCATTAATAATTTTATGCATTATTCTTTCACTGAAGCATTTTCTGCTCGCTAAAGTACTGGGAGGAGGATTTGTGGCGTCTGTTGAAAGATCTTCGGGCCTTGGGTGTTTCCTGGGTCTTCCCACTGGTCTCTTACCTTCCAAACCCTTCCTCTTTTCCTCCTCCTCTCTTCTCTTTAACCAAATGCGGGAATCTTTGTGTTTTTTGCCGATATCCTTGTTTTCATTTTCGGAGGTCTTACAAGTTAGTTCCGACAATGATGAATCTCTTTCAACGGACTGATGCTGAACTGACTGTTGGACCTTCTTAGGTCTTCCAGGACCCCTTTTCAAAGGTTCAGTGGACTCAGTGAGTGATGGAATGTCATCCAGATCCACAGCAGCTCCTCTCCATTTGTGCTTCATTGAAGAATAATCTAAATCAGGTACGAGTGACTCACAACTTTCGCTTGATCTGCCCAATCTGGCCATGGAATTTGAGGGTTCTCTGATGAAACTTTTCGTTGGCTTCCTCTCCCTCAAGTGGAACGTCTCGAACTCTTCCCTCTTCTTATTCTTTGATCCTTTTGGTCTCCCTCGCTGTCTCTTTGGTTTCACAATCTCTGCACACTGCGGCCCTTCCACTTCCTCTTCAGGGGGTCTTCCTGGTCCCCTTTCATTTAAGCTCCCTTGCTCCTCTAAACTATCTTGGTTAGCACTGGTTGACACCTTCCAAGGGGGAGGATCAACTTGGCACTTGAGTGCTGGCATTGGTGGAGAATGAGCAGACTCATCATAATTATAGTGAGGGGAAGTGACAAGATGGGGTGGAGTGACAGCGGGCAGGAGCGTAGGTGGTGGTGGAGAATCCTGCGAAGGGAGAGTGGGTGAATAGGGTCTCAGTTGACTAGAGTTGGCACCATTTGAGCCCCCTCCACTCTCCATGGATGTCTCATTGTTGGAATTTGTTGACCCAGACCCCGAGGTGACTAAACTGCTTGAATAGAAGGGGCTCTGGTGATGTGGGGATCCCATATGATGCAATGGGGATCCATTCACTGACTGGATCCCACTATCTGGAGACACATTAGACACATTGCAATCCAATGGAACGTAACTCTCCAACTCGGGCATTGGAGGACTTCCATTATTTTCTTCGTCTTCTCTCAAAGAGTGAGACGACTCTCCCTTCTTACACCTCTTCTTCCTCTCACTACTCGCTTCCTCTTTCAATTTACCCGCTGTGTCCACCCTCAGATTGCGCAGGGCTTTGCTCTGACTTTGAGAATGCCCTCCATTTGAGGTCTTATTGGCGGGGTACAACCCCTCTTCCTCAATGGTTTCGTCAAACACATTGTTGAGATGATGCAGAGGATTCTCCTCTGACAGAATCACCATCGACAACAAGTTATCTTCCTCCTGCGACGTTTCGTTGCTCGAAAGGTCTCCTTCCGTATCCGAATTAGGGGGGCGGGCGAACCCCACATCATCGGGAAAGGGGTCCAAAGACACGGCTGTCGCAGTGTCAGGTTGGGGACCCGCCCCAGAAACATCGGGCAAAATGGCTGCCAAATCTTCCTGGTCGAGAACCTACAGAATAAAATAAACGCAATTTAGGATTTTCCTCATTCTAACGGTTTCCTATTTCAGAAATTTAAAATACCTTTACATAAACTAAAACTCCGCGATTAGTTTTTATTTTGACGCTTTCGACTAGCCTCTATGTTAATATAATGATCTTGGTATAATACAACGAGCAATTCTAAACAATAGTATATTAATAAATAATCATTACGTAATATCGAACCAACACACATTTTCTCGACGGACATTCTATCGGCAATCTTACTAATCTAACTTAACGTAACCTAACCCACACGACAGGTCGATAAAATGTTTCGTCAACGAGAGGTCTCTCAGTGGGTTAAGTCCCTAGTATTATATAATATCTCTCAATATCATCTTCAGAGGTACGCGAGCTAAATGCATTAGCCTTTCAATATTAGTCTGTAAGCTACCTGTCGTAAAACTATTTCAAATCAATTCAACTTCTTTATCAGTTAAATAGCTCCGTATCATTAGCAAGAAAGAAGAAATTAGAAATGAATTAAAAGTCTTAAATGTTTGTTCAGCCTTCCTTCCTACTCCATTCTCATTCAAAGAAGAAACCGACAATGATCTACGCAAATACTTTTAAAAAGTAATAAAAAACGGAGGAAACCCACAATGAACAACCAGTATACTACAACGACACCCGAATCAGGTTTATCTAATCCAGTGCATTGGAAACGTTTATAGTCAAAGAACCACTTTGATATCGAAGAAATTTTACGAAACCCTTTCATTTCTTATCTCAAAATTGCATTACACGAAAGCTATACCTAAAAAGATTTTTGTCCACTAATTACCAAAGTTTCAGAGTAGGTAGAAAAATTGCATGTACTCCTTTGATCCAATACTATATTTGTTGTCCTAGACTGGACTCTAACTGGGGCATCCAGGAAGGCGCCAACCATCGAACATTTAACCCCTTTAGATACTTAATGCGACAATGGTCGCACTAATAATTATTATTGTCCATGAGTACTACTATATTCGACTTTACTCCACGGCTTAGAAAAAAGTAAACCTAACAATAATAAATAATAATTATTATTATTATTGATCTGTTGTGGCTACTCAGGGTGACCTGGATATAGTAGTGTCAGGCAATAGATAGATAGATATAGGTAGGTGATTATCATTTCATTATCTCACCCTACTACTTCCCACATATTTCAGTTTTTGGTGGAGAATTGACAACTCTAGGGAACAACCGTGAAATCGGATTTAGTGCCTATAGGGTTAAGTAATTAGTTAAATAATTGGTTTAAATATAGTTGTAAAAGAATTGCAAACAAAGCTAAAAGGAAGACCACAAGACTCGCTAAGCGAAACTAGGAGACAGACCCCCGCCCATTCTCTCTTTTGACAACTGGGAAATCCAAGGTTTCCATTTTTGTAGCTTTTACTCGATTACAGCGGATGCCACTTTAATAACCATTGGACTCTAATCAATTTTAAATGAATTGTAGAAAATATTTTCGGTAAAATTATAACTCCAAAATCGGACAAAACTGCACTGATTTTCTACTGAAAAGAGCAACCAAGGTGAAGTCCTCGAATTTCTTTACTCAACTGGTGCTTCCATCTTTCACCGAATCCTATTTTCACCATACTAAGTCAGATTACCCTATTACCTGCAAGCCATTACTAAGATGATCATGCAACCCATGGCCGAGCTGATCGTGAGATATTTGGGAGAGAGTCTGGGCGATCCGTGATATCTCCTCATCTACCTCAGGATGTCTTGCGTGTGAGTGGTGAGTGTGTTGGTGGTGATGATGAAGGTGACCACCCACCGCAAAGCCAGGATTCCCTCCACCGTTAGAGCCACAAAACCCACCAGAACGGTAGAGAGAAGCTGCAGGCACTCTCATCTCCGCCTTCACTCCAGAACCCTAAAAGGAAAGAGAGAAAAAATGTCAAACCTAAAACCAAGAAAACGTCACACTTAAAACTAGGAAAATGAAATGCACAAAACCAGAAACAGTGGAACATGGCATAAAAAAAAAAAAAAAATGATAATACCAAGAACATCTCAGGCAAAACCCAAGAAAATGTAAAGTTAAAATTAAGAAACTGCTACGGTACCACAGGCCTATATACAAAAACCAGTAAAAAGGGACATGACAACACTTAAACCCAGTGACAAATACAAAACCTAGCAATCTCTTAACCAAAATTAATTTCAAACTTTTCCTACTTATAATTGGTCAAAACCTATAAAATTCCACTCCATTGCGACTACAAAAGCAAAATTTATATGAAAATTAATTGAAGACCATCAAAGCACCAAATTTGCAGTTTCTGAAACCGAGTTCCGCCACCTTCTCAGATTCAGTTACAATATCCTCATAACAGCAACTCCAGTGATTAAAAGGGAATTCAGACATTACTTTTCAACTCTCTAGTCTCGTTTTCGAAATACATATATTAACTGTGAAACCGCAACATATAAGCCAACATTCAACCAAACTCTGCCTAAATTAGAAACAACACGCACAACAACAGAGGGGTGAAGTGAGGGGAAGAGTATAATTAGCATTGGCCCTATTTCACCCACATGGGAATACACAATTACAGAAACATAACAAAACTAAATGTGTACGTTTCAAATTACATAAATTCACTTAGCTCCTGCATGACTGTCAGACGAATACTGAATCTACGTCAATTTGGGTTAAATTAGATTTGGCAACGTCGACGTTGCCAAACCTAACTTAACCCGAATTCAGTGTTACGTTAAGTATATCCGGCATCATCCCATAGGCGCAAACTGGTACAACAAAAAGCTATTTAGACTTTTAGTAACCTGTTGGATTAGTTCCTACAATGTCATTCGATGTTATTATATGCGCAATAACTCGTCTTTTCTTTCAGATACTTTCTTCCCAGGTCAACGAGATGATGCCAGATATACTTAACAAAACACTGAGCCCACATAAGGTTAGATATGATTAGACAACGTCGCACGCAGAAGAGCAAAGGTACAATACAAAACGAAACCGATATCTACAAAATTTATGGTATCAATTGTAAATATGTAAGCAAGTTCGTGGCATATTAATACTCTGATAAGCGTGTATAATTGGATTCAACATTGACGAAATTACCGAAAATTATCTTCCACAACGTTTTTCCCCATCATCTTGCTTTAATTTTTTCAATTAAAATTCTAAATCTAAAATAATTTTCTTATATATATATATATAATTTATTATATATATATATATATATATATATATATAAGTACAAATTTTCCCACGTTATTTTCAGAGTTGAAAGAGACATGGGAATTTCATGCCACTATCAGGTAAGGAGACGCCTCAACTCGACCTCTTTGCGATGACTGCCACATGAACGAGAACATGACGCCAAACGTCACGTGGATTACCATCAGCATGAACAGTGAGTGCACTCGGAGACGAGTTCATAATTTTCATAAAATTAAGGAATGATTTTAAATTAGTCTTATCATAACTATGAAGGCATGCAAACTGGTATTATCTATTATTTAGATATCAACTGTGTGTGTGTGTGTGCGCGTGTGCGTATGTTAAACTAAATGATGCACGAACATTTCGTCTTAGGCTTGATTTCGATATTAAGTCTGAAAATTTGAGTTAACGAAGTGTGAATACATGACAAAACCACAAAACAATTAAAATCCAAACAAACATTGGTTAAACTTACCATGACGTTCAGCAACATTATTATTAATTAATTAATTATATTGACAGTTCAGCCATCATCATAACTGTTTGCAGAAACACTGTTTTGAAGGAACATACTATCTTACAAACTTTTAAAAACACAAAGTCCATTTTACAAACGCTTAACACTGTATATTATATACAGTGGTACTCGAAAGTATTCGTACAGATAAATATTTCAGTTATATTCGTCCTTATCTTTTGTACCATGCATGGGATAGTTAGGAAAAGTGTATCGTTCGTTTGCAAAAATTTAACAAATAAAAAATTTGTTCATCATCATCATCATAATATGTAAAACAGCAACGAATTTGAGGGGGGGGGGGGGGGGGGGGGGGGGGGAGTTAAAATGCAAAACTTTTTGTATATTTACAAAATTATTTAATACTTTGTGTCCACCTTACGTTTGAAGAAATTAAAATTTTTAGCAGTAATTGGCAATTCTGAATTCTAGAATTTTCCCCGAATCTTAATGGAAAACGGATAACTTTACGAGTCATAAGTAAGCAAGCAATGGGTCGTCGTGGTAAAAAGTTGTCGACAGATCTCAAGAGATCAGTTATTGCCGCATACGAGTCTGGAAAGAGTTATAGGAAGATAGGAGAACCTCGAATTCCATTTACACAGGTTGTTGCAGTTATAAAGAAATTAAAAACTTTGGAACAATCAAAACTACACCAAAGTGTGGACGACATTGCAACATTTCAGATCGTACAGCTACACGAATTGAAAGAATGGCTGCGAGTGATATTTGCCAAACATTAAAACTATCTAAGATCGATGTTCATCTCTCAACTGTACGTCGTACACTGAGAAAGAATGGTCTACATGGAAGAGTCGCACGAAGAAAACCTCCGCTACGAAAAGCGCGCAAGGAAGCTCATTTAAAGTACGCCAAGGATCATCAAAATGATGGATTTGCATTCTGGAAGAAAGTTCTCTGGACAGACGAGACCAAAATTTAACTATTCGGAACGACGGTATATTTGGCGAAAATCAAATACTGCATTTGAGGAATAAAACATTCTTCCTACGGTTAACATGGTGGTGATAGTTTGCTTCTTTGGGGATGCTTTAGTGCTTCCGTCCGGGAAAGCTTGTCGTCATCAATGGAATCTTGAATTCGAAGAAATATAAAGAAATTTTAAAAATGTATTGCCTTCAGTTCGGGAGTTGCCTTGCAACAATTTTCTTTAGAAGAATGAGCTAAAATTTCTACTGAGAGATGTCGAAACCTTCTGAAGAAATACCCAAAACGAATCATTGAAGTCAATTCAAGCAAAAGGTGGAGAGACAAATTATTAAATAATTTTGTAAGTAAATGTATGAAAACTTTTGCATTTTAACTCTAATTTTCCTCAAATTCTTTAACGTTTTATACAAACGAATGGTAAACTTTTCATAACTATCGAATGCATGGTACAAAAGATAAGGACGAATAATAACAAATATTTCTCTGTACGAATACTTATGAACGCCACTATATATATATATATATATATATATATATATATATATATATATATATATATATATATATATATATATATCACTACAAAAATAAAAACAAATATGGCGCCTTCACAAACAAACAAACGAATCAAAAGCTTCCAAGACCCTTGAATTTCGGTCTTAAACTAAAGCATGATTGAAAGCAAGCAAGCAAGCAAGCAAGCAAGCGGGTAAGCAAGAGGAGATGGTGGGTATAAGGTTCTCATGCAAATTACGTTACTCGCCCCTCCAGCGTTAAAAAAAAAGAAAAAAAAAAAAAAAAAGGAAAAAAAGAAAATTGGACACGGAGAAGAAGAAAGGGGAAGAGAAAAAAAGGGGGTGGGGGGGTCATACAATGAGAAAACGTTAGGGGAGAGAAAGGAAGGAAGAAATACGCTTCTACTAAAACGCGCGCGCGCATACACACACACGTCTTCAAATGCAAACAAAGATCGTAGGAAATGTTAGTGGTTGCTCGGAGAAGAAACACAAATGCAGAGAAGAGACTTGACGATGGCTCTTTGAGACTACTCTGACAACCCTCTTCCACGGCCGCCACAATAAGCCTCTCTAATTACGATAACAATTGTCAGATTAGTTTTCGCCTCCTTATATTAATCATTTGAAAAAAAATCCCTTTCGACTAATATATATATATGATACACACAGACCGTGCATGAACAAGGAACTCTTCTGGGATAATTAAATCCACTATAGTCCGAATAAGTAATGGTAAATGACAAATACCATAGTTTTTCTTTTTCATGATGCTAGCCCGACGTGGGCAACGGGTCACTCGCAAAGAGGTCCCATAAATATAGCTTCCCTCACCAGCTATCTGCAAAGCAGACAGGATCCAGCTTTGGGACATGGATCTAGGGTTTAAAGCAGCCTAGCCCTGCTACATTTAGAGCCTCAATATAAGCAAAAGACTCGCTGCCTTCACGTCAGATTGAATACATCAAAGAAAAAGGGGTAACTATTATATTTTTAGCCAAAAACCAAAACTTGCCTTTTTTTCTTTGATGTATTCAATCTGACGTGAAGGCAGCGAGTCTTTTGCTTTTATTGAGGCGCTAAATGTAGCAGGGTTGGCTGCTTTAAACCCTAGATCCATGTCCCAAAGCTGGATCCTGTCTGCTTTGCAGATAGCTGGTGAGAGAAGCTATATTTATGGGACCTCTTTGCGAGTGACCCGTTGCCCACGTCGGGCTAGCATCATGAAAAAGAAAAACTATGGTATTTGTCATTTACCATTACTTATTCGGACTATAGTGGATTTAATTATCCCAGAAGAGTTCCTTGTTCCATGCACGGTCTGTGTGTATCATAAAAAACTCAGGGGACCATTCTGAGTTCATTCCCACACACACACACACCCACATATATATATATATATATATATATATATATATATATATATATATATATTATTACTACAAATAAAGTAGTCAACGAGGCGAACCTTCCCACTAATAGGCCTATTATACACACGTATGTATGTATATATATGTATGTATATATAATATATATATAGATATATATATATATATATATATAAAAATAAAAAATTAATACTGTCTAAGTATCTACGTAAAAAAAGTAACTAATCGCGTGTGGCCGCGGACCGCCAGTCTGTCTGAACTGTCACCATAAATACGTTAAAACATGTGATAACAGGTTATAAAGAGATTGTAAAATTGTGGTTTTCCGAATGACTCACGAAAAACAAATTTCCACTCAACGATCAATTAATTATACAAAAAAAGATACTCTAAATTATTAATTATTATTAATATTAGTAGTAGTAGTAGTAGTAATAATAAGTTTTGAATGTATAGCGAAATTTATATAAAATGTAACTACGTACAAAAGGTGCTCGTTTAACCATTATGTAAGGGGTAAAAGGAACTATAGGTAATGAATGAAATGCGAACATATAAACGGTTCTCCTCCGTCATTTGAGGAAGGGAAGCTCCTTTCTCCTCATTTTAAGAACTACTATTTCCACGTGAAAGACTTAAATGCTTCATATTATTTATTATTAGTAGTATTTCTTTTCAATTCTAAAATAAAGGCAAAGCGTCTAAATGACAAGAATTAGCATTTTCAAAGCAATAACGCGTAAACGACCTTTTTATTCAAGGACCTACACACACACACACACACAAACACACTTCCTTCGAGAATTAATTACAGAGCGCGCCTTAGCTAGCTCTTTCGCGACGTTCAGAAGAGAGAAAGAATGTGTGGCGTGTTTTCTAAAAATTAAAAAAAAAATAATGAAAAGGAGGTGGTAAAAATGAACGTAAAACACTAAGTACTACAAAATGTAGAAGTCAAACAAATCGTCCGTGACTCATGGAAAATTCATTCGGCGTCGGATCAATCATAGAGTGAAGATAGCCAGTCATTAGGACGCCAAACATTGTTAAGCGGCCACCGAATAAAAGCGCCCTATTTTGGGGGAAGGGGGGGGGAATCGATAGAGAGTCGAAACAGCCACGCGGAAAACACTTACCACTTGACTCTTTATGCAACCATTTAGTTATACACACACACACACACACACACAATGAAATTCACTAATAGTTTCCGCAACACTTTGAGCATTAAAATAACTAAAGGACGTCCGAAGAAAAAATTATGACTAACAAGCCTATTTTATATGCGCTTCTCACGCCTATGCCTTATATCCGGTTCATCCACAGGGGTACAGTAAAATAAAGAAAAAGGGTGGGTATCTCTCGGTCTAAAAAAGATAGTACGTTTGTTACCTGCATCATTTAGGACACTTTACATGACACCCCTTTCACTGGTTAATTTTTTCCCCCGTGAATGTACTTTTTTTAAGATAAGAAGAGTAAGAACTTCGAGTACGACATAAAACCATTCGGTTTCTTTAAGCGACTTTCAGCAGTTAGCCGAATATTACGTATATTCTCATTACAAAATATGCCCACTCCCCTTCTTAAAACTAAAAATTTTTTTTTTGGAAACAGTAACGATATTTATTCTACAAGAATTTAAAATACAAACGCTGAAGACAGGCCAAGACAGGAACTCCCCATAGCGAAGAATTCTGTAATTAATAATAATAATAATAAAAGAAGCAATAATAATGGTACGAAACGAGCCGTTGACTGTTACTAATAAGCTTCGATTTTTCTCTCTTAATTGATTGTCGGGCACGCAATGGCGGGAACAGTCCCTTCACTCCAGACTTAATACACCGAGTACAGTAACGCGCACGGAGCCAATTAGCAAGACGACTTAATTCATTTTTAACTCCGTTTTCTATCACTCGATTAGCGTTAATGATTCAATCAACCGAGCCGTAAGCTACGATATAATGTCAGGCGTGGCGATGTCTGTCTATCTATAAATATGGTAACCCGTATCCGCGTTCGAGGCGCCCTATAACGGCCGAGAGGTATGGTATAGCAGTGTGGATTTCCGCTTAGTTTCCCGTCAGTAGAATTAAAAAATTTCTCGCTCTTCATTCGCATAATTTTGCATGATAGGGGTGAGAGAGAGAGTGAGTTCGGTCATGAATGGAATGATTTATGCTACGTTAAAGTTTCTGACGGAGCGAATCGCATCATTTCCAGTGAAGAGAACTGACAGAAATTATGCTGGCCCCTTTTCCTACCATATTACCAAAAAGATACGAAATCAACCGCCTAAATTTTTTTTTACGCTCAGAAAGAGGAAACGATGACATTTTTGAAGACTAAAATTACAGATTTCCTTTAGGTAAACAAATTACGGTTATAATTTTACAATTCTCACCATAAAACTGGGAATAAATCATACGATAAAACCAAATTAGCCTTCTAAGAAATAATTTATTAAAAAGTCGTTGTAAACCCGAATACAAAATTAATCTCACGCAAATGAGGGTCTACCTTCGAATAAGACTATTCCCATCCTTAAAATGGGGTAATAAGGGTAATCCTCGCACACCCCCGGCAGTCACCCCATCTTTACGAGGACAATAATAATAATAATAATAACCCGTGGGCTGTTCCCTACTTCCCACAGTGAAGGAGTTGGAGTGAGCCTTTTTTCAAGGTCTGAGAAAAGACCCTGGCTCCATGCTTCTTTTGTGAAAGGCTTCGAAAATGCTCTGCAGTACCCGTTCCAATACCTCTCTTCGCCCCTTTGCATTCGAAGCTTATTTAAACACTTCAAGACCGCTGTCATTTTGCCTTCCTTTTTACAATAAGTGTTTCAAATGCTTCAAAGAAATTTTAACTTCCCTTATATATATATATGGGATGAATTTCACAATTAAACACGTGAAATGAATGAATGCTACAAACCCACAAGGAAAAAGAAAAAAGATTCCGAGGCCTTTCGTGTATTCAGAACTACACCTCGTCAGGGAATACGAGGTGTAGTTCTGAATACACGAAAGGCCTCGGAATCTTTTTTCTTTTTCCTTGTGGGCTTGCAGCAGCAATATATATATATATATATATATATATACATAACCTTTGTTTTTTTTTTATATATTACGACCTTTTTGCAAAAAGGCCAATATGATAGCCTTTTTGCAAATGGGCATTACAATGCCGGCCACTTTGGAAACAGGCCAGCATACTGGCCATTTTGCAAAATGACTGCTAATCCTACCCGCCATTTTGTGTATACCCTTCGAAGCTGTGTCGAACTGGACACTGAATGCCCTGTTAGGTCAACTGAATGCCCGGTTAGGTTAATTGAATGCCCGGTTAGGTCAACTGTCTGCCCTTGAAATTTGGTCGTGATATTTTTGTTGTTTAACGAAAATATCAACTTAACCTAACCAATGCAAAAACCACTTTTTTTCTACGTGAAGGTCAAAATATGATGATAAAATCCACTCTAATCGGCAGTGTTTATTTCCACAACAATTTCGATGCCCACTGGCATCCTCTTCGGGTGCCAGTGGCATCGAAACTGTTGTGGAAATAAACTCTGTCTTACAGTGGGTTTTTATTATCATATTTTAACCTAACCAATCGTCAAGGGCGGACAGTTGACCTGACCGGGCATTCAATAATTTAAATTTCAATAATTTCAATCGAACTGGATTGAATCTCTTAACTGAAGTTCTGCCTTTTCGCAAAATGGCCAAAATGCCGGCCTGTTTGCAAAGTGGCCTGGCATTTAATGCCATTATTCAAAAAGGCCGTAACACACATTATATATATATATATATATATAAACTTGATCAGACGCCTCCCAATTCAATACATAAATCAAAGGTCAATAAATGCATGCAGGCTTTAACTCTGTGACCCCTTGCAGTCCTCAGTGTCACACCCGAAATACAAGAAGCGCCCCGACATTCCCTCCCCCAAACCCCATTCTCAACATTATCCCACTTTTCCGCGCCAACCCCCTTAAAAATCCAATTAATAATAACAAACGGTCAAAGAATGACTTCAGATCCAATCGATAAATGATGCATTTTAAAGGTGAAATTTAAAGGAAACTCGAAGCTACGGCAATGGTTCACGTAGCTGTGCTGCTCCGCCAATAAATAACATATGATGAAGATCGAATTAATATAAAACCCAATTCCGATTATGTTGATGAACCACACAATGCATAAGCTTCAGGTCCTTTTTACTGAAAAAAAAAATAAAAAAATAAAAATCGGAATCCTTCATAGTTTATCCCACTCCGGTACAAAAAGGCTGAATGCAGAGAAACAATGAAGTAACCGAATGCCTTTGTGTCGAGTGTGAAGGTCCACCACCACGGGGCTTTAGAGTCAATTTGCATATTTAGGTACGCAGCAGCATCTATCCCCCCCCCCCTTTTACTGCTCCTCCTCCTCGTGCATAATAAGCACCGCAATGATAAGAGCCTCTCAATCGCTGGTCAATACATTCTCCACGGGGCTCTATTTCCCCCTCTCAATCCCCCAGTACTCTCTTTACCCAGCTACGGGTAACAACACGCGGTGGCGCTGACGAGAATGCAATCCATGCACGAAAAACGCGTGGCTCCACGCCGAAAAACGTGGCACTCGACACTACTCAGCGTTTCCTCGTCCTTCGCTCACCGAGTACTTTGTTGACCCCTGGACAGTTTATTTACGAGGATCAATTCACCTAATAGACAGATATGTTAACACCACAACAGAATGGCATTACGAAATAAAGAAAAAGTAATAACCTATTCGTTTTCGTTAATGGATCACCACCCGACTAGTTTGAAAGACTTTTTTCAAGCTATAAACTTCAGATTCGTAATGTGCCCCATAAATAATAGAACCTTCATACGAATCCCACAATTACGGGAATTAATTCCTATCGCAAGCGATAATAAGGGTGCGTGTCTCCGGTTCCAACAAGCTCAATCACAGCGCCCCACCACCCAACCT